>CM031244.1:412802959-413241501 GCA_018340775.1 Taxus wallichiana var. yunnanensis
CTAGACTCTACATGGAGCAACTCTCACAATTATTTTATTTAGTTTTGCAAAGGTTTTAATACTTTATAAATTTGTTTACATAATTCATTAAAATTGGTGTCCGAAGATTTAGATGAAAATTTACTGCATGCAAAATAGCTTTCTCAAGTACCCTATAATTGGAATTCGCTTCAGCTCTCACAAAGAGTGAGATTTAATTGTATTCCTGAAAAAGACTAGGTAGCCGGTATGGGTACAGCCACCGTACGGCATACAGGTACGGATACGGGACGGGAACCTGGTGCGCTGGTATGACAATTTTTTGGGGGCTTGGGTATGGCTTTGGGCACAACCTAAAAAATATATAAAATATTAAAATTTAAAAAATAAAGCTAAATAGCAAATTAACCATATAATATGCATGGAGTAAACAGAATAAGCTAAATAACCACAAAACATAACAATAATTCAATGCCAAATGTCATGATATTCATTGGTCAAACTGAGGCAAATGTATGCAATGAGAGGTAAATGGGTTGTTGCTGTTTAAAGAGAGTTTGAAGGGGTGTATTTTAGGGTTAGAGTTTGTTTTATATGTTTAAAAATTCGTTTTTGACTTTATTTTGACCAAAAATGGAGAAAAATATGCCTAAAATCTACCCGGACATACCCAAATACTGAAATATGCACCTGGCACGTTTCCTGAGTGTACTTGGGTACATACCTGTTACAAGTACGTCCCATACCCATAACCATACCCACGCCCTACACGGCTGTACCCAGCTACCTAGAAAAAGATTCATTATTAAAGCATCTTCCTAACCTAAAAGGCAAGTTTTGTAATTGGGTGCATTATCAGGGGTATCTAACAATCATGCAAACATTATTTTCAATTGAGGGTGGAATTCCTTTCCCATGGAGAAGACAGCTTCTAACAGGAAAAATGGTGACAAAGCTTTTCACATCTGGCAAGCCACCAGCCCAAAAAGATTATAAAGCATAAGCTGTTCAGGAAAAAACTGAAGATGGTGATCACCAGTCAGGGTGATGAAGTAGATCGTGCTCCTATTGCACACAAAGAAAACCATCCCAGAAGAACAGTGCAGAGGAATTTGTTTATGAAAAAGACAGTAAACTTGTCCTTGTGAATAGAAATCGGAGATGCTGTTTAGTGCCCAGCTACCACTGAAGATGAAATCGGAGTTGTTGTTTAGTGAGACCCAATTCTCATTAAGGAAGCATGGTGAGGCCCACTTGCACTACTGTGTTTGACAAATAGTAGTGCGTGTTCAATGAGGCCATTCTCACTGAGAAAGCGTAGTGGGGCCCCCACTACTGTTTTTGGTGAATAGTTGAATGTATCCTTATTTGCATGTAGAGTTTTGTTATGGACAATGGAGTATGTCCTTGTTCACAAACGCATATGGATTTCTTTTTATATAGAGTCAGTGGTTACAAAACAATATAATTCCAAAGTATCTGTTCACTTAACTTCAGACCAATACAACAAACCTTGAAACCAGCAATCAAAAAGAGTTACCTACAACAGCTCAACACGTGAGCACCAAAAAAATTTTAAAATAGTATCAGCAGATGAAAAGACGAGAGAAGTGGGAACACCCCATAGTCAAACACCAGCAGATATAACATAAGAAGTGGGAAAAAAACCCAGTCAGAGCAGCATTTTCACAACTGTAAGTCCAGGGCCTATCAGCCACCATTAGAGTCTCCACATCAGCATCAGTATTGATAGTCAACCGGTTCAACTTCTTCAGTGATCAAGAAGCCATTATCATCATCAGGGTCCACTGCCTCATTGTTTCCACCAGCGGGTACCACATGTTCGGGTCCCAATGTATCCTCAGCAGGTTTATCAATTATAGAATATGTCCATGGCCCATGTGTTTTGATGTTTCACGATGAATTGATTAATATTTCCTTGTTTATTGATTAATTGTATGTATGTTCGGCTAAGTATATCCCAGTCCTTATGTGAAGATTATACTCTCCCAGTCTTGGGACTAGGTTTTAGAAATAGGACTACACAATAGTATAGATATTACAGTTGGTGAAGTGAATAAATGCTTGTGTAGATTTAGCAGTTATTAGGTAGTTGTTAAGTCAATCGCGTACAAAGGTTTTGTTTGACAGATAAGTACAAAATGATAAGTTTTGTTAAGAGAATACTAATTAGATTAGGATCACAACAAGGTTTTCTTGATAAATATCCCTTCAAGATTGAATAAAATACGGCATGGATTCTATAGTTTCTATCACACATTACTTATAAAAAAACAATTTAAGACAAATACCTAGATTATGTAGCCTATTGACTCCATTAAAGACTATTGATTAATACTAATGTCCTAACGACAAAGTATAAAAAGACTGTTATTAATTAATCTAAAAATGTATTCAGTCTAAACCAACACGCAACAAAGATAAAAACACCGGAAGAAAGTGGGATGCTGATTATACCATGGCATCTAATAATATATCGCTCTGAGCTCCTCACATTCATAATGTAAATGCACTTGCATGCAGTGTTTCATGAAGTGTTCTACAAATGCAAAGGTGGCCAGTTGAAGGAAATACAGGTAACATTGGAATAATATAATGTAGATTTCAGCCATGTACTTGATCCAGGCCAGTTATTGTTAATTTGAGTTGCTTTTTTTCTCAAAAAAGGAAGTGAATTAAAATTTCAAAACTCTATAGGAAAAAAGCAGCGAAACATGAAAATTTGAAATGAAATTATTCAAGAGAATTATTAAATCCATGAGTGCAATGATTTCTGGAATAATGAGAAGCAATTACAGAGAAGACAGTAATGGTTAATATGAGTCGTTTTTTCTTCGAAAAAGGAGGTGAATTGAACTTTCAAAATTCTATATGAACAAAGCAGAGAAACATGAAAGTTTGAAATAAAAGTATTGAAGAGAATCATTAAATCCGTGAGAGAATGATTTATTGAACGATAAGAAGCACTTCTGAAAATTACAAACCAGATTACATGCATTGTTTTAGAAAGGAAACAATGTAAATCATCAAGTGCCTTTTGATGATGATCTGAACGTGATAACATAGACATTGAAAACTTCTGCTGCCAGCCTTTGAACCAGACACAGACTAAGCATAGAAAGATAAATGTGACAGGCACAATCGCATGTTCATTCCTCACCTTTGGTACTAGAAAAACTCCACAACTATAGGAAAAAGGTGCAAATTGTTCATAAGAATCCATAATTACGGCACTGTAGTTGAATCGTGAGATACCAGGCCCACCTAGCATAATGCTCATCCTGTGGCCAGGCAGTAGTTGATTCATACCATCTTTAGATTTAAATTTTAGTTCTTCCAAAGCATTCAATAGGTTTTCGCCCGTAGCATGTTGTTTGAGGAGTTTGTTCTCCTTAGCAATGGCCTCAAATAAGCTTTGAACCTAAACAAATGCATTTTAAAAAGGCAGTTAATAACACCTTAATTTTTTAATCCAGTATTGTACTTGACAATATACTCTCTTCATTTATTCTATATATCACCAGCAACTATCATTTTAACACATCCCATTATGATCTAGTTACTCTAGGCAATGCGATAAGTTGTGTTAAAATGAATCACGTATCAATTTTATAAATTATCCTTTATGGACGGCTAACATCCGTACTCTCCAACCAATTGTAAAAATAACTGCCACAGACCTTAAAACCCCAGGTCATTCAAAGAATTAAATGCAGATGTACAGCTTTCTCACATTCAAATGAGAATCTTTCCCAGAGGCCCAAAACTCATACCTGCAATTCATTGTATGTGTGCGAAGTAGAATCAATAGATGTTGTGACAGAATGCATATCACTTGAATCTTCTTTTACTGCAAGAACTAGAAAAGGATGAAAGCTGGATACTGATGAGTCATGTTGTGCTATGGGATGAACAATTACTTTCCACCCATGCCTGAACGTGGAAAACAGCAATTCTGAAATGCGAAAATAAAATGTCACAATTGCAAAAAAATAACATATATTTGAGATATAATTCAACTCATTAAGAATTGCATTGTTTTTTGGACTTTAAAACATTAACCACCAACAAACAAAAAATTCAAGTTGTGAAGAACTATGGACAAAAGACACTACAAAGAATAGGAATCATAAAGACTGCAACTTTATTTCTAACAAATAGAAGATAACATAATCATCAACTCAGTAAAATTTGCATGTTCCATAATGCTCTTTATGTGATAGGAGTAGAACACACCTATCACGTGTGTCTGGACTAAGCTGATGCAAACATATTTTCCTCCTTTTCTAAGTACTCGCTTTACCTGTAGGTTGTTGCAATAGTTCCACCGCAATCCGGAATCAACAAAAGCATTTAGATACTATTTTATTCTTCTCTGATTGATAAAATGTTAAAAGCGTATATTGACACAGAAACCCAGCGCACAGCAAACAAAACTAAAATATAATCAGTTTTTAAAAATAAAAAAGCTCATTACTAAGTGTTACCAGAGACCTCAGAAAGAAATTGAATTCCCAGTTTAGGACCCAGTTTTGGTTCCATTAATGCATCCAATCCTCCTTTATCAAGAACAACATCGAAGGTCCCATCGGAAAACTGCTGACAGAAAAGTTAGGGCAATTTTTTGTATTAATTGTAATCCTAGTCAGCATTAGAAATAAGCAATCCAAAACTTTAAATCCAGTTTTAATCATTAACTACAAAATACAATATTGTCTTACACTTATTTTGAAATAGCATAGGCTAGTTGCAATGAACGGTAAGATATGTAGGATAGACATAACAGCTACCAAATGGTATGAATTGTTAATTGTTTGATAGCTGATCGATATTAGTTAACTTTCCAAGCACAAGAAATAACTGTGGAACCCACAAGCTCTTCTTCTGGACAAGATATGTTTTATAAATTTATATATGAGAAGGAATATAAACAATTATGTTTTGTATATAGTAATATTTGGCTCGCCATTAAGTTTTCATTGGGACGCAATGCATGACCCAAAATGTCAACCAGAAAAGTTGTGACGTAGTTTTATCCGCACTTGATTGTATTTAACCACAAACACCATTACGAAAGCGACATAACAGGGAATATTTCCTGTTGCTTTGACTGGGTAGCAGATGTGTAAAACCTGAGAAAAATGCCAAAATATGAAATTGATTTCATACCTTCAACCTGGTCAAACAATATGGATTACACCTGTTATGAATCTTGTGTCCAGTAGAATCATGGCAATTGCACAGGTTACATTACATGACTGAGATTATATATCCTCGACTTGACCAAAAATGTTCCAAAATTAGACAAGACTGCCATTTTATTAAAAATGCATGAAAAAGCAAGATAACAGGTGCAAAAACTTTGAGCAAACTGCAAATTTATACCTTCAACATTTACCCAAAAAAACTGCTTGACCTCTCTGATTTTGAAAAAAACTTATGTTAACCCGGAAAATCCCACCGGGAAAATGGCATTCATACACCAAACAACTCTAAAGCTCGGCTTAAGAGAGGCTATCATAAGTCAAAAAATTGTAAGTGCCTTGCCAAGCACCCCAGTTTGGTGTTTTGGTGTGGACTTACATTTACAAGTTAATTGACCCGAGATCAAATCCCACTGGGAAAATGGCATGTCTATGCCAAGCAAGTCTAAACCTCCGCTTGAGAGAGGCTATCATAAGTCAAAATTTGTAAGTGCCTTGCCAAGCACCCTGGTTTGGTGTTTTGGTGTGGACTTACATTTACAAGTTAATTGACCCGAGATATAACACAACAGCATCTTAGGTTGGGGTTACATGGAGGGGGCATGGGCTCCTAGTTTTACTCAGAGATTGGTCCCATGAAGTTGAAATAATAGAGATGAAGGAATAAAAGGAATCTTCTCTTTAATATAGAATCCCGGATTATTTTTTTTTGGGGGAAGGGTTGCTGAAGGTTTTCCCCTCCAACTTATTGTCCACATAGCACCATGAATAATATTTGTTTTAAAATTTGATTAAAA
The DNA here is from genome assembly GCA_018340775.1 of Taxus wallichiana var. yunnanensis. Taxonomy (NCBI): domain Eukaryota; kingdom Viridiplantae; phylum Streptophyta; class Pinopsida; order Cupressales; family Taxaceae; genus Taxus; species Taxus wallichiana. Next base: position 412,808,961 of record CM031244.1, read on the forward strand.
TAATTGGTCCACTTGATAAGATGCGATTCCTAAAAGTACTCACCTTAAATTTTTCAGCACAACAAAATTACATATTCACAGGACCACTAAACTGGAAAAGACTCCTACATTTCCTTAGCAACACCCGCTGAGAAAATTTAGGAAGCCCCTCTCCATGGAACCACAGCTTTAGAATGTAAAAAAGAGACTCTAAAACAAACACTGTTGGAAGTGCAGACATCAACATCCACTTGTACTTCAACTTGTACAGCTTGAGTGGGCCTGATGGCAAAAGTGCTTACTCTATAGAGAAGTCACACAATTAAGCGCCTCCCTGCCTACATGTAGAAGATGCTCAGAAGTAGGGATAGTCTCATATTGGTGCAGGCATCGTACACCTTAAAAGTTACATTACGCATTAATCCCTGAACCTGGCTTAAACCTTAAACCCTGAAACCCATGCAAACCCTAAAACCTGAAAACATTGTAATGCAAAACCGACCCAAAAAAACGGATTGAACTACCTGTTTTCTTCTGTTTTTTAAGAAAATGTGTACACTGCTGCTAGTGGACATATCCACTTGTACTTTGACACGGCAGAACAGTAGACACACACGTGGGGGGGTGGCGGGGGGCGGGGGCGGGGGTGTCTTCTGTTTTTAAGAAAATGCGAACACTGCTGCTAGTGGACATATCCACTTGTACTTTGACACGGTAGAACAGTAGACACACAGGTGTGGAAGAGTAGTCTCGTATCCGCGTATGCATCGTGCACCTAGAAAGTCACTTTACTTGAGCATTAAGCCCTGAATCCCGTTTAAACCTTATACCCTGAACCCCGCTAAAAACCTAAACCCTGATAGTACCGTAATGTAAAAAACACATTTCCCACAGAAGTATTACATAATTGGAAACACAAAACCCCGAAAAAGGCCCTCCTGCTCCCAAATTCAAAACATCCGGCAATTAAAGAGTTCCAAAAAGGAAAGCCAAGTTATCTACCTGCATATTAGTCATATCCATGACCCTCCAGATCATGCCGGGGCGAGAACGCAGGTGCTTTCTGAGCATATTTCCTATAACCACTTTGGAGAAGTCGATATTTGTTATACGCTTAAATCCTGCGTCGTAGAGCTTTTCCGATAGTTCAGAGTTTCCGCAGCCGGGGATGAGGATGTCCAAGGGGCATTCCCATTTGCGTGGTTAGCATCGAGGGCGCAATGTTCTGCTAGAGGCTTCGCCAGATTCGACCACTCGCCATACCATTCAAAGGGCTTGTCTGACCGAATTTCGAAGAATTCGTCCCAATTTTCACGACTAGTAAAGTCTTCAAGGGCTTTCAATAGTCTTTTTGAGCTTTGGCGTCATCCATAATGAAAAACCAGAATTATTTTTGGTAGGGCGGGGAAGGGAAATTGAAAGTATAGCCTTAACTTCTCCTGTGTCTGGATGTATTGCTGTATATGTAATATGAATAATGAATCTATAGCTCTTTCTGCAAACAATTTGAAGAACGGCGAGGCACAACAATATAAAGGCTGGTTCAGATCAATAGTGACAGAAGGTAGCGATTTCTTCCCTTCTCGAGGGGATGCGTTCGCTTAAACACAATTGAATGTGTTTACGCGAAACCATTGTCGTGTTCCCGCATGAAATTTTGCAGGCTTCTTTTGTCCCATTCGCTCTTTTGGTCGCCTCGTGGACGTTAAAATATTTTGTTTTTCGAATTGAAAATTACTTCGTTTATTTTAAAAATTAATTTAAAAAATAAAATGTAAGAGGTGAAGAATTAGGTTTTTGTACCGGAAATGAGTTATATGGGATTTAAAGAGTCGCATTTATTGTTTGAAGAAGTACAGAGTAAAATAAAAAAATAATATCCACCCCTTTTGCTTTTCGAAAATTGAATTTCGATGGAGCCTCTAAAGGCAATCCGGGCAAATCAGAGCGGGGTGTTTAATTAGAGATGATTGTGGTAGCATAATAATGGCAAGCTCTTTTCCCTTGAAACCAGGATCGAGCAACGAAGCGGAGGCTCAAGCGCTTCTTGAGGGTGTTCAAATGGTGGTGAATCTAGGATGCGAGGCTTTAGAAATCGAAGGAGATTCCCAGGTTATTATAAATGTCGTTAGAAAAGGAAATTCATTATCTTGGAAGTTAGATAATTTCTTTATATTATTTTACATTGGCTTTCTAAAATCCCTAAGTGGTCTATTAAACACATCTATAGAGAGGCTAATGGGGTGGCGGATTTTCTAACTAATCAAGTCATCATTAAACATGATGGATCGATCGTATCCGGGGTGGCTCACGCATGGGAAGGCCTTCCAAATTTCATTTCTCATGAAGCGAAAGCGGGATGTCATTAAGTAGCATCATTGTCGAGGGTCCTTGCATTTTCTTAGCGGTGGTGTTTATAGTTAGCATTTTTGGGGTTACAGGATGGTGAATCTCCCTCTTCCATTTATCTTTCTGGGGTGTCAAGAGGGAGATGGCTCTCGTGGGGGTGTTTCTAAAGCTTGCCTTTGAATTATTTTCAAGGTTGAAGAGGACTCGGCGTGTGATGCAATTTCAAGGGTGTTGGGTGAGGATTACCTGGGTGATTCTCAGCGGGCTCATGTTAACTCGAAGTCGCCTCTTGGTTTGTGTCAAGGCTTTTACTGGTTCGCCAAAATGTGGAGGAGGTGCGGGTAATTGCCCTGTTTTATATGGAAGAGCATTATAGGTAAATTTGGTTGAAACTTAGTTGAATTCGGTGGGGGCTTCAATTAGATGACGGTTCGAGAAGGGATGGAGTTTGCTAAGGCTAGGCAGATCATTGTGGAATTGTCGGAGAGGAACTCAGTCTTAATGTGTTTTGCTTATGATAGTTCACTAGAAAAGCGGTGAAGATAGGGAAGTCAACCATCGGAGCACTTGGATTTACCTGCGTTGTCGGCTCGGTGGCTCCACCTTCTCCCAAGGTGGTGAATCTCTGCATGCAGCTCGGCTCTACCTTTGCCTTCTTGTTGCGGTCTGCTAAGGCTGGTGTGTCTCTAGGTGGGCGTATGGAGGTGGTGGGGCATGAACCCACCGATTTGGTTTAGTTGTCTGGTTTAGTGGTAGTTTTTGTGTTTGGGTTTGTCGAGTCAGTATGGCGTTAGTCGATCATTTCGAGCATATAGCTCTTTTTGTAATTTTGTTGTTTTGTTGGTTTGGGCTTATTGGTTAATCTTCTGGTTGTTGTAGGGTGGGAACCCACCAATCCCCGGGTTTTAAGCTCTTGTAAAAAAGCATTCAAAAATCTTTTTAAAAAAACTAATATTGCAGTTTTATTGGCCGATAAGCTTTCTAGTGTCAAGTTTCTTTGTAACTGTAGGTTTAATCGTCATCGTTGTCTTCTATATTTTTTGTTTTGGTTTATTTTGGCAGATTTCATTTGTAAAACCGACTGTTCTTTTTACCATGTGGGTTTTGTTTACCTTCCACCTCTTGCATGTCCGTTGGTGTCCTCCCTTTCTAATCATGTATAATTTGTAGAGCTTTTATATTGTCATTGATGTTGATCTGATTTTGATTCAATTTTAGTTTGAATTCGCACAAAAAATTGTTTAGTGGTTATTTTAATGTCTGATGTGGTTTTGTTTGCAAATGCATGTGCAGATGAAATGAGAAAATGGTGATTTTTAATGTGGTTAGGAAGGGAAATTCTCCTTTCGATGGACGAAAGCCAAGGACATCCGGCCTCAAGAAGAAGGTGAGTTGAGACATATTAGGTTCTATTCACACAACTCTTTGAATTTTGAAAAAAATACTAGAAAGTATGTCTGGATCATGAATCGTGATCACCATAAATAATGTATTATCAATATTTATGATGAACATGAGTGTTGTTTAAATTTGCCTCCACCATTTCTGAAGCTCTGTTTTATAAACACTATTATCCTTGTTTAAATCTTGGTGCATCCACGGGTCCTAGGTTTGATTCTTCTAATTTGAAATGTTTTCATTTAAAATCCTTTTTTCGCTAATTTGTATGCCCTAACTTGTAAGATTCAGAGAAATATATGCATATGAGAAGAGCTTGCACTGTTGTAGCTAGAGATTCTTTGCCGAGAATGTTGGGTGTCTAATTGGAAGGGGTATTCATCTTAAAGTTAAGAGATGTTTTACGGAAGCAATGAGATCTACCACATAGGTTGGATTTAATATCTGTGTTCTTTAGTTTTACCATATTATTATGTAGAAATGGAAATGTTTGGGCATAGATGGTAAAATCGTCAGTCAAACTTATATTTTTTTTGGGAATTGTTGTTTGTTTGTTTGGGAACCCAATCGCCAAGTATTGTATAACCCAATATCACATTCTTTCTAGTGAATTATTCTATTTGAATGCCTGATTGTAATCTACTTTGGGTATTTTGGGTGACCCATTTTCTCAGCTTGAACAATTTCTTCTATATTAATGATTTTATGTATTTGCTTGGTAGAATGAAATTGGTTATTTCTTCAGTGGATCAATTTGCATTTAAATTTATCTTTTTCCATAATACCAGATCAAATGTGGCAAGGTTGTGGTGTTAGAAACATGGTTACTTTCTGTGTTACCCAGGTTTAAAATCTTTGAAATATGGCCCAATTGCCTCACCCAAAATGTACCATAAATAAAAAAGCATATGTCATTAGTGTTCCAACTTCCACTATTCATACAATAAAATAGTGCAGTTCCTTAGTAGGTCCCTAAATTTCTACCTAAATTGATTTATTCTTTAATTTTGGTTTTGGAATTTCATATTGATGTGACTGAATGGAGGGCTCAGATCTGGTTCAGGCTCTTGAAGCCCATGGTGTAAGTGACATTGAGTTTGCAAGGGTAACTATGCATTTTTGTTTTTTTAACTAGTATTTGATTCTGAACATGAATTTAGTGAATGTTCTTGGGTCATTTTCACAGTATATATAGCTCTAAATGCTTGCAATTTTCATGCAAGAGATACAACACTTGCTTTGACAATAGAAGAATGGCTTCATTCCAATGGACATCAAGAGAACTTTTAAAAAGCATTACTTTAAAATTTGTTTAAAGAACATATACTCTATACTACTTATGCCTATCGGCCCTTCACAAGCACCTATGGATGCTTTTTCGATAAAATAATTTTTGATCTTATCAATAATCAAGATTATGTCTTAGTTTTGCATGTTGATCTTTTCTAAGTACAAAGAAATACAAAAGTAGAGATGAGCTTGTTAAATAGCTAAGACATAATCAATTCCATTGTACATTATTTGGAACAATTTTCCGAATTCAAAAAAATATAATGAGTGAAGTAGTATTCCAAATGATTGAGAAAGGAAAGGGGAATGAAAACCAAGGAGAGCTTTTTTTGGTTGAAATCAGTGGGAAATAGATCAAGAAGTGAGGAACGAAGAGCAAACAAGACTTGAGAAGAGGAAGGGCAATGCTAGAAAAGAAGTGAAACAATTTTAAGAGTAGTGTAGAGAGGGATTTTAATATAGAAAGCTCTTGTTTGGATAATGTGTGACCAACAGGCAACTTCATATAGAGAATATCCCAAACAATAATTAACAATTGGCTTTGGCGAGGATTGTCAAATAATACAAGCCATGTGACATCAATGAAATATGAGGAATGACATTAATGAGTTTAACATTGAGATATATTTTTCCAATGGAAGTGGATGTTGTATGAGCGGATACAATTCTCCAAGTGTGATGAAGGTTATGACCAACTAGTTTGGTCATCATTAATCTTCCCACGTGGATTTAGGATTGGCGGTAATCATAAGGACTTCATAAGGAATTGGATGAATGAGCAAAACATAGGCTCGCTTGAGAGTACTATGCAACCCAAATATATGGTGTAGTAAATGCTAAGGAAGTTAACTATAAGTGCCTAGATCCCAAATATCCTTGACATAGATCATTTCTTTATTTGCGAAAGGGCCTCCTCTATATTCAAGTTAAACAACAAGAGGAAGATTATTAGCTTGAATAAAGCGATTCCACCTCAAGCTAGAGTTGGGGATGTTCAACCCATGTCAAAGAATGATGGTTTTTATTGTAAAAGGTGAGTCATTTCTTGTTAGGTCAATCATACATTTTGTTGCAATAATTATGGATGAGGGTAGCGAGTATGGGAAAGAAATGAGAAGCCTATTAGCCATTATCTATAGTTGTAAGGCATAGCTTTGATGAATAATTCCCCTCCTCCTCCCCCTTCCCATGGGTGAAGGGGACTAGGATAGAGGGACTTGGAGTGGATAGAGGGGCCAACTAGACATTTATGAGAGATTTCATGTTATCTATCGTATTTTGAGGTAAGAGGGCAATTACTCCTAAGAGAAAGAGAGTATGAAACAATTAAAAAGGAGTTTTAAGAATTTTCTCATCCTAAGTGTTAAAGACTCGTGAGTGTTTATGAGTAATGTGTCTAACACGTTCTTAGACAAGGATCTTCCATGGTTTGATAACTTGAGCAATTTTCACAAACAACTTAGTACCAAGACATTTCCTTTATTGTAGAGGTTAGTAATGCTAAGACCACTTGTAAATTTATGTCGATTATAAATATCCCAAACAATTATAATCATTCCTTTTTACCTTATTTTTTGGTGCAAAGCAAGTCTACAAACCACCCGAATAAATTTGTAGTAAGTTAATTTTGTCATACAAAATGTCTAGCATGAAAAATTGAAATTTTGATCATGAAAACTAAGCCCATAATTGAAAATTATGGTTCTCAATCACTGTGCACCCTTCCTTTGGCTAGCTTTCCCTCATTTCAACCCTCACTATGGCTCGAGGAGGAAAGTGCTAACAAGTTTTTTTAAGTGTGTTTTAGTGTGTAGGGAAGAATGCCTAATGTGAATGATGGACTCATCGAGGTTTGATGAAAGACTACTTCCTTTGGAGGCCTAAAAAAGCCATTTTTGTCATTCTACAACTAGTAAACATCCTTTGGAAGCATTCGAGGTAAAATCTAAAATAGTCGAGGATGATTTTAGAGTGTTGAAGATGTGGAAAGCGATTTAGGAAAATTTTGGGAAGAAAAATTGATTCATGAACAACTTGTTTAAGACCGAGTTTTTCTAAAGTGCAAGAAATGAATGCTCCAACGGTGAAAGCTTACTTATCCGATGATTCTAGAAGTTATGGAAGGAGTTAGGAGGAAAACAAATAAGCTGTTGGAAATATTTTAGAATCCTATACAATATGGAAACATGAAATTTACTCCATGGACCCAAGATCTCCTAAGGTGATTCAAAACAGTTACCCCTCTCAATCAAAGATGATATAGGCCCTAAATTTTGAATTTTATGAATAATTAGGTCTCAATAATAGTTCAATTGATCTCGTTAAGTGTTTTGAATCAAGATCATACAAAGTTTGACCCTAAAACACTTTCCCATGCACTGAAGAGGAATTCTTGCTTCAATGTCCACATTTTGGACACAGTGAGTTAAAAATAACTTTCCATAAGTGGAAAGTCACACTTTTTCACCTCCACTTTCCCACTTTTTCCTAGGGGGAAGATAGGGATAGAGGGGACACAAAAGTGTGACCCACTTGTCAAGTATAACTTTTCATCACTTAAGACTTGCAACCTCTGCCCCTATAATGCACTATCTCACTCTGCCACTTGCCCACTTTCATGTGTCCTCACCCTCAGGTCACATTTTTGCCTCATATTGTCCTAAATATCCCCCCATAGGATAAAGGGGATAGAGGGGCACAAAAGTGTGACCCCTCTCTTCCCAACTAGCCCCGGCCACCGTGGAACCTCGTTTAGCCCCTCCATAGCCCATTTTCAACCCCCAGAACTTCATTTCCAACCCCCTTCTTCTCCCAAGTCACGATTTTTCACCTCCACTATCCTAATTATCCCTGGGGACATAATGGATAGAAGGGACACAAAAGCGCAACCTCACCCTTCTTATGTAATTTTTTTAACTATATTTAGTTAACTAAGGTCTCGGGTGGGTTAGGAAACTTATACAAGTTCAAATTGGTCTCACTCTCAAGCACTTAATCAATTTATCATGTCAAGGTTACGATAAAACATCCCCCAAATTCCATTTTTGTCTAAAAATGTTGCTAAAAAAATTCAGACCTTCATGACCATCAAAATGAATATTTTCTAGTATAGAGAGCAAAAATAATGAAAACTTGCTAAAAATAGCAATCTTAGGTAGGACATGCTAGAAATATAAATTTTTGGATTTGAGTTCGAAAGTTTGTGGCAACTCTTATTCTACTTATCTCATATATTTTTGGCACTAAAAAGTTCAAATACTCAGGTTTGGAACCCATTTCAACCCTAATCATCAAGTATCCTAATGTGGGAGACAATGATGTCACTTGCGTGGATCTGTAAGATTTGAAAAATAAGATGTTTGGTGGTGATGATAATTCAATCCTTATTGTCCTCACTCTTACGGGAATTTCTCAATGTCTGCAGATTCCCACTAGCGATAACATGGTCATCATCACTAAGGAATTTGCATCACAAGAGTGGGTAAATACTAATTCATATTTGTAAGGCCTAACACTAGGTTTGTGGCTCAAGCAGGGAAGAAAACCTTCTCGTGTTCCCAAGAGAATTTATAGAAGTGAATTCTATAAAGGCTATTTAGATGCCATTATTCTACTAAGTCAGGTGATGGGAGAGGAAACAAAAAAATAATTTCAAGATTGGATGCATCAGTTCATCGTTATTGCTACCGAAGGGAACCAAGTGATAAATTGGGGGCAAATTATCAATGATAACATCCATTAGCAATTGGTTCAAATACCTTCCACCAAGAATTTCACTATGAATTCTTACTTGATAGATGCTCTCTCCTTCATAAGACCCTTGTGGTTTTGACTGCTACTCTCAATGTATCTCAAAATTAATTGCCCATGGGAAGTATCCATAACTCATGTATAAAAAAATAAACCATCATTTTGCTCACTATGTCCATCATCACACTCCTCGAAGGTAATCCATAGTCGAGGATCTTTTCTCAAGTAGCTACACTAATCAAAAATTATGGGATTTGACCTTCACATACATCAAGATATTGAGATTTGATCTTGCCCCTCGTCAGTTACCAGGTACCCAAGTGATAAAATCATAATGTTTAAATTATGTATCAACTAGCTCATGTGCATGCTAGATATAAAAACAACAAAAGAAGGGTGTATCATTTCCCATCTATTTGGGGATCTATACATGTAAGAGTGTCACGAGATACATCAAACATTGAAGTCTCTTTTTATGCTCTCAATCTCCACTCTTACACATCCAGCTAAATTTGATATCGAAAGAATCAAAACTTTCACCCTTCCAGGATTACATCACTCACCTCAAATTAAGGAATATTGGGATAATTGTGTTGATGAATTTGAAGTAAAAAAGGGAACTATATACAGATGACAGTTGACCAAATGAAGAATTTTAATTTTGATTAGTTCATTGAGGGAATAGAGGATGATGGAACAAACTTGTTTGACCCTGAATATCAAGTAGTGAAATCTTCACCCCTTCCTCTAGTGTAATGGAACACCAAAGAATCAAGTGATGTCAAGGAAAGGATTACAATGGTAATTTAGAGATCAAGAGAATGGTTCAAGAGAAAAATAACTACTTTCATTGAATTTGGTGACCTCCTAAGTTTATCCATATAAACATCTCACACTTGCTCTCTCGAAGACATCCGATCAAGCCATGAGCTCAACTCATTTAGAAGAACCCTTGAAAATAAAGGATGTGGAGAATGAACATATAGAAGGTTCTCACCTCACGAGGCTCCGCATAAAGTACAAGGTCACTAAATATCCCATTGAAACTCTTGAGCAAGGTGAAATTGATCTCTCATAGCTTCAATTCTCTGTAGCTCCCAAGTGTATCTTCTTTGTTAGTCAATCAAGTCATCCCACCATGTGCATGATGTGATTCTTTATCATGCCCCTGAAATTGCATCAATGCCCGATATTGAGCCCACTTTGGTAGATAATTTCCTTGGATTTGAGAGTTTCTTGGAAATGAGTCAAGGATAGTGCAATATGCCATGACACCTAATTTTGAGGCTATCTCAAAATCATAAAAAAACAAGTGATGAAAGAAGGTGCAAGTAACTTCTCATTTATTTAGTGGAGCTTCTAGTGCTCAATATGTAGAAGTTTCCCAATCGAAGGCTATAAAACCTACGAAAAAGATGTTTGGGGATGATTATGAAATGACAAGGATTTCTCTAGGTCAAGCCATAGACGAGGGTGATGCACACTTGTTTAAAGAATTTGTTGCTCTCATGCTTTCTTTAAATGAAGAATACAAATAAACAATAGAATAGTTGGAAGAGCATGTGATAACTCTCACTAATTATGTGCAATCATTATTGGATCCCAGTGCAATACCACCTCCTCATGCAGAGGCCATCACTCCTATTAATAGCTTTGACCCTAAAATAATCAAGAAAGCTCAAGGTCACACAATACAAGGAAGGGCTAATGATAGGTGGGTTGAGAAGATTCTTGAGAAATGAAGGATATATTGCCAAATATTTTCTCATTGTTTGAATTTACATCCACCACAACTTCTAAAGTAAATATGACCAAGGAAGAGATTGAGAAGGAGAAATCCCATTGGGACAATGTGTTTCCATTGGTGTTTGAAATGAGCAATCTAGATTCTCATTCCTTGGTGAGTAAAAATTTGTCTCGCTTATGTGGCAAATAATTTGTCTCCTATTTGATCTCTCATGATGAATGCTCACTATGACATGTTGAATGATGTTATCTCTAATATTGATACTTATGAAGAACAAGCATCACAAATTTTGGAAGATATCGGTAAATAGTGTGCGGAAGCTTGGGTCACTTTTAATCAATGAGAATTTATCAATTGAAGAGCTCCTAAAATCCTTCTAGGAGTTGGTCAAAAAGAGGTGGGAGATCCTTCTCATTCAATGAAGATACTTTGGAGTCTCTCGCAGAGATCAAAAGTTCAATTTCTAATACTGTGAAGGATATTCGGGTGTGGTTAAACTAATGCAAGACTATCGGTGACATTCTTGAAACCTAGATCAATGCTTTGAGTTTCATCCATATTTCACTAGTGTATAAGGTGGAAACGGTTATGGCCCATTTCAGTAAAGAATTCAAGGGTGAAGAAATATTTCTAGGAGCATTCCCTAAAGGTTCTATAGCATTTAGTTCTTTAAAAAGGCTTCATCTTCATTAGAACGATCATCTCTTCTCATCTTCCTTCCTCATTCTTCACTCTCCATGTTTCAATTCTTCATTAAGGAACTATTTTTTCTTATTCACTCAAGTGACCTTCAAATTAAATTTATTAGAGTTCTTTTCAAATTATAAGAAAAGGGCTTGTTTTTGTTTCTAGGAGCATGAAAGGTCACACGTGATGAGGGAAGAAAAATTCACGTGGGGAGATGAAAAGACTTTTTGTAATGCTATAAAAGTGGATGGATTATCGATTACTGAGGGTTGTCAATTGTGAGTTTCTAGTAGATAGATTTACACTAGTAAATATAAGTAAAATATTACTTTTCTTCCATTTCTTCCTTTTCCATGTTTATTTTATTTCTTTCATACTAGACCTTGTAAACATGATGATCTTGCATAACGCAAAAAAGGGCTTTGTACTCTTGATGAATAAATTAATAAGAGCGGTGTGTATTTAGTTTGTTAATCTCATTGTTGGTCATATGGTTGGATTCTTCTAATTGAATGTAGATTTTCTCGGTTAATGTTGTGAAAATATGTAAGTTCCTATTCACAAAGTTAACCCTCCTCTCACTATATTCTCACTCTCATCTACCTCCTTTCACAAAGGAAATTCTTCCCTTGCACTAAGTGTAAGCAATTTGCCACATGTTTAATAGAATATTCTTGTGTGATCCCCAACTTCACAACCACCCGTTGATTTTTTTCTTCATTCAATAAGTGGTAGCCTTCCCATTACTAAGAGGAGGGACTTAGTCCCGAGAGCATTGTGAAAACTCACTAATTTTTTTTATGACAAATTATATTGCCAACAATTTTTGGCACCCACCATGGGGAATATTTTGTTTTTTGCACCACTTATAAAACCACAAAATCTTAAAAATAATATAGATGAAAAAACTAAAAAATTAGAAATTGTGAACCTTGAGAGTCTTTATGTATATTATGCATTTTATCACTTATGACTAGTCCTTGAAGTGCTCAATTCTACAACCTAACCTTCTCTTCTTCCAAGACACTCAAAAATATATTACAACATATTTAAGGAATAATATTTGGAATAACAAAGCAAATTTCAATGACTCGCATTACTTCAAGAGTTATAGATTTGGAATAAGAACACGCCTAATCTTTGCAATGTGTTAAACAATCTATAAAACAACAAAGAAGAGCATAAAGAAATTTGTTTTGAGTTGCACAAAAATTATACAGATTGGCAAAAAGAAGGTATAAGAGGGCTAATCAAAGTAGTGGCACAATTGACCCGACATTTGAATAACAACAAAAACCTAATTTTAGACTTCCCAATATTCAAATAACAAGGTAAACCGATCAAGAGTACCTTTAAGAATTTGATCCTAGCTTTCGCATTGAAGAACTAACTATAGAACCATTGAACCTCATTCCTATGGAAGAAGATGAATAAGAACCGAAAGAATAAGAAGAGATAATGGTTGCACCCATACCTTGGGACGGGGATACAAGCTGTTGGACTTGACTCCTCCACTACATGATTTTCTAAAGAAATATAGGAAGATTTTCCTAAGTTCGAGGAGATGGGAAACAACATCTGGATGATCATATTATTGCATTCATCATAACTTGTGGTGTGTTGGGAGTTGAATACAAAGATATTTCAATTCATCTATTTTGTAATCATTACAAGAAGTCATTGTTCATTGGTTTTATCACTTGCCACAAGGATCAATCATAAATTGGGAAGACATGAAATCCAAGTTTGAAGCTAGGTTCAAGCCTGTTAAAGATTCTCATGCCCTCCTTGCTTAATGGTCTCAATTGAAAAAGGAACCCCATGAACCTATGAGAGACTTTGTGGCTAAATTCAATAAGATGCTCTACAAAATCCTAGAAGTTGGTAGGCCTACAGAGGATAACCGGTTAATATTCTTCACTAACTCCCGGTTATTAGAGGTCAGTTTCATGTTTAGAAGGAGTCAACCTGCTACTTTAGATGAAGCACAAGAGTTGATAGTAGATGTGGAAGATGATATGTTGATGTCTAGAAAAATTAAGAAAGGACTAAACAAAGACAAAGCTCAAAGCTCAAGTTCTGGAGCTACTAATTCTTTGGCATAAAAACTTGTTGGTGATGTACTTACTCTCAAGAAGCAATTTGATCAAAATACGTTATACAAAGACATCATTAGGAAGAAATTCTCAAATAAGCAATGAATTGGTGCCCCACCTCGAAGCGTGCTCTTGAAGCTCCACATGTGAATGCATCTTGTGGGACCTAATCAAATGATGAAAATGAAGAAGAGGCAACTTTAGATGACAAAGAAGAAGAAGGTGAATTTTTAATCAAAGAAATTAGATATGAAAAAGTTGGTTTCTTTGAGTATGAATCCTCTTCTGAAGATGAGTATGAGGATTTTGTAGCTGATATGAATATTCATTCTTGTGTTGTTTTTACACGATCAAAAACTCTTGAAAAGGAGAAATCATCCAAACATGCGAGATAAAGAGAATGATCCTCAACCGATGACAATACTACCAGAAAAGATAATAACTAATAGAGAATCTCCACTCCCTCGTCTTTGGAATCAACCAAAAAATCCTAAAGTTATGCCTCATTGCAAGACATCTTCTAAACAAGGTAAGTCAAGTAAATCTACTCCTAATAATGATGCTTCCACTTTTGCACATCATAAGAGTGATGAAAAATCTACAATCACTCCTTTTAGATCAAATAAAACTAGTGTTTTTAATGCTCTTGAAAACCCTTCCTTGAGCTTTGATATTATTGATCATGTGAAAAAGCCAAAGTTCAGATCTCTGAATCTGAATACTTGTAAACTCACCTCGAACACTTTGATAAGCTAGTAAAGTTTATCAAAGGTGGAATTTCCAAATCTAAGGTGTCAACAAATTCCAAAGGCTTAGTTCCCACACATGAGCCAAACTAAATCTAAATTATTTTAGCTTCTACTCCTTCATCCACCAGTAATATTGAGCCTTTTTAGGTTTCCATGTTGATTAGTGGCTACCATCTTAACAATTGTATTAATAATTTTGGGGCATCCGACAATGTCATAATCATCGTTGAGGTTGCTTAAGCTCTTTGTTTAAGTCTCTCTCTCATTATGAATTAATTTCATTATTACTCAATGGAGACAAAAGAGGTTCCACTTGTTGGAAGGATCAAATATGCTCATCTGGATTTCATGGCCTATCTAAAAATACAAGTAAAAGTAACAACCCTAGTGGCAAATATGCCAACTACCTACTGGGATGCTTCTCAATAGAATCTTTTGTCAAGAAATGGGAGGCGAGATCCAAATGGATAGGTCTTCAACCTCGATACCATTTAAAAATGAAATAAATAAGCTTCTTCCTAAACCTAGGATGAAATACACAATTGAAGTTGGATGATCCTAGAGAAAATATCCTCTTTCAAAGCAAATAATTAGGGAGAGCTTCATTAAAAGTATTGGGGAGAATTCCATTGTTTACCAAGTTTCCTCATTCCCGATTAGATTAGTGAGCCAATATTAAAAGAAACAAGTAACTCAAACTATGCGAGGGTTTAAGGTACCTTGAGATGGGATGAATGGATGCGGGTGCAAATGTGAACTCCTCTCCCTACAAGCTAGATAACTTGTACAACAAAGAAGACTAAGAAGAAAAAATGGATTAGTAGATAAGAGAGAGGGTTTCTGACGACATAATCTAGTCTCGAGAAGTGTGAGCTTCCTACGGGATGGATGTCAAACCTCTTGTAGATAAAGATATGATAAAATCAATGCTAATTGATGTGATAAAAATATGTAGAATTTGAGATAAATAGAAGCGAAGTATAGAAATGTAAGGAAAGTACAAATTTGATCAAAATAGATATAAAACAAACCAAACTTGCATGGGTGATGGCAACTTGAGGTCAGAGAGGGCTAGTTGACGGCGATTGGGGGCTGGATGGGAAGAAAATACAAAAAGAGGCCTACAAGCTCTCATATAGCTAGATCGAAGTTGATCGAGATATGGGTGAGCACAAAATAATGCAAAGTGACTTAGATCTAGATCTCCTTGAAAGGATATAAAAAAATACAAAATGATCAATGATGCAAAGAAATGTTAGGCTAGTCGATAAAGACCATGGGCTGGATCTGCGGTGTGACAAAAGGGTGAAAAAGATAGATCGGGGTGACAAATGAATGAGATGATGGGATTTAAATATCAAGGGATTTGGGGGTACATGGATTAGGAAAATGATGGGGCGGTGATAACATAATAAAGAGTAATGTAAATGAGACAAATCGACGTCAATCGTGGCATGGGTTGATTACACCAAGGTAGATGGATGGAAATGGATAAAATGATGATCTATAGATGATGACACCTAGATGACTGAATGCAAGAGTGAAGATTTTAAGTGGTTGATAAGGACATGCAAGAAGTTTGGAAGGCATGCAAATTTGATGCAAAATGATGGCAAGATGACAAGAGGGACTTAAGCAAACACATAGTGTCCAAGATCTCCACAATGGTGAAAGAGGTCTTCAAAGGGTAAATCCAAGACAAGAGTAGTTTTACCGAGAGTAGAAGAAACTTGTTAAATTAGAGGAAGCTTAAAGAGACCCAAAATTCCATCCTTTTCAAGGATTTCAAGGAGGAAAGTGTGTATTTATAGGGTTGATGACGACTTGGGTAGGTCACCTAATCAGAGAGAGCCGTCTACTTGGGCATTGGAAGGATGCCCAATTCACGACTAAATGGACCTAAAAGAAGACATTAGGGTTTCGGGTGATATGGGTGAGTTATGGTTAAAAAGGGAAGATAAATGGGTAGATGATGATTAAATACAATTAACTAATTATGTAGGTGAGGATAGTTTATTTAAGCTATGGAGAATTATAAATAAAGTAGATAAATGTTGTAAATAAATGTAAAGATGACACAAATAAATATGAAAAAGGAAATGCTAACCTAATATGTAAGAGAGAAGAGGAAAGAACTTAGCTAAATAACGGATACTCGTGGGACTCTATCACAAAGGTGATAGGAAAATAGAAGTAGGAACGATTTGCAGGAGCTTAAAAAAGGATGGATCTAGAGTATCGACTAGACCGGAGCACTTGGAGATGGACCGGGGTACCTGTGGACGCTCTGGTCTACAAATTGGGTGCCTTGGTCTACGTAAAAGCTCAAACCGATCTTCACAAGTTCAAAGATGAGATGGTCTGCAGCGTAACCCTTATTGTGTGTCGATCATTCACCTGCTCTTTCGAGATGTTCTTGTAAGCTAGAAAAATACACTACTAACAAGGAAGTAAAATACCAATAATCATACCTCCTCCTTCGCGTTCCGTAGCAAACCTCAGAATGGGCTAGGAAACTTGGATTGAGCCCTGATTGTGTGATATGTAGGTGCTTTTCTTCAAGACGGAGCAAGACCTTCCTACAACAACGATCCTCTTACTTTGCACTAGATGGGAAAAAGGATTATGAGGCTATTTGGGCATTAGGATGAGGCAAAAGATGTTCTTTGCTCAAAGGATGCAAGAACTTAGATATGGCATTCAAGCTTATTCTTCATGTCCTTAGAGGGGAGGGGTAAGGTTGTATTTATAGCCTGGGGAGTGATTAACTTAGAGTAATTTAAGTAATCATGGTTTGAAAATGTGGGCAAGATTAAGTGAGTGGTTTGAAAATGTGGGCAAGATTAAGTGAGTGGTTTGAAAATGTGGGCAAGATTAGGTGAGTGGTTTGAAAATGTGGGAAATATTAACAGTGGGGGCCATGAAGAATGGTTGAGGATTTGAATTATATTTTTAATTCATAAGTGGAGGATTTTAGGTGAGTGGGGACCATGAAGGGTGGGTGAGGATTTGAATTTGAATTTTTAATTCAATAGTAGAAAAACATGGAGAATAATGACATGTGGTGAGGATAGGTTATTTTTGGATTTTGAAATGGATAATTAATCAAAATATATTTGATTAATTCAAGTGTATTTTTGTGGGAAATGAGGAAGGGAATTAATTGATTTAGGACAGATGTGAAATTAGGGTGTCTACAATCGCCAATAATCTAAGATGAAAGAAAGACCTATAAGACCCCAAAACAAGCATCAAACCCTAAAAAAGAAAAATGCATATGAAGGGGTTGGACTGACCTCACCATGCCATAATGATGGACTTACAAATTGAGATGCCCGCACTACATCTCAGACCCGATGTAGTTCTATGTGTAAGTGTGTGTGAACATGCCCTAGGTTGCTCTTGTGTCATGTGACTTTGTGAAATAATGAGCAATAACTATGTGTAGAAAATGTAATAGAATGTGTGCATGAAATAGAATAGAATCCCCCTATGAAGTGTGATGTAGATGTCCTAGCCTTGTGCCTTGATGATGGAGCTATGTGGATGCAAGTGATCTCTAATGCAATAAATGGATGCAACTCTAGATGAGTGATAGTAGTAAATGATGTTATGTCCTTCATTATGGTCTCATAACTTTATATTTATAGGGTTCTCTTGATCTAATTTCGTAATTAACCTTGAAAAGGCTGACCACAAGAAAGATAAAGATCTCAAATGGCTAGAAAGATCCTAAAAAGTGGTAGGAAAGTGCAAAAGGACCTGTGGCGCTCCCGATGGGACCAGTGGCACCCACAGTGCCCCAGTCGAGGCTAAAATAACATGGGATGATAGAAGATGACTGGGCATATGGGTGTAAGAGGTTGGTAATGATGAAATAAAATAAAATAAAATGGCTAAAAGATGGGGATTAGTTAGTACTTTCTTCACTCAAGAACCTTTTAAATAGTAGTATGAGACCGAGACTAAATAATTTCTAAAGTGCATGATTTTGTGACTACATTTTACCCCCACTTTATGTTGGTGAGTGGAAATCTTGGTAACATAAAGTAGATAGAGATGTGTACCTGATGTCCATGAAGAGTGTAGTAGAAACGTGCCAAAGGACTAGACAAAGTGTGGAATGACAAAAAAATATAGGAGCATGGAAACTAAAGATGAAAAATTCGCAAAGAAAAAGTGATGAGAGTGAACCTATGGCGGAACATGTGTGTAGATGTTGCGGTGTTTGATGTACCTGTATGGTTAGTAAAGTGTGTGTTATCGTAGACTATTGTTGTTGACGTTGTTTTTTTTGTTGTTTCCCCCATTTGACTACTTGTTTCTCATACAATTAGATATGTAAGGAGAAAATGATCAAGTAGTCAAATATGTATGTATGTATGTAAAAAAATGCAATGTAAAGACATATACATATATATGTAAATGTAAATACGCAAATGAAAAAGTGTAAGTGGAACATGTGCACCTGATCCATGTCAAGAATAAGAGTGTAGAAGGATATCCTATACTATGAGTTTTTTGGGCGATCTCGCACCACCTTGCCAAAGAAGTGTAGGGAAGAAATGCTCCATGTCTTCCAACCTCTAACTACTTCCCTGAATGTGTGTGAAGAGATCTCTATTATGTCCTAGTTTTTGGGTGATCCGACGTCACTGGACAAAGTAGTGTAGGAAGGCACACCCATTGTAACCTCTAAGCCTGTAATTGCTTCCTAGAATGTTAAAGACTCCATGTCCTATAAAATCCACTATGTATGGGGTTCATATACTGGTATGAACTCACTTGTTGTATATAACTGAATCAAAATGATGTTGAATCTATGTGTTAGTATGCAAAAAACCCAAATGATGCCCCCCTCTTTGGGGGCATATGCGACGTCACTGATAGAAGAAATGCGGCCCGAAAGAGGACCAACTGCATGTACTCAAACTCTACCTTACAAGGGGAAGGGAATGAATTTGGTAGAAACCAAGGCACACATAAACAAGGATGGCTAGCCAAATACAAGTGTTAGTATGAACAAGCATGCATGTAAAAGACAGTGTGTAATCTATGTAAACAATGTATAAGATGCCAAGAAAAGTAGTGTAAACACGCAAGAAGACAAGAAATCCACAAAAATCGGGTTGCAAACATGGGGCATCACTCACGATGTCATAAGATACGCAAGGCTATCATGGACACAAACAATAAACAAGTGTGCACACGAAAGAAAGGTTAAGGCCTGCATACAAAAACAAGCAATAACAGACAATGGAATGAACATGTATAAAAGTAAATATCCCTGCATAACAAATGTTGCACATGAAGCACTTGCTAGCATGTTAGAAAGATAACTAGTATGTCAAAAGTGTGTATAACTAAGGAATGTAAAGTGCTAAGTACAAAATGAAACAATAACACCGTGATAGATGAAATGTGGATGCCCCAACGAACAACGTAGGAAGGGTAGAAGGTGAGCATATATGTTGCATCTTTGCAAGAGACCTGTATTTGCAATCACAACTAGACAAAGACGTGAACGTGCATGTGTGTATGATATAGATAAATGACATACAAGTAAGCTAACTATCATGTGTAATAAAACAACCATGAACAAGCAAAAGTAAGCAAGAGTAAAAGCAACCATAATATGTAGTATGTTGTGGATGGATGGAATGGAATGCAAAATGGAGTGATAGGAGCTGCGTGCCCCCCAAGTGGATGGAAGTGTATGCAATGAGGTTCATTTTGTTTTCCCCCTTAGCAATCAAGAATGAACTATAAAAAAGAGTGTGTCAAATAGGAAATGGTTGAGTAATGTGTGTGTGTTGTGTCTAACTCGTTGTGAGGAGGGTGTATGTGTATTGATGAGATGCGACCTAGAAATGATGTGTGTGTGAACCCTATATCCAAATCATATATTACGACCAAATGAACGTATAAGTGATGATTTAGCCTAAGTGTATATCACTATGAGATGTAAGAATGAGTGATGATTTATCCCTAAGAATAAGTGGAAATATTGCATGATGAAAGCTCAAATAGTAAGTGTGCGAGGAGTGTAATGTCCATTTGATTTATAAACCCTCGAAAGTCGAGTATAGACGGAGGAACTAAAGTGTGTCATCGGGTAATGATTATAGCGCATAGAAGACAATGCAATATGTATGATGATAATAAACAACCATGTGATGAGTAGAATGTGTAATGTATGATGTATATGATGTAATGCGAGATGCAATGTATGATGTATAATATATAATGTACGATGTAGACTAACGAGTGTAATATGCACACGATGTGGCATGTAAAATTCTAGAGTCGTAGACCATGAAAGTGTTGTATATGTATGATGTCGACTAGTATGATGTGTATGTCGGATATGCAAAGGTGAAAATGACGTAGTTTAAATGCAAGATGTAGGATGTAAGATGTATAAATGGAAAAAGTTTGAAATGATGTAGAATAAATATAGTATGTATGATATATGACACGAATGTATGAATAAATGTAAAGTGTGTAATACCTATAGTGCAGTGTGTGGGGTTCATGTGTAGTAAGCCCTCAACAATCAAGTGTGAACTAGAAGCACAAGAGTGTGTCATCGGGTAATGACGCTAGAATGTATGATGAGGATACCTAATTAATATATGAAAATGTAATAATGATAGATGTAGTTATGTTAAGACGAGGTGGGGGAAAGGTGGAGTGTCATGCCCCCTAAGTGTGTGTGTATGAATGAACTATCCAATGATGGTGAAGGATGGAGGTCCTTCATCTAATGTAGGAGATGAAAGCATATGACCATGCTCTAATAGTGAGGTATGGTAGACAAACATTATAGTGGTGAATGAAGTTTGTGTGCATGCGATGGATGAATGTATGAAGAAGGTTGTGGTGTCACAAAATGTGTTGGTGATGGAGATCTATGTGATGCGGAATGCGAAGGTGAAGAAGATCCGTGTGGAATAAAATGAGGTGGTGATCTACACCGAGATGTAGGAACTCTGCCCAAGGAATATGCCTATACCGATATGTAGAACTATTAAAATGATGTAGGTGTATAGGACGATGCTCAAGTAGGCAAAATAGGATTAGATTGTGCTTTGAGTAACATAGGTTGTTATGTGTAATAAGAAGTAGGTAATATGTTAGTGATTGTGTGAGGAGATGATGACTATGGAGGAGATGGAGGGATGCCATTAATAAATGAATTTGAGTCATAAATGATTCATAGAAATGATAGATTGCGAGTGACAAATCCAATTAAAACCAAGAAGCATGTCACATCCATCAACTATGTTTCTAATGAGGAAAGGTACAAGCATAGTAAGAGGACCTACCGTAACATGCAACTTAACAACACCAAAGGGTTTATTGAAGGGATATTCAATTTGTGATGGAGGATAGATGATAGCTTTTAGGAGTGACATAGAACAGACACTAATGGGCCATGATGGGTCAACCTTAGTGTTGTTAATGGAGGTCGAGCCAACAAATGCATTGATATGTAAATGATTAGATGTGAAATTTACATGATAATCAACATTAGAGAAAGAAATAATTGGTGGCAAAGCTATAATGTTAGAACTAAAAAGTATATAGGGCTCTTGATCCAAGAGGAGGCACCGTAAGACATACATAATTAGCAGAGGAATCGGTCACTTGTGTATTATGCTTGAGTAAGGGGTTATTAAAGATTTTAAGTTTATGATTTTCATTAATGGGTGTAGAGGTTGTAGATTTCGGAAGTTCAATTTGACCATTTTCAAGAAAATCCTAAATGAGATGTCATAACTAAAAACAACAATCAATGGAATGCCCTATGCATTGATGATAATCACAATAAGAACTATCATCAAAATTATGCCCTTTGGGTCGAGATGGATCGAGTTGTAAAGGCAAAGGTAGGGTAATAAGATTACTATCGATGAGTTGTGGTAGTAAAATACTTGGAGGTGTACTAATCTTAGTAAAAGTATGTCTGTATGGTTGTGGTCAAAGTTCCTAGGAGTAGAGATTGTGTTTACAGTGGTTTTTCCATCCATAGGTTTAGTTGTAGAAGGCTTAAATGCATCTTGCTTTTGAAAACGTGTGGATGATGATGCTTGCTCCTGATATTTAAGCTTGCCTATTGCAGGAGTTTGGTCTCATGAAGCTTGAGAGTATGGAAAAGTTGATCAAACAAAGGAGAGGTCTCAAAGAGAACACTCTCTTGTAGAGGTGGTAATAGACTCTAAATAAATAAATCTTAAAGTTCGAATCCACAAGAACATTAGACATCTTAGCTAAGTTATTTTTGTATCACAAAACATAATCGGATAAATGTTCATTAGACCCTTGTTTGAGTTATGCAAGTTGGGTGTAGGAGATATTAGAGCCAATGTTGATAGAAAAATGAGTGAGAAAGGCATCACCAAATGCGTGAAAGAGATTACCGAATGTATGGGTAGGTCATAGAACCAACACATTACATAGTCTTGTAAACTATGAGGAAAAAGCTTAGCTAGTATAATGTGATCATCCACATAGTCAAGGCATGCTACATGAAATGCTCAAAGATGCTCTTGTGGGTCTCCATGGCCTTTAAAGATAGGTAGCTTAGGAGAGATGAAATTAGGTGGCAATGGATATGTTGATATGGCAGGTGTGAAAGGAGTATGCAACAAGAGTGTAGAATCTAGAGATGGTTTGCATGTGAGGTAGCTAATTGAAGCTAGTGAATTTGGGTTTGTAAGTCTTGATATAAAGATGTCAAATTTGGAGAATTTGAGGAAGAACCAAGTGCATATGAGAAGCACCATGGTGAATGGTAGGAGCAGTGGTTGTAGCAATAGGAGTATAAACATATGTGGGTGGAGTAGAGACCATAGGAGTAGAAACATGGGTAGGTGGAGTAGAGACCATAAGAGCAGAAGAAGCAACAACGGAAGTGGAAGCGTCGTGAGATCTCTTAGCGGTGATTAAAGCATGTAAGACATGAGGGAGATGTGTAGGGTTTTCACGCAATGCTTGGTGAAAGTTAGTAATAGTGTTAAGTTGGTCTTGATCAACGTTGGTGTCTTCATCGTAGGATTTTCACTATCAGATGCTTCTATTTCTTGAAGAGGGAAATTATTTGAATTATGCAATGGATTGTTGAATGTGAATTGAGGGATATCGGCCATTGGTTTGGAAATCCTATGGGTGAATGAGGGCAACTCACAATATTGAAAAGTCCCAAAATGACCACTACGAGTGATGGGCATATGAAGGAGAAGCCCAAGGAACAAGTGTATTCGAAGGTCAAGTTCACCAAAATGATTAACTAAAATTAACTAACTATGTAGTATGTGGGGATAGTTAATCTAAGCTATGAAAAATTGTAAATAAAGTAAATAAATGTTGTAAATAAATGTAAAGATGACACAAACAACTATGAAAAAGGAAATGCTAACCCTAATATGCAAGAGAGAAGAGGAAAGAACTCAGTTGAATAATAGATCCTCATGAGACTATGTCACGAGAGGTGACAGGAAAATTAGGAAGTAGGAATGACTGTGCAGGAGCTCCGAAAAGGATGGATATGGAGTATATGGCTGGATTGGAGTGCCTGGAGAGGGACCGGGGCACTTTGGGTACTCGGTCTATAAATTAGGTGCCCCGGTCTACGTAAAAGCTCGAAACTGATCTTCACGGGTTTGACAAATGGTTCTGCAACCCTTGGTGCATGTTGTATCAGATTTTGTGTGCTCCTTTAGATGTCATAATAATCCAAGATGAAAGAAAGACTTGCAAGACCCCAAAACAAACATCAAACCCTTAAAAAATAAAAATTCATATAAAGGGGTTGGATTGACCTCTAGCTGCCACAATGGTGGACTTACTAACTAAGCAAATACTACATCTCAAACCCGATGTAGTTCTATGTGCAAGTGTGTGTAAACATGCCCTAGGTTGTTCTTGTGCTAGTCACACTTTGTGAAACAATGAGCAATAACTATGTGCTAGAAAATGTAATAGAATGTGTGGATGAAATAGAATATAATCCCTCCCCTACAAAGTATGATGTAGATGTCCTAACTTTTTCCCTTGATGATGAAGATATGTGGATGCAAGTGATCTCCAATGTAATAGATGGATGCAACTCTAGATGAGTGATAATAGTGAATGATGTTAGGTCCCTCTTTATGGTCTCATAACTTTCTATTTATAGGGTTCTCTTGATCTATTTTCGTAATTAACCCCGAAAAGGCCAACCACAAGAAAGATAAAGATCTAAAATGGACAAAAAGACCCCAAAAGTGGCGGGAAAGTGTGAAAAGGATCGGGGCACCTGGTGGGACCAGGGAGCCCACGGGTGCCCAAGATTAATGGGAGCCCCAATCGAGGCTAAAATAACATGAGATAGAAGATGACCGGGCATATGGGTGTAAGAGGTCAGTAATGATGAAAAAAATAAACCAAGGTGTCCAAAAGATGGGGTTAATTAGTTATTTCTTCACTCGAGAACTTTCTAAATAATAGTATGAGACAGAGACTAAATAATGTCTAAAGTGCATGATTTTGTGACTACAACTAGGAGGTGGAAAGGAATAAATAAAGGGAATGGGATGGGCAAAAACATTAAATGAGGATCTAGGGATAATAAAAAAGGTGATTTAAGGATGAGAGATGAATTAGGTAAAGATTATGATTAGTTAATAGTGATTAGGGGTAATTAGGAATGATTTAGGGAGAATAAATAATGGGATGATTAAGATTAATTAATGATGATTAAGATGGATAAAATACTAGAAAGGATAAGATACAAAATTAAGATGGGGAATGGCAATTAGAGGGAAGGGAAATTTGAATGGGTGACCATGATGAAAGAGAGCGAATGCGGGGTGGAGAGGGGTAGCAATACCAAATTTGGTGTCTACATCCATTTGAGGAAAGAGGTGATGAGAACTACTTCATGGTTTTGAATGAGTGAAGAGATGCCCATTCTTGAAGAAAAGCTAACAAATATTGCCAATGAAATTTAGAGCATGGAATTTGATGGAAGTTGTTTGGCAACTAGCTTAGGTGCAGGTATTATCTTATACTCCCCTTGAGGAGATTTATTTCCCTTAACATACAATTACAATTCTCCATCACCAATAACATTGTTGAATATGAAGTCTTGATTCTTGGATGTAAATCTACTAAGAAAATGGAGATCGATAAGCTCATCATACAAAGAGATGTTGAGTTAACCAGTGAAATAGGTAAGAGATATATTTCAAGTGAAGAACTCTCGTCTTCACCACTACAAAAATAGATTTTGGGATTTTCTTGAAGCTTTTGATGCATTTGATATTAAAGAAGTTCTAGATATCAAAATTCCAAAGCTAATTTGTTGGTAAGTGTCTGCCTTTTTTATGATCTCGCCTCTAGAATTTGGTGGAGAAATTTTTTTAGTGGAAATGATCTTCTGCCCAAGTGTACAAGATAATTGAGAAAAGTGGAAAGTTTTTAATGACGATAACTACATTTTTTGCTTCTTGCAAAAAACCAAATATTTTAGGTCTATGTACTTCGAAGGTAATAATTCACTCCCATGGGAGTGTACCACAAATGATAGTGACAATAACACAATTGATCAAACAGATGAAGATGGAGTAATCAATTGGAAGGTAACAAGATTTCAAAGGGCTAGTGTCTCTGGAGGAATTATTTTACAAGCATGTTAGGTTTATCTATGGAAAGACCGATGATTAACTAAGATCTTCATCAAAATATGACAAGATAAACATCAAAACAAGTGAAGCAACCAAGGATGGTGAACATAAGCAAATGTTGTTCACCTAAGGAATACAAAAACTTTTTAGCTTTGCTAAAAGGTATTCATATATACTTGCATATTCATATGATGATTTAAAATATTTTCAATCACAATCAATGCAACACTCCATCCCTTCAAAACTAGATGCAAAATATTTTTGATAAAAGTAAAGACAGTATTCCAAAGATTGTCGGGACCATCAAAGTAGAAGTTTAGAAGTTACTTAATGCCTATATCATTTTTCCTATCCATCATTCAATATGGATAGCTAATATTGTACCCCATCAGAAGAAGAGTGGTGAAATCGCATCGTGTGGATTTATAGAACTTAAATAATGCTTCCCCTAAAGGATAACTATTTATTCTGGTCAAGGATCATATTTTACAAGTAGCGAATGGTTCGGAGATGATGTCCATGCTTGATGGATTCTTTGGGTATAATGAGATTGAAATTGCTAAAGAAGACCAATTAAAGCTGCTTTCACCACTCCATGGGACAATTTTGTGTGTCACTAAATGCCCTCAACTTAATCAATGTAGGTGCCACATTTTAGAGAGATATGGATTGGGCTTTCAAGGAATTGAATGGGAAATACACAGTGGTATATCTAGATGACCTCACAATATACTCGAAGAAGAGAGAAGAACACTTGCAATAGCTTGAACAAGTCTTGATGCATTGCAGGAGGCACCACATCTCCCTTAATCCAAAGAAATAAATATATGGGGTGACCGAGGGAAAAATCCTTGGTCATATCACGAAACAAAGAAGGAACAAATATTGATTTGGAAAGAGTGGAATCTATTTAGATACTATCTCTACCCACCAGTAAACTAGGTGTGCACTCTTTCTTTGGAAAAGTAAATTTTTGAGAAGATTCATCCCAAATTTTGTGGAACTTACAATGGACATCATCAACATGATGAAACCCAAAGAATATTTCAAGTGGAGTTAATAATAGAAGGATGCCTTTGAGTCTATCAAAAGAACTATTGCAAAATCACCCACTCTAGTCTACCCAAATTTCAACAAAGAGTTCATTCTATATTTTATACTTTGAAGCATGTTATTTCAATAATCCTCGTCCAAGAAAATGATGACAAGATTCTGAATGTACAAGTGTAAATATAGTTTTAGTTTTCAATAAAGGCAACCTCACCTTCATTGAGAAGGGACTTCGGCTCCCACATTGCATGTCATTTACATGTGTGCAAATCCATATGCTAACAAATGGAAAAATAAACTTCCCCTCATATGCATGTATGTAGAATAAATAGTCCCTTGTACTTTGAATGAAGATAGATGGATGTTTTGATGCTCTTAGAATGCCTTTAGATGTAACCTTAGGTGATGGTTGTAGATGTTTAGAGCATGGTACTTTATTATGGTCACATAACTTTATATTTATATGATTCCCTTGGTTAATTTTCAAAATTAACAACTTAAAGGTGACCCATAAGAAAACAAGATGCCCAAAAGGGGCGAGTAAGTGTAATGTCCCCTTTTCTGCGCCAAAGGCCTAAGGGCCAGGTCGAGTCCTAGTCGTGGTGGGACTAGATATAAGGGTGGGGCCATGGACATCGGGAAGCTTTTGGGAAGGGGCCCCATGGTTTTAATATCCCCGTTTTGTGTTGGGGGTCACTTTTGGACAGTGAGTGACCAAAAAAGGGAAAAAGTAACTATAGTTACTTTTATTTTATTGGCCCCTCCGTGGAAAAGGAATGCGTCTAGGGTCTATTGGGGCTCTTTTACCTTAGTGGAAGTATATAAGAAATTTGGGAGAGAAAGGAGAGGGACACTTTTGGGACATACATTTTATTGACCCCTTCATGTGCATTTTAATTTTACTACTATCGCACATCTACAACTTGTGGAGTCAAATCCCACAAGGACCCTAGCTTCGGTGGTGAGAGACCCGTCCCCTAGCTAATTAGGGCATTCTTTGGTAGTGAGAGATCTACCACTATCTGTCATTCTAGATCCGTTTTCGGGTGTGTGGCAAAGAGTAGACAATATCAGAGGTCATAGAGAAAGGATTTCATAGATATTTGGCGGCATTGGGAGAGGATAATCAATGGACTCTAGATGAGTTCAATCCCCGAAGAGATCGATCCACGACAACCATTTCGATAGAGCATGGCCGTTTGTTGAGGCATCTCGTTAAAGGATTTCACATAAGGGTTTTGGGGCATTTGGGGAAGACAAATAGAGGGGCCTAGATTAGATTCACGGCAACCTTTTGGGTTGGGTGGCAGCACGCTAAGGTGCGTCCATCATTTTCTCGACCCCTGTCCAAGCATGGCGACTGCGTAGCCTCTATTTGGGGTTTTTCCAGTCGTCCATTTTAGATCGAAGGTGGAAACGTTATTGCCTGTATCTATTAATGTTATTTCCAAAGACCCTTATTTTTGCTCTTGTATTTAGAGGGTCATGAACCTCTAAAGTTTTTAATGTTTGAATGCCTAGGTTATTTGTGATTTCTGGCAGCATTGTACTCTGTAATATTCCAAAAACAGTTTCCCTTTGTCATTTATAATAATATCAAGCCCTCTTTATATTTCCAAGTAATTTGGGTGGTCATTTTGGGAAATATTAAGTTTATTTAGTTTGTTGTCCTAACTGTAAAAATATGGTAAAATCAGTATTTTATGTGGCTACACATTTTCAATATTTTTGTGCATTTTTAAGTAATATCCCATTGGGATATTTGGTGGTATCGAGCGGTTGTTCCTCCATCGGCTGTGTGGAATTGGGTTGAATATGGCGTTTGGAAAGATCTCAATGTGGGGTTTATGAAGGAAATGTTCACCAACATGGTGAAACAACAGGAAGCCACTAACCTTTATTTGAGTCAGCTCACTCAAAATGTGAATCAAAACAGATCTAGGGTCAATAAGGAACATGGTGAGAATAGTGATAGAGGGCGGCCAATAGAGGTGATTGATGAGGATTCTTGTTGGAGGAAGTACCAATATTTGAGTAGGGGTTTCAGAGATAATATGGCATTTCCAGATTATTGCTTGATGAAGATTGGTAGCAAGCCCAAACAAAGTCATCATATGCTCGGTACTGAATCACAAAAGAACTCGTTTGTAGAAGAAGCTTCTAAACCAAAGGGTATGATTTCCATTGAGAAAAATAATTGCATTAGTGAAACTTTGCTTGTTAGAGAAATTATTCCAGCTCAGGAGAAGAAACTTGTTTATGCAAGCAAGGAGGATGTAATGGAAACTCTTAAAAAGTGTGAGGAAGGGGAATAACAGAGCTAGAGTTCTTTAGGTGGCGATGATAGCGAATCAAGCAAGACAACACATACAAGAGTTCAAGGAAACGATGGGGAAATTGATGAAAGGAAGTCTACACCCACAAAAAGAAGACTCTATGGAGCAGCTGACACATGAGGAGGACCCTCACATGAACCCTTGTGTAAAATTTCAACCTGTTGTAATTTCCAAACCAACAATTGTTGAACAACTTTCAAATACTTTCAACAGGCACTTAGGCAACAATGTTGGGGGAAGCTCAACATATGTCTATCTTGAACACATGGAGGACATTGTTGGCCTTGAAAGGTATGAAGAGCACACTTAGGTGTCTTATTTATTATTGCATGTTCCAATTTATTTCCATCATGAGATACATGGTATGGTAGATGATGAAGTCTTCATCATGGAGTTTTTTGGACCGATGCTCCAACTATGTGTATATGAGCATCTTGTGGATGATATATGGTGGCAAGTTTTAGCTCACTTAATAGATACAAGGGCTCATGGGCATTATAAGCTATGGGATCCTAGTAATATGTGGCCATTATCCAAAACTATCAAGTCTGTTTTTGAAAATTTTGTGACTGATTTCATAAGCAAAAGAAGGAATTCCAATGTGTCTTTTGGGATTACAAGTGTTGGAAAGCATGATTGCTTCATTGGAGACTCGGTGCAAGAAGGGAGAGTACCTCTCAAGGTACTAGAATTGGTTCTATGATTGCTAAGAAGGGTAAGAGAATATTCTTTAATCATCTTCAGCCTGTTGGATTGTGTATAACAACTAGTCATAATGAGAGGAGAAAATAACAATATGGGACAATAGGGTCAAAGAGGTGAGAGTGGACATTCAGGGTAGTGGCCTCCCATTTTTCTACCAGGCCTTTGGGGCTTCACAAACCTTCTTTCTTGAAGGATCCGGAAGTTTCACAGGTACAACAACTTATAGATTTTTTGGGTGAGGAGTCTTTTCGGGAGAGTAGCAAGATGGGACAACAGGGTCAAAGAGGTGAGAGTGGACAGTCAAGGCAGGGGCCTCCCCATTCTTCTCTCATCGTAGATTATTTTAGGCCCTTGGGGCTTGAGAAAGTTTCACAGTGCAACAACAAGATATTTGGATGAGGATTCTTGTTGGGAGAGGTACAGACCTTGAGTGAGGGCCTTCGTAACAACATGCCATACCAGGAATATTGCAAAATGAAGATTGGTAGTAGACCCAAGAGAGATCATGAGACACAGGTACCAGAGTTACAGAGGAGATTGGGATAGATTTCCCTTCCACACTTTGATGGCTCTAAGAAGTGTACTGCACAGTCTTTGGTTCAGAAGTTGAAGACATACTCCGGCTTGAAGCAACCCTATGCGTGAGGAAGATGCAATTAAGTTTGTAATCTTACATCTCGAGGGAGACGCTCATGATTGGGGGCATCATGGGTTGATTACACAAGGACACATACGCATTACTACTTATGCAGAGCTCGTGCAGAGACTGGGGAGTAGATTTGATAGAAGGCACCCTGATAAGTATTTCAAGAGAGTTGACTCATTTAAGACAAACCGCCCCCTGGATCGAGTGTATCACAAATTTTAGATTATTTATCATGGTACCCAAAGTGGAGATGAGGTTGATTTCACTAGTTCGCAGCAGGTTTGACAGATGCTCTCGTTGGGTTTGTAAAGGCATCCGAGCCTTCCTCTTTGCATGAGGCTGTTAGGAAAGCTTGGGACTTGGAGTTATCCACTCCAAAGCCGAGGGCTCCACCACACATACAGCAAAGGGAACCTCCATCTGGATCATACAAACTTCAGCAGAGGGAGCCTCCACCGAGGCAGGAGGTGGCTAAGAAGCCAATCACTTCCCGAGAGGACAGAGATGAGTCGAGGCGAGAGAAACTATGTTTCGATTGCCACACGCCTTGGATTCCAGAACGTGATTGCAGAGGTAGAGGAAAGGCCCAACTCATTGAGGTCTTCGAGGAGAGCAAGGGTAAAAAAGGTGAGGAGATAGAGACCCGTGAGGTGGATGATGGAGATGGGGTTGCGTTGGATAGTGTTGATGCGGGGCAGGAGGAGGAAATTTTCCTTAGGAGATTATATTTTGCATTGTCTATTACTGATGTACAAGGCATTTAGGATTAGAGGAGTTATGCAGGGTCGGAAAGTTGGGGCACTCATTGAGAGTGGGGCAACCCACAACTGTATTGATGCCTCATTGGTTGAGAGGCGAGGATTACAGACAGAGGATTTTGAGGGCCTCAATGGGGTTATAGCCAATGGAGAGTCTATGAGGGGCACATGACAGGTCCCCAGTGAGCATCATGATGGGTAACTATACAGTTACCGATGATCTCCACATCGTTGGTATGGGAGTGGCCAACATAGTGTTGGGAGTGCAGTGGCTTCACCCTCTTGGTGAGCTTCAGACTAACTTTCAGATGATGGAGCTGAAGTTTAAATCCGAGGGCAAGAATGTGATTTTGAGGGGATTATCTATAGGAGCACCTAGGGTGGTTACAGCTGAGGGGATGGAGAGGACGATCCGGCATGGTGAGGATTTTTATTGTTATGGATCGATGTGGAGTATAATGGATGTGGGTGTGGCCAACAATGTTGCACATGAGACTATTACTGAGAGTGGGATTACAGGTTCAAATCATCCGAGTTTATCTTTATGTTGGTTATCTGAAGTCTCGGTTGATGGGGGACCTCATTGGCTTGTTGAGTACTCCAAGAACCGACACACTTGTGAGACTCTGGATGGTCACTTACAGGATGACAGCTATAGATTGGAGGATGAGATGATCCTCTCTCGGGGAAGATGGAGCCTTGTGTCAGATTCATGGTGGAGGATGGAGATATTGTGACATGTGCATTGTTCTTCCGTGACTGGACGCTTGAGCTTCAATGAGACCTACAAGGCTCATGTCTGAGAGGATCATATGGTAGAGGTTGAGGGAGGATTTCCTCAACTTTATACAGGCATATACGGTTTGTCACTATGACAAGTCTGAGCTTACGGGACCATGTTTTTTTTAATCGACATGGGACAACACTCCTATGATTTTTGCTACTTCTATGCCGGTGAGCACCTCACCCATGTGTTAGTCAGTGGAGAGACGAAAGTGACCCATGGTTATTTAGTAGGTTCACATTCAGCGCAGGAGGTGGACTATGTGGATTTGATATTGCTAGTTGACTATCTATTGGAGTCTTGGGACTTTTCCTCCACGGGGCACATCAAGATATAGTATGAGGAGCCTGGCTCTCACATGAGTGCAGGTCAGGTGGGGAGTTAGCACCATTTGTGCATAAACAGGTTGTTTCACAGGCTGATATGGGGGACTCTACAGGATTCAAAGTGAACTTTCATACCCAGGAGTTGATTGGAGAGGCCGTGGGTGATTCCGTGATGATAGCCTTGCATTGGCAGGGATTGGACCGATTGGAAATTTCGGTGCGGGTACCAGTGGAGAGTCGGTTTGGGTATCATTCTGCTTCATGGATAACATTTCTCTCGGTACCATATGGAGGTCATGATGATGACATGGGGTTTCTTGGTTATTCTAGATTACACGGATCCTTGGTGGACGATAGGGTGAGATGGAGAAACTTACGACGCGGTATTCAGCTCTTGCTGTAGGACATGATAATGCTTGGGGTCAAGCATTTCTCGGGAAGGAGGCGATAATGTCCCCTTTTCCTGCTTAAAGGCCTAAGGTCGAGTCGAGTCCTACCGTGGTGGACAGGGGGCCATGGACACTTTGGAAGATTTTGGGAAGGGACCCCGTGGTTTTAATATCCCAAGTTTTACGTTAGGGGTCACTTTTGGACAGGGCGACTCAAAAAGGGAAAAAGTAACTATAGTTACTTTTATTTTATTGGCCCCTCCATGGAAAAGGAATGCGTCTAGGGTCTATTGGGGCTCTTTTGCCTTGGGGAAGTATATAAGAGCTGGGAGAGAAAGGAGAGGGACACTTTTTGGACATACATTTTATTGACCCCTTCACGCAGCAGCTGTTGTCATGCATCTACAGCTTGTGGAGTCAAATCCCACAGGGACCCTAGCTTCGGTGGTGAGAGACCCATCCCTAGCTAGTAGGGAATTCTTCGGTAGTGAGAGATCTACCCTAGTCTGTCATTCTAGATCCGTTTTTAAGGTTGTGTGGTAGAGACAATATCAGAGGTCACAGAGAAAGGATTTCGCAGATATTTGGCAGCATTGGGAGAGGATAATCAGTGGGCTCTAGATCTAAATCCCGATAGTAGATCAGATCCATGACAACCATTTGGGCAGAGCATGGCAGTTCGTTGGAGGCATCTCGTTGAAGGATTTTGTGGGTTTTGGGGTGTTTGGGGAAGACAAGCAGAGGGGCCTAGATCAGATTCACGGCAGCCTTTTGGGCTGGGTGTGGCAACATGCTGAGGTGCATCCATCATTTTCTGACCCCTGTCTAAGTGTGGTGACCTGCAGCCTCTATTTGGGGGTTTTTCTAGTCGGTCGTTTCAGATCTGAAGGTGGAAACGTTATTGCATGTATCTATTAATGTTATTTCCAAAGACCCTTATTTTTCTCTTGTATTTAGAGGGTCACGAACCTCTGAAGTTTTCCAGCTATCTAGGTTCGTTGTGATTTCCTGGCAGCATTGTACTCTGTAATATTCCAAAAATAATTTCCCTTTGTCATTTATAATAATATCAAGCCCTCTTTATATTTCCAAGTAATTTGGGTGGTCATTTTGGGAAATATTAAGTTTATTTAGTTTGTTGTCCTAACCATAAAAATATGGTAAAATCAGTATTTTATGTGGTTGCACATTTTCAATATTTTTGTGCATTTTTAAGTAATATCCCATTGGGGATATTTGAGAAGATTCAAAGAGGTCGGGGGTACCCAAAAGGATGGGGCGGTAGTTTCTTGGTTGTCGGAGTGATAAAAGATGAAATAGTAAAGCATCAACTAGGTTGTAGGGTGTAAGAGGCCAAGAAGAAGACATGAACAAAGACAAAAAGGCCAAAGATAAATTAATTTCTAGTTTTCTCACTTAGGAATCATATGAATAGTAGTATGTGACTAGGACCTAGAAATGTACCTAAAGTGCATGATTTAGTGTCTATATTTTCCCCCACTTTATGTTTTTGAGTGAATACTCAATAACATAAAGTAGATAAGAGATGCGTACTTGATAACCATGTAGATCGATGGTGAAAGCATGCCAAGGAGACAAGAAAAAACGTGGAGTGATAAAATGAAGCGTGGAAGCTAAAGAAGAGGAAGTGACACTAGGGGTGAAAGCATATGTGTCATGTTACGTTGTATCTATTGTTGTTGTCACTTGATGTGTTTGATGATGTGATTATTGCTTCTCATAAGGACAGACCTATAAAAAGAAGAGCAAAAGATTAATCAAAGTCCTGTATATGTGAAAAATCTGATCTAAGTATGTAAAGGTATGTAAGAATGTGAAAAGAAACATGTGCACCTGATCCATGATTAGTAAGAAGGATGAAAAAGTGATCTTGAAGATGTTATAGAAGAACAAATCAATTTTTTTGAGAGATCTCACGCCAAGTGCAATTTTTTGGGTGATCTCACGCCACGACAGAAGAGTGTAGGGAGAAAGGTCTAGTGTTATTCTCCATCCTTTGATTGCTTTTAGAACTTATACACCATTGCAGAGATAGTGTGATCCATTATGGTTTAAGTTTAATCAAGTTTGATCCAGTTTGATCTAATGTGAATAGAAAAAGGAGATAACACGCGCATCGATTCTTTGGAGGATTGTCCATGTTCTATGAAAATCGTTGTGTAAATTACTGCTGAAAACCGTGTGTGCTAATCTATGAAGGTGATTTGTAAATGCCCCTTGGTCGTAGTGCACTTAGGAAAGGTCTAGAGTCTTTGAGGCACTAGTGTCAGGAATAGGAGCTGGCATTTGTATTGTGTCGAGGACCCAAGTCGGATTTTGATCCTTTCTATAATTGTGGCTGTGTTGATCATGTCTTGAACAATGGTGTATTATGACTGTGAATTGTTGTATGGGGTGACTAATTCACCTAA
Source organism: Taxus wallichiana var. yunnanensis (assembly GCA_018340775.1). Taxonomy (NCBI): domain Eukaryota; kingdom Viridiplantae; phylum Streptophyta; class Pinopsida; order Cupressales; family Taxaceae; genus Taxus; species Taxus wallichiana. Next base: position 412,844,101 of record CM031244.1, read on the forward strand.
TATATGCCCCTTATTTGGGGTACATGTGACGTTGTTAGGAGTATGCAGCCAAAAGGAGAGGACTAGATGTTGGCGATGCCCTATAGGGGAGGGAATGTTCTTGGTAGAAATGAAGGCACACACAAACAAAGTGATTGTAAAACATGTGTTAGTGCAAATAAGATAAATACACATATGAAAGACAAAGTGTAATCTATCAAGTAAGAAGACAATGTAGACCACAAAAAGAGGGTTGCAAATATGGGATATTGATCACAATTTTGCAAGACAATTGATCCCAAAGCATCCAAAAGCATATAGTGTGCACACAAAACAAAGAGCAAAGCCCGTAAACAATGGCATATAATAGAAGACAAGAGAAAGCAAAGTGTAACAAATAACCATGGTGGCAAATAACTCTTGCAAAGAAAACACTACACATGAAGTACCCATTAGCATGTTAGAAAGATAAAAAGTATGTCAAAGCATGTATGATCGATATAGAGTAGTGTGCTAGTGAGAATATGAAGTAGTATATAATGAAACAATAACACCTGTAGTGTGTATGAAAGTAGATGCCCCAGGAGCCTTTGTGGGACTGGTAAAAGGTACAGATTCCAAACATCGTGTTGCATATAACGATATGTGTAAAGTTTTTATACACAATTAGAAGGCAAGTGAATATGCACATGTATATAGAAAATATAATGATATAGGAAATATTCGTTGAACAAAGCAAACAAAGTGTAACATGAGAGCATAAGGAAATAAGAACAATTTGTAACCAAGATATCCAAAGTATGTTACGAGTGAGAATGGAATGGAATGTAATGTGAGTGTTATAGGAGTAGTGCTCCCCCGGGTGAATGTGAATGAGTATACATGAGATGAGGTTCATTTATTAATGCCCCCTCAACATTCAATAATGATCCATAGAAAAAAAAGTATGTCATTGGGAAATGGTTTGAATTATGTGTGCCATGTATTTATGTTTGATAAATCATAAAGTGTAGAGAGTGAGTGAGTGTGGTGAGGTTCATTTCAGGTTTAGACCCTCGCGGTTGAGTATGAACTTGTGGAACTAGAGTGCCTTATCGGGTAATGGTTTGAAGTGTACACTAGAAAGATGTATTTTCAATGCGACATTTTTTTAATGTGTCATGTGTATGATGTAATGTTCATGAATGTAATGAGACCTCAACATTCAAGTGTGAACCATAACACAAGAGTGTGTCATAGGGTAATGATGATACAAGTTGTGTGTTAAAGCTGTATGCGATGAAGAAGAGAGACTAGATGCAAAGTACTAAGCATGATAATAGACACTGATGATCTTTAGAAGAGGGGGGAGAATAGGTGTGATGCCCCCAAGTGTATGATTATGAGTAAACTATTTGGTAAAAGTGAAGGGCAATAGTCCTCCACCCGATGCATGAGGAGATAAAGATGTGTGACCATGCTCTAAAGATGACAATGAATGAAACTAACGATGGACATTCAATGGATCCGGGGTGATGAACACTTATAAGATGGAAACCACAAAGGTAAGGTGGAACTAGATGAAGGAGATCGATGATATGACGTGTATCTAGATGAATGAGACCAAAGCAAGGCGATGTGCACATAGAAGAAGAGACGTTTAAGCAATGGACCTATGCTAATGAGATGGACTAGTGGACTAATGAGAATGATTAAGCTAAATGTAGATAAAATCCTATACAAATGCTTAATCTAAATGCTATTATAAAGTAATGAATAAATAATTAAGTACAAAAATGATACCCAAGAAAACTAAGCAACAAAGTATAAAACCTAATTTGCAAAGAGGAGAAGAAGGTACTTAGCTAGTTTGTGATAAATCACGAGAGTAATGAAGTGTTGACCAAGTGAATATAATGGCGGGAACATGCACAAAGACCCATAAAAATGTAGATATGGAAGAATAATTTGGAGTGCGGCTGGAGAGGGACATGGGTGCCCATGGGCACCATAGGCATGTTTAAGGCACCGGGTCTACGGAAAATCTCAAGAAACCTCCCTCGAATGGTCGCAGATGTTTTCTTTTGTTCACCTTTAGTCATTCCGAGGTCACACCAAGATCATCGAGGTCGCTAGAAACTTGCAATGAAGTATGAACTTGCAAAACCCTCAAACAAACATCAAATCTTAAAAAAGAAAGATGTGAACTTTACGATGGTGAGATTGCACTACATCTAGATGCTTTAATGCTCTTGAATAACCATTGGATGAAACCTTAGGTGGTGATCACTAATGCTTAGTGTTTGGTCCCTTATTATGATCACATAACTTTATATTTATATGATTCTCTTGCTTGAATTTCATAATTAACCCCAAAAAGGATGACTGCGAAAAAGATAAGATGCTCAAAATGGCTATAAAGGACGAAAAAAAGTGTGAACAAGTACAAACAGTTAGGGGCCTTGCCGACGTCTGGGTTGAGCGCTAATGTCTAGGTGAGAAATGCCAAGTAGTGAAAATATAGACTAAACAATAAGGGGGTGTACCCAAAAGTGCCAGTAAAAAAAAGAAAAAAGATCTAAAGACATGAGTTAATTAGTACTTTCCTCACTTAGGAATCACATGAATAATAATATGTAATCAAGACTAAATAATTACCCAAAGTGTGTGATTCAGTGTCTACATTTGCCCCCACTTTATGTTTGTGAGTGGAAAGCTCGGTAACATAAAGTAAATAGAGATACACACCGATAACCATGTAGATTGATGACGAAAGTGTGTGAGGGATTAGAAAAAGCGTGGAGTGATAAAAGTGTGAAGCATGGATGCTAAGGAGGAAAAAGTGTAAAAAGTGATGATGAAAATGAACCTAGGGTGGAAACACGTGTAAATGTCATGCAATGTACCTATTTTTGGTGTTGTGAATGATGTTGATGATGTTGACTCACGCTTCTCATACGAGACGGACTGCAAAAGAGAAGAATGAACAAATAGTCAAATACACATCATATTTGTAAAAGTATGTAAATAAAGTGTGTAAAGTACAAAAATGAAAAAGGAACATGTGCACCTGATCCGTGATGAGAAAAGAGTGTAGAAAGGAACCTAAATATGTCAATGAAGGGAGAGTTTTAGGGTGATCTCACACCACGACATAAGTAGTGTAGGGATAAAGGTCTTGTGTCATTTCTAGCCTTGATTGCTTCCCAAAATTGTTGATTGCGTTGAATGTTAGTTTTTAGTCAATGCTACACCACCGTAAAATATAGTATAAGGAGAAATATCTAGTGTTATTCTCTAACCTTTGACTAATTCTGGAATATGGAACACCACTTGTAGATGGTGCACAAACGTAAATGTTAAGGAATGTATGCCCTGTAAAAGCCGTTGTGTGGAGTTTTGTAGATCATCTTGAACTACCAATCAACTGTGTAATTTCCCTAGTTTTGGACATCCAAGAAAGGTCGTAATGTTAAGAAACCAAGTCGATTTGAACCCTATCCAAAACCGACAATTGTGTTGTCCGAATTACTTATGTTGTGCTATGTATAACATTATATGGGGTGACTGATTCACCCAAATGATGCCCCCCTCATTTGGAGTGTATGAAACGTCTAAAGGAGAATGTGACCCAAAGGAGGATTGACCATTGTATTGAAATTGTGCCCTATAAGGGGAAGGGAATATGCTTGGTAGAAACCAAGGAACACACAAACAAAGTGGCTAGAGACAAGTGTTAGTACAAACAAAGACAAACACACATGTAGAAGATGAAATATAATCTATGTAGATAATGTATAAGCTAAGATGCGGAGTAACTAATGTAAAACATGTAAGAATACAATGTAGACAATGAAAATTGGGTTGCGAACATTAGACACCACTCACAATGTCGTAAGAACAATCAAGGTCGAGATGGCCGCAAGTAGGAAAGTGTGCACATAAGACAAAGGAAAAGTCACGGAAATAGTGACAAATAATAACAAATAAGAACAAGTAATGTAACAAACAACCATGGTAATAAATAGCCTTGCATATAAAAATGTTGCACATGAAGCACCCGTTAGCACATTAAAAATATATAAAATGTCAATACATGTAAAATATGATATAGTAGTGTGCTTTATGAAATAAAATGAAACAATAACACCTATAGTGTATGAAAGTGGATGCCCCCAGGAGCCGATGTGGGACTGGTAATAGTACTTATGCCAAGCATTCATGTTACATAAAATGGATCTATAATTTACAATCACAACTAGAAAGCAAGTGAACACACATGTGTATATGGAAAAATATAATGACATACAAGATATCTATCTAGCATGTGTAATAAGATGAACATGTAAAAGCATGCGTAAGCCAGAATAAATACAACCAAGATATGCATCATGTTATGGAGTTTAGATGGAATGGAATTTAGAGTGAATGATAGGAGCAATGTTCCCTCAAGTGATGTGAATGGAATGGAGTTATATGTAGTGAGGTTTATTTATTTATGCCCCCTCAAGTGATCAAGAATGAACCGTAAAAGAGAGTGCGTCATTGAGAAATGGCCCGAGATGTGTGTATACTATAAAGATGTGATTTGAAGTACAAAGTGTAGAGTATAAACACGTGAATGTGTGAGTGATTGATTGATCACACGAGTGTGATGAAGTCCATTCGAGATGTAGACCCTCAACGATTCAAGTATGAAGCTGTGGAACTAGAGTGTGTTATATGGTAACGTGTTGTGTTGATTGTGTGATAAATAAGTTGATTGTGTAGGATGTGTTGTTGAATGATTGTGAAAGAGATTGTATGTGAACATGTTGAGTGTGTGTTGTGTATTGTATAATGTGTGATGTGTTATGTTGAGTGTGTAGGAGAGAGATGTGTATATAAGTGTCGATGTGTAATGTTTTGTGTATATGTAGGTTGTATAAGATGTTTGTGTTGATTGTGTGTGAGGAAGATATGTCATGTGATGTAAGATAGAATAGTATATCACTAGTGTGTTGATTGTGTTGTTTATTGATAGATACGAGAGGAGATTGAGTATGTCAAGTGTGTGTAGTGTGTGAGGTTCATGTGTATAGGATGCCCTCAATAGTAAAGTGGGAACCATAAGCATAAGAGTGTATCATCGGGGTAAGGTGAGTAAGTCAAATACTAGAGACCAAATGGGTGTGGAGTGGTGGAAGCATGTGAAGTGTAAGCAACATATGAGTGTATGAACTAAAGCCGAAGGCTATACGCGATGGTGCAAATGGTGGGTGGTGTAGCATTGGGAGTGCAAACGTCGATGACTTAGGCATCTAAAGTGTAGTAGGAGCATGGTACGGTGGATGAGATGGTGCAACGGTGGATGAATGAGATGGAGAGCATGTATGAATAATAACTTGTGATGGTGGATGAATAATAACCTTAGGAGTAGGTGGAGGAGATAGATGGACTTAACTAGATGCACATTTGCGTAGAATTGGGGATATGGAGTGCTCATAAGAACGAGAGGCAAAGGCAATGACTCCTTTATCTTCTAACAGCTTGTAATCAAACATGAAAACATAACAATAATCATCACGATGACCATTAATACAACGAAAGTTGCAATATGGTCTATCACATTGCTATTTGCAAAGCAATGATGTGGAGGATGATGGTGAGAAAAGGTAAGTGAATCATGTGCTTATCAAGTAAAGCACATAGCACATCATGACATCCGACATCATGAGAAAAGTGTAATGGATCCCGTGGAGAGATGGAGATTCTTAAGTGGAGAGTGACACGATGGAGAAGATGGATGGTACTTGTGTGATGAATAAGATTGATTTTTCTTGTGAGGTGGAGGATATGGAGTCCTTGGAGGACGTTTAACAGATGGAGGAGATGAACTAAATGAGGTAGTAAGCAACAAAAATGAGAGGAGGAGCTATAACATGCTCAATAATGAGATCTTGTACTAAATCGATGACCTTATAACATAGTAATATGAATGATTCACATATATCATATGCAAGCATTTCTTTAAAGCAAGGATCAAGCCATGACAAAAGATGATTTACTTTTCTATATCAATGGGTGGAAGACTAACTGCAGTATGCAAGATTGAAACACAAAATGTAATCCATAATAGGTTCTAACTTGCCTTTTACGCAAGCTAGGTAAGGAATCATACATGACTTTAGGGCCATTGTTAAACATAAAACATCAAAAAAGGTCTCTTCCATCTAATAATATGTACTAATATATCTAAAAGGTAAATGTGTGTACCATTGGAGAGCATCATCGGTAAGACTATGAAGAAAAACTTTAAGCAATAATTGATCATTGGAGTAAGAGGTCATAGCTAGCCGATAATGCTTGAGATGTAGATGAGGATCACCAATACCATAAAAACATGAAAATGTAGGCATAATGAAATCCCTAGGGAATGTTGAATTGTGAATTTTTTTGGAATAGGGTTGTCATCTAAAGAATTTTTATTGATAGAAGCATAGTAGGATTTGTTTTTAAGTGTGAGAGATTGAACCGAGAGTGTAAGTGGCCAACAACATGCATGAGTGATAAAATTTCATATGAAGGGATGGTAGCAGATGTGAACGATGTGTGTGAGTGGTTGAAGCTTGCCATTATGAGTGATCATAGGGATGTCGGGAGAAGAAGTGGAAGATGCCGATGTTAAGGGAACACTAGATATAGGTGTTTAAGAAGTAATAAGTGGTAAAGCACATGAAGTGTTGATAAAAGTAGTAGCATTACATTAATGACAACATTATTAGGAGATGAAGTGATAAAAGGAGATGAAACATGTGTGCTACTAGAGACAATCTCAAGAGAATATGAAAGTGGAGTAGAAAATTCACATTTAGCAAAAGTATGCAAAGAACTAGTATGTGTATCATCAAAATTAGATAATGATTCAAATGCAAAGATTTCATTAAGTGTATCATCAACATATAATGAAGGAATAAGAGAACTAGTATGTGATACATCATTAGAAATATTTTCAGAGATGGAAGGAGTATGAGATGCAACTATAAAATCATCCTGACTAGTATGAGAAGTAACATCATGCACATGTGTATTTTCATCATGTTTTTATCATTACATTAAGCACACAAATAAGAATAACATCATCTAACGTCTCATTAGAAATGACAGAGGGAAAAGTGGTTGATTGAATAACAAGGTCTACAACTAGAAAAGCTTGCCAAATCAAAAACAATGCTAATAGTGGAATGATCAAAGCTAACATTACATTCATGAGCTAAGAGTTGTCTTTGAGTATCATTTGGAATAATAACGTCACGATATAAAGTGGTAAGTTCAATGATGGTTATTTCATCATAGATAGGATTGACACTCACACGAGGCATGACTAGCCTAGGAGGAGGAGAGCTATCCTTAGCCATGAGGGTTTGGGTGGATCACATGGGAAGTAGTTCTAAGCTTTGGGTTCACCAAAATGATTAATTTAAATGTGGATAAAATCCTATACAAACAATTAATATAAATGTTATTTAGTAGTAGTAATGAATAAATAATTAAGTACAAAAATGATACCCAAGCAAACTAAGAACGAAGTATGAAACCCTAATTACAAAGAGGAGAATAAGGTACTTAGCTAGGTCATTATAAATCTTGGAGTTAAATGAAGTGTTGATTGGGTGAACAAAATGACAAGAGCATCACTAAGAGACCCAAAAAAATGTAGATACGGAAGAATAATTGGACTTGGGCACTGGAGAGGGACAGGGCGCTCATGAGAACCATAGCATGTTTTGGGGCTTGGGTCTACTAAAAGCTCGTGAAACCTCCTCTTAATTTTCATTAGATGTTTGATTTTATTCACCTCTGGTCACTTTGATGTCGCACCAAGATTATTGAGGTCGCTGAAACCTCAGAATGAAGTATGAACTCGCAAAACCCTCAAATACACATCAAATCCTAAAAAGAAAGATGTCAAATGAGGGGTGACTATCCTCACCTGTCATAATGGTTAAATTATGATCGAGCATTACACTACATCTCAGACCCAATGTAGTTCTATGTGTGCATGTGCGGAATCATGCCCTAGGTGGCTCTTGCACGTGTCACACTTGATAGCGAGAAAGTAGCTAGATGTAAAGAAATGTAGTAGATGTGTGCATGAAATAGAATGAACTTACCTCTATGAAGTGTATGCAGAAAACCAACCCTTGTCCCTTGTGATGGATGCTAGAATGGATGTTTTGATGCTCTTGAATAGCCTTTAGATGCAACCTTAGGTGGTGATAGCTAATGTTTAGTGCTTGGTCCTTTATTATGATCACATAACTTTATATTTATATGATTCCCTTGCTTGAATTTCATAATTAACCCCAAAAAGGCCGACTACCAAAAAGATAAGATGCTCAAACGACTAGAAGGACCCAAAAAGTGTGAACAAGTACAAATAGGTCGGGGCACCCAGAATGGAGGGAGCGCCGACGATGCGATGCATCTGGGCTAGGCATTAGTGTCAGGGTGAGAAATGCTAAGGAGTGAAAATACGAGACTTAGCAAAAAGGGGTGTAGGACCAAGAGTGTCATTAGAAAGAAAACAAAGATGGCCAAAGACATGGGTTCATTAGTAGTTTCATCACTTAGGAACACATGAATAGTAGAATATAATCAAAACTAGATAATTACCCAAAGTGTGTGATTTAGTGTTTATAGAGAATGAGTGTGTTGTGCATGATTAGGAGAGATATGAGCATAATTTACTTTAGACATTAGAGGTCTAAGGGACCTAGATTCTCTAACGAGTGCGATGGCCACCTCAAGAGGAGGCCAAGGCCATGGCATGCATGGAGGGATACCTTGGATAGTGAAAACTTGCTTGTTATTTTGAGCCCCTAAAAATACTAAGTACTTGAGGTGTAAAGGGTTTTGGTACAACAACAAGGCACAAAGGTGGCACAAAAGTAGCTTCAAAAGAGTGCGAAGGTTCGTGCCTGTGTAGAACAGCTTGGGACTTATCCACTTTTGGGCCATAGTTAGAGTTGTAATGAAGAACACGTGGAGATGCATCCAAGATTGATTATGGATAAGGTTAAAGCATGGAGACTTGTAACCCAAGAAAAGCCTACTTTAGGATATGATCATTATGCTAGGATTAAGAGCTGTAAAGTAGAGTTAGTTATAGTTTAGTTATCATTTGCATGCTTAGGGTACTTGAGTATGGTGGAGCATGATGACATTTGGCATGTGACCTACTCTTGAGTGATGACTAAGTGGTGGAGGAAAAGTCCCCACCCTTCTCTATGTTATGTATTGATTTACACAGAAAAGAGAAAGGAATAGAGAGCAAAGAGAGAGATGCGAGGGAATGTTGTTGGAACTTCTTGAGTAGAGTCATTGTAGGGTTAGAATGTTGTTCTGTTGATGTATCTGGTTTGATTATGATTCTTATGATGTATTTGGCTATTGTAATAATGGTGGATTAATATAATGGTGTTTGTTTTGAATATCAATGCTTATGGATCTCAATGTTTGTGTTTCTTATTGTGTTCATGGTTTAGATCTGATTCCTACATGTTTTTTTGATGTTCATAGTCATAATATGGTTCATCTATGCTTGGGTCTAGTTTCTTTATTCTTGTTATAGGATGTATGCATTTACGATTGTGCACTACTCCACCATTCATGGTAACATTCTTGACAAAGCTCACATAAAAAGGGGCTTGACACCTTCGTGTGCTTTGGGTGAGCACCCAATTTAGGCTGGGTGATATGCCAACACACCAGGAATTAAAGGGTTAGGAAAAGTGACTACATCTTGGTTTCATTGCAAATACCTCTTTTAAATGAAGAGAATCATTCAATAAACTAATAAATAAAAAGATATGCTAAACAAAATATTCAAGATAATCAAAGAAAACAAATGACAAAACTCAAGTTTTATCCTGGGAAACCCTTTCGGGAAAAAACCCAACACAATAACTTCTCTCTCTTATTTCATTAACTTAACCATTTACAATACAATAATGTACTTCCAAGTTCTACTTTACCCTACTCGTATCTCTAACTATTTGTAATAAAAAAGTAAGAAACCGTCAAAGTGGTTTACAATATAATAAGTACCAAAACCATGGGCTAATAAACACTCATAATGTTTCCCCATAATTCATGGATTATGACACCACCCATATATGCATATAGATAAAAATAACATATCTATACTCTGGAAAATAGTACTCTTGGGTATACAATATACAAAATATACAACACATTCTAACATTCTCCCACTTGTTGTATACTTTGTAAAAGGGGGCTACACTGCCATATAGTCAACAACTCAGGGCATTCAAGCCCATCAATTTTCTGCACCAAGAAAATTTCTCAAAGACTCACAACCTTAGTTAAAGAGTCAACAACATTATCCTTTATGTCCACCTTACTTAGTAGTATCTTCTTCTCCTCCACCATTTCTCTTACAAAATGGTATTGAACATCAATGTGTTTTGTTCTTGAATGATACTCATGGTTATTTTCTAGACAAATTGCACTTTGATTGTCACAATCGATCCTTACAACATTTTGAGTGAACCCAACAATGGAGATCAGTTGTCGAAGCCAAACCACTTATTTACTTGCACAAGTAGCTGCTTATGTACTCACTTTCTCCGTGGTGGATATCGCAACACTTGATTGACATTTACTCATCCAAATTACCACTCCACCGAAAAAATTGAACACATAACCACTAGCTGACCTGCGCATATCCAAGTCTCCACCCCATTCAAAATCCACAAAACCATGTAGATCTAATGTTTTACTTTCATCTAGGTTTTCCCTGATAACAAATTACATAATTAGATGTCCCATGCAGTACCTAAATATTCTCTTTACCGCAGTCCAATGATCCTTTCCAGGATTTGACATGAATCTACTCACTACTTCCACTACATGTGCAATATTAGGTCTAGTACAAACCATTGCATACATCAAACTACCAACCGCACTAGCATATGGTACCTGAGACATGTCCTCTATTTCTTCTTGATTTTAGGAAATTGTTCGAGTAAGACAACCTTTGACCAATAGAAAAGGAATACTAACATGTTTACTTTCATGCATTTGAAACCTTTCGCAATATCATCTCAAGATACTTTCTTTGATTTAACACTAGTTACCTATTTACACGATCTCTTTTTATTTCCATGCCCAAAATAATTTTTGCTGCACTGAGATCCTTCATATCAAAATGAGATGAGAGTTGAGATTTAACACGACTAATCAATTTCTTATTGTTACTAATTAATAACATGTCATCAATATACAATACAATGATAACATAATATTCACCTTCATGTTTAAAATAAACACAAGGGTCAACTTTACTTCTTTCAAGCCCAAGTCTCAACACATACTTGCCAAATTTTGGTTTGACATTTTTGGTGATTGCTTCAAGCCATATAATGAATTTTTCAGCCTACACACCAAATCTTCCTTTCCTTTGATCTTAAAGCTTTCTGGATGCATCATGTAGATTTCCTCCTCAAGCTCACCATGCAAAAATGTTGTCTTAACATCCATCTACTCTATTTCCATATCGAAAGCAACAATAATAGCTAAAAGAAATCTAATAGAATGTAACTTAGCAACAAAAGAAAATATCTCACCAAAATTGAGTCCCTCTACTTGAGAGAAACCCTTTGCCACAAGGTGATCTTTATACTTTTCTATTTTCCCATCTGCATTATACTTCTTCTTAAACACCCATTTACATCCAACTTGTTTTCTTCTAGGAGGTAACTTCACCAAGTCCCATGTATTATTCTTATATAAGGACTCCATTTCTTCCTCCATAGACTTTTTCCAAAACTTACTTTCATTTGATCCAAAAGCCTCCTTCACAGTCTTGGGTTCATCATCAAGAATGCATAAAAAAAAAAACAAAAGTAGAACAAAAATCAGGAGGACTATACCTCTTAGGTGCCCTTCTCAGCTGATCTAATCTTCTTAAGATAGGATTTTCTGGTTTAACATCTTTCGTTCCTCATCTGCTTCATCTAAATCTTCCCTTGCAACTCTCTTTATGGTTCATCTTTTGTAGTCACATCAAATTCAGACACAAATTCATCTTCCTCAATTTTAACATGATCTTCCTCTAGTTTTGCTTCCTGCTCTGGAATTTCCTTAAGCTCTCTAAAAATTACATTACGGCTAAAAACAACCTTTTGTGATTCTAGATTCCAAATCTTGTATCCTTTTATGCCATTAGAGTATCCAATAAATATGCACTTAGCATGATTTATTATCTAACTTGGTTATTTTCTCTTTTGGAATATACATATAAGTAATACAACCAAATACACGTAAATGTATAACAGAGGGTCTCTTACCAGTCCATGCTTCATGTGGAATTTTTTTTCAAGTGCAGATGTCGGTGATCTATTAACCAAATAAAAACATAGTTCTTAATCCTTCACCCAAAATTTTCTATCCAAACCTCGCACCACTAAGCATAATCCTACACTTATCCATCAATGTTCTATTCACCCTTTCTACAAATCCATTTTGTTGTGGCGTATATGAAGTTGTCTTCTTCTTTCTTTCTATTCCACACTCTTTACAAAATTTCTCAAAGGCATTAGAGCAATATTCCCGCCATTGTCACTTCTCAAAACCTTTATCTTCCTTTTTGTCTGATTTTCCACAAGAGCCTTAAACTCTTTGAATTTATTGAAAACCTCAAACTTATTCCAAATAAAATATACCGTGTCTTTCTTGAGAAATCATCTATGAAACTAACATAGAACATGGATTTTCCTAGTGATGGAACTTTTACAGGTCCAAAAACATCACTATGTATCAAATGTAGAATTCCTTCTGATCTTGTAGCATTAGTAGGAAACTTTACTCTAGTTTTCTTTCCAAACACACAATGCTCACAAAAATCAAAATCTAAAGGAAACTCAAAATTCCTTCAACCATACCTTTTAATTTTAAAGTATGAAGTCCTTTCTCTCCGATGTGTCCCATCCTTTGATGCCATAACATCGTCTTCATTGTAGATGTAGGAGTTGGATCTGAAACCTTCTTCTCCTCTAGAACCACATAATAACTATTACACTCATCAAGAAAAAATGATTGCCTCAAGCTTGAAAAATGTTCCATTACGGATGCCTCTTGCCAATACCATTGCACCCCAAACCATCTTGCAACTATCTTTACTAAATTCTACTTGAACACCTACATCATTCATCTTACTTACATATATTAGGTTTCTGGTCAAACCTGGAATGTGCAGAAACACATGGGAGGGTTTTAATCCTTCCATATTTAAACCTCATATTGATTCTCCCATGACCAATGATCTTGTAGGTTGAGTTTTATCCCAGATATACATCACCTCCATTACACTTTTCATATTGATAGAACCACTCCTCTGTGTGGTGTCATATGAAAGGAGGCACCCGAGTTAATCAACCATGCATTATCACATACATGCGAGCTAGAAGCTACCAAAAACAAATCTCCCGAGTCTTCATTAGAGGGTTTTGTATCTGAAGATCCACCATCATTAGATGACTTACCCATTTCTACCTTCTTAGATCTATATCTTTTTGAAATGCCCCATTTTACCATAGTTCCAACATTTCCTCTTATCCTTTTTTGTAGTCTTTGATTCACTTATGGACTTTGACCGTCCTTACCTCTTACATATAAGGCATCCTTGGATTGATAATCCTCAATGGATTTCCACCTCATTTCATTCTTGATAGTAAGGCCACAACTACATCCTCAACTAATAATTCAGTCGTAGTACTAGTAATAGACATAACTAGATTATCCAAAGACTCGTGTAAAAAACACAAAAGATTAATACACTTATCCTCTTCTTCCATTTTAATACCAATAAAAATAAACTGATTTACCACAATATTAAAGACGTTCGGAGGTTCTACAACAAAGTCTTTGCCATTTATTCTCAATGAATATAACTTCTTTCGGAGAAATAGTTTATGCACTGAGACTTCGTCTCATACAAAGTCCCCAAATTTTCCCATAACACCAAGTTGATTTCTCATTTAACACATTAAGAAAAACTGAATCTGAAAGACACAATCTAATTGAACTCCTTGCCTTCCTATCGATCTTTTCCTAGTCCTCTACCTTCATACCCAGTAGGCATGACTCTAGACACAACAATCCACTGATCTCTATCCACAAGAAGATCTTCCATCTTGAGCTTCCATAACTCAAAATGTTGACCATTAATTTTTTGATCTCGATCCTTGTGCTTCCCGTCATTTTATTCTACCTGAAAAATTCACCCAGAGCTCCCACTCGAAAGAGTTTACCATAGGTTTTAGAAACCCTAACTCTTCACATAAAAGCTAAAACCTAGCTCTGATACCAAATGAAGAGAATCAATCCGATAAAATAATAAATAAGAAGATATGCTGAACAAAATATTCAAGATAATCAAAGAAAACAAATGACAAAACACAAGATTTATCCCGGGAAACCCTTTTGGGGAAAAAAAACATAAGAATCTTCTCTCTCTTATTGCATTAACTTAACCGTTTACAATATAATAACGTATTTCCAAGTTTCGCTTTACCCTACTACATCTCCAACTATTTGTAAGCAAAACAATAAGAAAATGTCAAAGCAATTTTACAATACAATGGGTACCAAAACCATGGGCTAATAAACACCCATAACGGTTCCCCATAATTCATGGATTATGACACCACCCATATATACATATAGATAAAAATAACATATCTATACTCTCGGAAAAATAGGGATTCCAAAATTTTTTCTCGGGGCCATAAGCCCCAAACGCAGGGCCAACCCAAACTCCTTGCTAACACTCGTGGAAGAGGTGTACATCACTCATGGGTATACAATATGAAAAATATACAACATATTCTAACATATTTTGAAGTCACATTAAGAATGGAGTGTAAATGACGAACACTTGACCTTGGATAATGTAGAGACTTGGCTTAAGAACATGGAGGATGAGTTTGCACAAAGATTCAAAACTGGACTTGAGTTTGATGCACGTATATGGGTAGAGGAGAATCTGTATCATGAGCTCTATAAGATGTTCTTTTACTATTTTCCAAAGAGAACTATATGAATGGTTATCATCATATGCATTGAGGAAGAGTTGGTTTTATTGAGTTTGTGTTTGGACCCAAGAAGATAATCACCGACTACATGATGTTGATTTGATATGGACTTGTGTTGTTGATCGTTGGTGGAGTGGTGTGTTGACTAGCTACACATTGGAGTACGCAGTTTCTACTTATTCTTGCCAGAGGTTGTTGAGTTTGAGTTCTTGTGAGAATTGAGAGGATCTTTCTTGCATGCTTTACCATTAGCCATTAAGATCTTGATCATCACTTTAAGTTTATAAGCATTTCCTATGGCTAGTTAAACTCCCATTGGCGCATGGAAACATGTGTGGTAAGAAATGGAGGATCCTACAACATAAGTGGAGAGAGAGGAAAGGTAGCTCAATTATAATGAAGTGTAAGAGAGGGAGTTGGTGAAATAACGCGAGATTACAGGAACGATGGATGTATGGAGGCATATGTTGTAGGAAGGATTTGAGGTTCACGTGGAGGACATGAAACCTAAGCAGACTGTGCTACCCCATCTTGGTAAATGCAAAATAAGAACCCCTCGGCTTCTAATGAGAGATCGTTAGATGAAGAAAGGAGACAGACCATAGGTGCACATTTGAACCCACCTGATGACCTAACCCTTGTGCTTAGTTTTCTAATTCTTGAGACAAGTATTGCTAGTTTGGTTGGTGTTGGTGTTGGTAAGTGAGAAACATCAGGTAGATATCATTTTTCATTAAATTCATCTATGGCCACATAGACATTTCCTATGTTTGGTGGTATCCTATTAGGTGCATCATTTGGACAAGGTGTGGGCACACAAAACATGGGTATCATGTTTGGAAGTAGTTCAACTTCACAAACTATTGGAGCTTAGTTTAGCACAACGGTGGGAACACAAGTAGCACTACTTTAGGCCCTGTACCTGCTACAGGAGGAGGATCTGGTGGATCTTGAGGATCATAGTTAGTGGATCTAGTGGATTTGGTGGTGGAGGAAACACATGAGGGAATTGTTGGGGATGGGTGTATGTGAAAACATTTGCAACTATAAAATATCAAATTCAAAATATGCAAATATGGATCTAACAATCCCAAAAAAAATCTACAAACGGTGGAAGTATAAACAAGAATAATCCAAATCACACAAAATTACACACACATAACACACATGTACCGTGGTTCACCCAATGTGGGCTACGTCCACCAAAGATAGAGATATCATATATATAATATAACAAGAGATTACAAACCAACTCTTCTGCACAAGAGTACATGTATCTCTTCCTCCCATATCTCCAATCGGATCTTCCTGAGTACACTAAATTGTGCCTCCATACCACCACCTGTGTCTCCTCCATATCTCTAACTGGATCTACCTGAGTGCACTACAACCATGCCTCTGAAACACCACTAGATCTCACATACTTGAAGCTACCCTACATCTGCCATTGTGCAACCAAGCTCTCACTATATTGTGAATCTGCAAACAAGACCTCTAGAAGGGTCTACCAATGTGCAACCGTAATCGTGCACCAAGAAGTAAGTCTCTCCATCATCACTTCATCAACCTATGCAAAAATGAAGAAAACTTCCTCTACAATACTAGATTCATATGGATCAACAATACATCATGATCTCATGGATCTGTAATACAAGATCTCACAACAACTTGTGGATCTATAAGAATGAGTAATAACAAGATCTCACAACAACCTGTGGATCTAACAACAAGGAACCCTAAGTGCTTTACATATTATGCAAGCCATTAAATGAGAATAAATAATATAAAGGAAATACAATAGCCATTACATGAGATTAAACAATATAAAGGAAATACAATAGAAGATAATACCATATTCTCACCAACAGTGTACCTGCACTTTCCTTCTATTCACCTCTCTCTATGAAAGCTCATGTCTTCATGCAATCTACATATTCTTTTCTTCTTCTTCTTCATCATCTTCTTATCATCCTTTCAACTAAGGATAGCTCAATTCTTCTCTTTTCTTATTCCCATCTAACCTCTTTAACCCTAGTTTTCTAGCTTATATAAGCCTAGACAAACTTAGGGCATAATAGCCATGCAATTACATCCAATAGATTTACTTTAAAACAAAAGCTATATTAAATCTGTGACTTATAACTAAAAACTCCCACACAGTAACCAATTTTTGATTCTTGCTGATCGATGCCGATCATCGCTTGATCGATTCGCCACTTCTGACCTAGTCACTTTGTAATGCATGCTCCAGTGAAGCTATTTAGCTCCACAACCTAATTAGAATCAAGTCTTTGGATATGGTGGGAAAGGACAACAACCCCATCAACAGGTATTTTATGAGATGTATCTTCATTTACTTGATTATAAATGTGTTGAGGATGCTACAAAGCATGCACACAAGTGTGAACTACTATGGCACACTATGGGAACACTACTCGGAGTGGAAGGCAAGCTAGTTTGCAACTACATTCAGGGGTTGTGTGGATAGCTGGTACTAAAATTATGACCCATATTAGATGGCGTGGATTATAACATGCTGCGTGATGCCTTCTTGGAAAAATTTCATATTCCTGAATTTGAGGAAAAGAACATGTGAATGCACTCAAGGATATTCAACAAGGTATGAAAAAGAGTGTACATGAGTGTGATGCACACTTTAAGACTCTCTTGTCGAAGTTATCTTATGATATCCATCCCTCTCAACATGCTTAGTGGTTCATTGGAGGCTTGATAACACCTTTCAGACAAGTGCTTTCACATAAGACTTTCACGGATCCACGCGAGGCCTTGGAAGATGCTTTGCATGTTGAGGCTATCGGGAGCGTGATACTAGGGTAAGTCCCTTTTTAGAGGCACAAATTATTTCCATGACAAAGTAACTTGAAAAATTGTCTACGAATTTAGTACATGAGACTCACAACAGAACTTTGGTGTACAAATTGTGAAGTAAAAGGACACGCCAAGGATAGTTTCCATCAAAAGTTGGTACGTGCCACGACGTTAGATTGTGAAATCTATCATAGGATCATGATCCAAGTAGATGCCTATTGTTATAATGTGCACTCCATAAGAATGTGTCTAGATACTATAAGATTTATATCTACTATTCATGATACGAAGGATTTCTGATTGATATACCAGATTCATGATGCAATTAATATTGGTGTGCGCTAGACCAACATTGTGAACAATTCTAAAAAACAAGGGGTGTCGGTTTAAAGGGCACAAAGATGATGGAGGATAGGGAAGGAGATTTAGACTTCCCCAGAGGAAGGAACTTGTTTCAATTATGGATCTATGGATCACTATAAGTGTGAATGCCTAGATTTGCTGCAATGCTCGTGGTGCGAGAAAAAAACATAAGTATGAGGAGTGCCCGATTTATATGATCACATGAGCCAAAATCATAAGAAGGACAAGGGCACGAGAATGGTTAGTGTGAAGTACATTGAGCCCCTGTTCATGCCTAAGGTAGTGCCTAATCCTGAGTTGGAACTTGTATTAGTAACTACACATGCTAAAGCTACATGTGCCAGAGAAATACTGAAGTAGAGGCATCTCATTACAAGAGAAGAATTATTACATGGAAAGTACCCTGATATAACTTATCAGAAGGAGGTTTACCAGGAGACTATGGAGGTTATTAGGAGTTTGCAAGGGGAGATCCAATGCTTGAAGGAGCAGTCGTGGAAGTTAGAGCAAACGAAGAATGTTGAGATCCCTCAGAAGGACGTTGATGATGTCAAAGAGGTATGTAAGATGTTACACTAGGAAAATATCATTCCCCTGTTAGGAGAGTGGTTGAGAGGAAAGATACTACATCTGGAAGTAGGCGTGAGAGGCAGATCTTACATGCTAATTTACCCCCTCATAGTCTTGATTACGACAAGGAAATCACGTTAAATGTGGTAGTTGATGGATGGCTCTTAAGCAATATACTAATTGACACAGGTGCAAAGGTTAATGTTCTTACTTTAGATGCATGGAACCAGATGGGGAGACCACCATTGCAACCATCTTTAAATGTGATGTACATGGCGAATATAACTAAAGATACGCCCATCAGAGTTTTAAAGAATGCTTCCATAACCATTCAAAGGGCCAAGTTCACTAGGGATTTTGAAGTCTTAGCGCTTTCCAAGGCATATAGTTTTCCAAAGATTACTTGGATGCCCTTGGTGTTATGCAAATAATGTTGATTTGCGCTTCAAAAAAGGATACATTAGTTTTGAGAACAAGAAGGAGCGTGTAATTATTCCACTAATAGATGGGAGGTCTGCACCTTATGTAGAGCCTTTGGGTGAAGAGGACATGAATAAAATTTATGTGCACACCATCAGAGACCCAGAGGTTATTGAACCATCGAGAGAAGGATTCATTTAGTGGGATGATGCTCAGTCCATGAGTGATACAACTAGCATTACATGTGATAATTGGGTGCATGAGACTTATGAGTTAGTTGGGAGAGAATTGAAGGGCACTGTGACTTGAGTTGTCAAGGCGCGTTTGGTTAGGTGTCTGGGAGGAAGATAATTACCAATTTACATTGGAGAAGGTAACCCTGATGTCTTTTTATGCACTATGGAAGTCCAATGGACTTGTGAAGTAGAACAAAGGAATATGCTTATTTATACCTTGTGTGGAACAACCGCGTGTTGGTGGATGACTCATTAGGATAATCTTATAGAGTGGCACAAAGTAAGAATCACGTTCTCTATTAGATTTCTCCTAAACAATACACTTTCAAAGATATGTGACTATCATGGCAAGGAATCCACCTCGTACCACATTAGGAATGTGAGAGAGCCTGGATGGAAGGACCAAAAGATTTACCTCCTTAACTCTAGGTACATAAGTTCTATTCCACCTTGCAAGTTGTGCACACACATGGTATGTCTATTCAAATTACATCGTCGACAAGAAATTGGTAGGAGTTGACAACAAGTGTTATTCAAACTTTTGAGTATCTATCTTCTAAACCACCAGTGAATGAAGATTTGTAGGTAGTCAAATGCCTTACTTTGGGAGATAGTGCCAAAGCTGAGGACCTCATCCTATATTTTTAGGGGAACCTGATTTGGAGGCGCACTTTGAAGAAGAAGAAACGGATGAAGTATAATTTGAGTGCGCTACCTAGAAAAAGAGAAAGGAAAAATGGTGTACTTGATAGATGATGAGGAAATATAGAACCTAGATGTTGATCATATAGAGGGTACGTGTGAAGTATTAGATAATGTAGATGAGAAGGAGCACACTTACCATAAGCCTTTAAAGACAAATAAGGTCAACATTGGCACAAAAGTAGAACCAAAAGAAGTAATCATTGGTGATTATTGGATAGACCAAGAGGTTTCAAAGATAATTGAGTTCTTTGCGTGACTTCCAGGATTTTTTCCCACATAGATACCATGAATTGAAGGGGTTCATCACTCATTGGGAGAGATGTAGATTAAGTTGAAGGAAGGTGCACACCGATTAGGAAAAGGCCTTATAGGATGAATCCTAATTTGTGCATGAAGGTGAAAGAAGAGATTGATAAAATGTTGGAATCTAGGATCATTGAGGCCATTAAAGAGTTTGAATGGGTTAGCCCAATGGTGATTAGTATCAAGAAATATGGGAGGATAAGGATCTGTGTGGACTATAGAGATTTGAATGTTGCATGTGTTATAGATCCTTTTCAATGCCTTTACCGAGGAAATCTTGGAGGCGTAGCGAGGCCAAAATCTACTCTTTTGAGATGGATTCTCAGGGTATCACTAGGTAAGGATTAAAAAAGAAGAACAAGAGAAGACTAATTTCACCATTGAATGGGAAAGTTTTTCTTACACAATTATGCCCTTTGGACTTAAGAATGCACTGCTAGATTTTCACGCATTGTGGTGCAAGCATTTCAAGAATTTATTCATAAGTTTCTACAAGTTTGAAAGCACCCTAAACTCTACAAAGTAAATAACATGACTAACTAAGGGAGGCTAACATCATTTCCATATATAGCCAAGGCTTTAAGTCTAGGAATGTAACACTAAAGATAAAATCTTAATGGAATGTTAACTAACATGAATATCATTCAAAATCTAACTAATCATGCCTACTAATATATTGAATTGCTAAACTAACAAAGACCTAAATAGATCTAAGAGGGCAATCAAATTGGTATGGTTACTACTCCAAACAAGGTAAAATGGCCTCTCCAAATGACTACATGGTCATTTTGGATATCCATATACTAATCCCATTGAAGGCTTTAGGCAAGGATTGAGCTTGGCTATAAATCATATTTCTTATATGAGATGCAAATCAAAGCATGGTGTAAAGTATAAGTGTAGATACTTAGTCCTTTTTATAGTTTTACCTTTGAGGAAAACTTGTATTTTGGTGCATGTGGGACTAAAAGTACAAATTATATTAAGGATGCTAATCATGATTAAGGCTTTTCTAATCATAATTAGTGAATTAACAAGTGATTAAGATGTGAGGAGCCTTAATCAACCACTTAGGGTCAATTAAGAGGCTAAGATAAGCTTTTAAAACTTGTTGATATGTTCAGAGGGAAATGAGGTGATTTTGAGAAAGTTGGAAGAGAGGTTTGAGCCAATAATAAGGAATATTGACCAAAACAAGGGAAAATAGGCTTAATTAGCTAATCATCGCTAATTGTTTGTTTGGAAGAGGATTTTGATTTACGATTCATTGTAAAGTGGCATCTGAATGCAAAAGGGTTAGCATAATAAGAAATGTGGTGTTATTTGGCCAAAATGGCAAGAAACATTAGTTAATTAACAAAAACCACTAATTATAATGGAATTAGTAAGAATGGGAGTGATTTGTTTGTGTTTGACAATAATATTGCAAAAGCAGAATATAGGTGTCTACATTTGCCCCTATTTGAGGTGACGTAAGTAACTTCTCTTCAAATATAGTAAACAAGTGTAAATAGGTAAAATTTTGAAGATAAATTAGTAAGTTGAAGGATGCCCCCTCGAGTGTCGATGGGGTGATAGAAGAAGTCAATTGACGATAAAAAAATATGATCGAAACGGATAGAGGAAATAAGATAAAATGGGCGTGAAATATTTGGTTGTTTAGAAGAAATAAGGATAGGGATAAACATGGTTGTTTATTACCCCAGGTGATTTGGAAGAAAAATTAGTAGTGATAATAAATGATAATAGAGAATATAGGACAAGCCCAATCTTTACATCCAATCATTTAATAAACAACTTGGTTGTATCATTTTACCCCTAGATCTACATTATCGGTCTTTATTGAAATAAACAAAAGTGGAAGATAACATGAAAAGATAAATTACTAACATTTGTTCATTGCTACGTAACTCCATGCAACACACATAATGCAATACAATACAAGAAATTAAACCAACTAACCTAACAGAGAAACAAGTACAATCACACATACTCAAAGAAACAATGTTCAAGATAGTTGCACCAATGTTTTTGTTATCAAGTTGTAGTTCCCAAATGTTCGTGTTCAGAACGAAAAGGGTTTAAAATGGTGCCCCAATCAAGGATACATGTGAGGGTAATAAAAAAGGACACAAATAGTCCCATGGAAAATATTTCATGTACTATGACAAAGTCTCTCGACAACTCACTCATTGCATGGAAGTATCGACATAGTAAGTAGCCTAAATTTTGTTAATGGAGGTAGATCATGATGATCCGCAAGTCGTTTGAGACTAGAACAAGAAAGAACCTTAGAAAGATGTTTTTATGGGATAAATTTCTATGTTTGAGGACAATACATTTAATACAAGCTTTAATTGCGTGCATCTTGTGTACCAATTTTTGATTTTTTTTTAATTTTTGTAATTTTTGGATTTTTAATGATTTTACCATTTTTTTGATTTTTGGGTTTTTTGAAAAAAATTTACAAAATAAAATATTATAAAAGAAATAATGTAGTTGTAAGACAACGTTAAAAGTGACCGTAAGGTAACAATATGCCCCAAGTAGTAGAAAAGGCCGCCGAAAAGCAAAACATGCCCCAATGTAGCAAAAACGAGCACAAAAATAATTATTTATTTAAAATAATCATCACGGTGAGTTGTAGAAGAATGTAGAAGAACCACGATGGCTCCAGGGCACCTCGGGGGTGAGAAACACGTCGTGGAGGTAAAAATGGGTATATAAGCCATTGCATGGCCAATTCATTTACCACATTCACTTACCATTTTTACCCCGATTGGAGCTCGACCTATGGGAGGAAATGGTGAGGGTGTAGAACCGGAGACACCATGTGGATTGCGTGAGAGACTACATGAGGCTCCCAAAGTGGATGGACCACAGGTACATAAATCTACCTTTTTACCCTGGTTTTAAAAAACATTTATTTTTTGGTTAAACTACATTTTTAAGGGTAAAAATAGGGTAAAAATGGGGGGCGCTTTATCTTTGGCATGCATGAAAGATGGTGCACAAATGGGTGCGAGTGCATGCATGAAGATGGTGCACAAATGGGTGCACCTCATGCATTTGTTTGGTTTTTGTGTTTATTTGTTTTTAGCTTTATGGGGTACACATGTCTTTGGTGCACAAAGGACGCACCTATGTGCAAACTGGATAGGGCATGTGTGGGTGCATATGCCCTTATGCATAGAAGAGTGCGCCTATGCATATGCACTGTTTGGTGGAAAAAAGAATGAATGCACCTATGCGTGAAGGGTGTGCCTATGCACCATGGGGTGCATTGATGCCACCATTGTAGGTGTGTTAGTGCACAAAAACATTTTTAAATGCTTTAGAAGAAAACGAAGGTTTTTAGAAACCCCAGATGGTAAAAATAGATGAATTATAGAAGAATTTGATGATAGAATAGAAAATTAGATGATATAATAGAAGAATAAGATCATAATAAATGACCTAATTAGTTTCATAAAGCGGACTTAGATGTGCTAGAGTCATAGGAGTAATGGGGTGAATCTTGGCCTACGAGGTGACGCGTTTAGTCGACGCGACCCGATTTTCTTGGAGATCACCTTGGAGGTGACCGATTTATCTCATGTGGCTCACATGCCACGAATTACCTTAGATCATGACCTACTCATAGACTTAGTTGAAATATGATGGAGCGAGAGTCGACCTTTCGTATTTCTACTTGGCGAGATGAGCATTACATTGGAGGATGTATGGCGGATCTTACGAGTTCCTATTTAGGGTTGCTTGATCACCTATGATGGTCCCAGGACCGTATTCAGTGATGGATAGTTGAGCTGAAGGAGTGGTAGATATACCTCGCCGAAGTATATGGTGATCTTCATTAGGAGATGCATGACCAATCCGTGGCTAGGTGGGTTCTCGTATTCTTATTAGATCTTGTCAGCGACATATTATTTTCAACAAAGAATGGTGCATGATTCCCTCCTGGTCCCATTGGAGTGATTCACGATCTACTTAGGGAGAGGTGTATTACTGGGTCATGCAGATACTGACTCATTTATACATTGATTTACACTTCAATCAATGTAGTGGTCATTTTGGGTCTTTTGAGCATCTCGAGCTTCCTCCATCTTCCCGTAGGATTTCCAAATCAATCACGACATCTATACCTCAATGGATACAATCAGTAAATCCCTTTTTAACTCTCGCAATGTTCCCCTTAGTGAAATAGAAGCATATGATAGTGAAAAATCATACGATGAGGATACCAATGTCAATCAAAAGTAATTAGAAACACTCACCACTTTTTGATAAGCTTTGCATAATAATCCCACTCATGTGCCACACATTCTACATGCTTTGATTGTTGCTAAAAATACCCGCAATACTTTGGAACCCCTGTTTCTCACTCTTTGGCTCCCATGGCCTCCACTCAACCTCTTCATATTCCATCTTCCATTCCTACCACTACCGCTCCCATCATTCAACCTAACACTCCTAATACGCAACTTGGCTCTTCTTCAAATACTCATGATTTAACTTCTTTATATTAAGATTTGCATATCTAAATTTGCCAACTCCAACTCAATACCTCTCGTGTATCTCCACCTCTGGACTCTACTTCACTTCTTCACACTCTTTGTGCACCCTCTATTTATACATATCCACTCCCACCCAACTTCATCTCCCCTAGATTACCCATCTTTAAAGGCCATGGTGACCCATAAGAGCATCTCTGAGCCTTTCATGTGGCATGTCTCGACTATGTGGATGATCACACGATATTAGAAAGCTCTTTCCTCACACTCTCTAATATTATGTGATGTGTTGGTTCTATGACCTACTGTCCACTCAATAACATCTTCCATGTATCTAGTCGATGCTTTTCCCACTCATTTCTCTATCAATATTGACTCTAAGATCTCATATGTGCAAATTTCACAACTTAAACAAATATCTAATGAACATTTAGCGGACTATAGATTATGATACAAGAACAACCTAGCTAAGATGTCTAATGTGCTTGCAAACTCTAAGCTTCAATATTTATTCATTCAGATTTTATTTTTGCCTCTCCATGAGAGTGTTCTCTTCGAGACATATCCATCATTTGATTAACTATGTCACACTCTCAAGCTATGCGAAACTAAAATATTATCTATAGGAAAGCTTAAGTATCATGAGAAAGCTTCCTCCTCTACACGCTTTCAAAATAAATTGAGTTTTAAGCCATCAAAAACCGATTGAAGTAAAAATAACTATCAACGTTGTCTCCAATACTAAAGAACTCCAATGACAACCGCCTAAGCGTACATATACAAAATTGACTATTGCTCCACATCTTATATTACAACAACTTATTGAGAGCAATCTTATCACGCTTCCTCCTCTGCTCAACTTGGATCTATCTCATCTTAAAGATTGAAATTATAATGAGAAATTTCGATGAGACTATCATCAATGTGTTGGAAATTATACATATACATGTTTCAAACTTAACACCATCATCGGAGATCTTATCGATGATAACAAACTCGAGCTTCAGAGCATACGACCTTTCCTACCAATGAAAATCATAAACTCAAAATATTCAATAATTCACTTCCAAAACATGACAAGAAAGTCATTGATTCATCGGATAATCATACATATCGCATAGTGTCTCCTATTGACATCGGGGATCTTGATTTCCTAATTGCTCATACCGACATTTCTCCACCAATCATTTCTTCTCCGATCATTATTATCATGTTGCATTTTATTTTGATCACTTGCACATTAGCTCTTCTATCGGATTTATCCCTATAAATAACACCAAATTTGATCCATCATGGTGTATCACTTGCATGTTATGGTCCACTTCTTGTTGATATTGGCTATCCACTCTTACAAATTTCATATCCAATGAATAATTCATACGGGGTCATCAAGTTTTAAGTTCGTCGGTCCTCTCACCATGCTTGTGCCCTTCCTTATAGCAAAAACAATCAAAGGGTGTGACATGCTCTTAGGTCTCAATTGGATTCGTAGGTCTCAGTCTATCATCTCCATGAATCACTTGCATTTGAAGTTCATTCACAACAATCAAGTCATCTCTATCAATGGTGTGCCTCCATCCACTCCATGGTCGCAACCTCCTCTTAAGGTTTCCATTGCATCACCTAGTCCATCTAGTTCCTTACATCCTATCAAACCTAAAGCACAATTTTCTCCTATCTCGCCTATTCACACATGACCTACGCGGTCTAATCGATATTTTAGTCTAGTAAAGTCTAGGTCCATCACCAGAAAACTCCTTTATCCGACATACTTCACCACCTCGTTTCACTCCACGTAGGTGTCCATCACCTCCGCACTCTCCTCCACATAGGCATTCATCAACTCTACGCTCTGCTTCACATTGGTCTCCATCACCTCCACACTTTATTACAAAAAGGTGTCCACCATATGCTCATAAGTTGCATGCATATAGACTTCATTCACATGTGCAGCGTCTATCTCATATACCACCATGCTTAGAGCACGGCCACATGATTTCATCGCATGAAGCATCAAGTAGAGGACCTCCATCCTTCACTTTTATCAGATAACACATTCATCAACACACATTTGGGGGAATCACACCTATTTATTCCCCCTACCATCGATACGTGTATTATATTCACATCATTTCACACTTGGATTTTCACATATACATCTTGACACATGCTCGTATTGTCGTTTCCGATGACACACTCTCGTGTTATGGTTCACACTTGATTTTTGAGAGGATCCTATACACATTAACCTCACACAAAGACACACTACATACTACATACTACATACTACATACTACATACTACATACTACATACTACATACTACATACTACATACTACATACTACATACTGCATACTGCATACTACATACTACATACTACATACTACATACTACATACTACATACTACATACTACATACTACATACTACATTATAAATCTACATACTACATACTACATACTACATACTACACATCGATTATAAATCCTTCTAGTTAAATCTACTTTCCACATTCATGACATATATATTTTATCGACATCTAATTTCACACACCATGGTTATTACCCTATGACACACTCTACTTCCACGGTCCATACTCGATTATTGATGGTATACATCTCAAATGGACCTCATCACACTCACGTGATTAATCAATTTGCTCATTCACTCATGTGTTTAGACTCTACACTTTACGCTTTGAGGATCACATATTTTTTGTACACATATTCAAACCATTTCCTGATGACACACTCTCGTTTATGGTTCATTCTATATTGTTGAAGGAGCATATACAAATGAACCTAATTCGCATGCATACACATCCAATCGGGGAGCACGCGGCTCCTATCATTCACACCGCATTCCACTATGTACCATCCACAACATACTTCGATCTTGGTTACATTTAATCTTGCTTATTTATGCTTTAAAATGTTCACTCTCTTACACATTCTTGATAGATAGATTGTATGTCATTATCTATATCATACACACATGCGTGCTCACTTTCCTTTCTAGTTTTGGTCGCAGATTATACAGATCCATTACACGCCACATGGATGCTTGGCACAATACCTATTACCAGTCCCACGGAGGCTCATGGGGTCATCCACTTTCATACGTTACAAGTGTTATTATTTCATTTTATTTCATAACACACTACTTTATTAGATTATACATGCTTTAAAATAATTTTTATCTTTCTAACATGTTAACAGGTGCTTCATGTGCAACATTTATCTTGCACACCTATCTACTTCCATAGTTTTGTTACATTTCTTGTTATTGTTTGCTAATGTTTATGAGCTTTTCCCTTTGTCTTGTGTGTACACTTTCTACTTTTAGGTTCATCGGCCTTGATTGTCTTATGACATCATGAGTGGTGTCCCATGTTTGCAACCCACTTATTTCAGTTTACATTGTCTTCTTGTGTCTTAGATTACACATTGTCTACTTGTTTACTAGCTTACATTTTACATGCATGTTTTCTTGTACTAACACTTATCTCCCAACCACTTTTTTGCATATGTCTTGGTTTCTACAAGCACATTCCATTCCCCCCGTAGAGTACAATTTCAGCACAACGATCGGTCCTCTTTTGGGCCACATACTCCTTCCTTGCGATGTCACATGCACCCTAAATGAGAGGGGCATTAGTTGGGTGAATCAGTCACGCCATACATCAGTCTATAGTCATTAAACATCACAACATAGTACTAGTACAACAATGTTTTCATTTTCAGGGCTCAAAGTAAGACTTCGGTCCTTAACACAACATAACCCTTCCTAAACGCCTATAACTAAGGGGTAATTACATAATGTTTTGGTAGTTCATCACAGTCTATAGAACTCCACATATTAGCTTTTACAAGGCATATAGTCCTTAGAATTTTCACAATGGATCAAATTATTTGAATTTTACACACCATCCGGAGTGGTGTCCTATATCATGAGAAGCCAGTTCAAAGGTTGGAGGATAACACCAGACTTTTCTCCCTACATTTCTTCCATATCATTGGTGTGAGATCACCCCAAAACTTCGGTCGACACAACCTGTGTGAGATTTCTGAAAAACTTGTTTTTTTACAACATCTTCAGGATCCTTTCTACACTTTTTTCTCATCATGGATCAGGTACACATGTTCCTTTTTCACATTTTCATATTTTACATACTTTCCTTACACACTTTTTACACATTTCGATCATATACATGTGTATTTGACTACTTGTTCATTATTCTCTTTTGTAGGTCCTGTCAGTATAGAAGCAGTAGTCAACATCATTAGCATCATTCACAACAACATTGATATCAATGACAGGAACATCGTGACATCTACACATCCATTTCCACCCTATTTTCATTTTCATCGCCACTTTTTGCACTTTCTCCTCCTTAGAATCAACACTTCATATTTTTATCACTCCACGCTTTGTCTTGTCCCTCGACACGCTTTTTCTACATCAATCTACATGGTTATCGTGCACGCATCTCTTATATACTTTATGTTACTCGAGATTTCCACTCACCAACATAAAGTGGGGACAAATATAGACACAAAATCATGCACTTTGGTTAATTATCTCGGTCCTAATTACATACTACTATTCATATGATTCATAAGTAAGAAAAGTACTTATTAAATCATGTCTTTGGTCATCTTTACTCACTTTCTGTTTCCCTTTTTGGTCTTTCACCCTTGCTTGCTCAGTATTCCTCTTTATACTTTGACATTTAACATCCTAGACACTAGCAGCTAGCTAAGACGCGGTGTCATGCGCCCTCATCCCCTCTAGGCACTCTTGACCCCTTTGTACTTTGTTCACATCTTTGTGTCCTTTCCAACCTTTTAAGCATCTTAACTTTTTGGTATTCGGCCTTTTTGGGGTTAATTACAAAATTCAAGCAAGGGAATCATATAAATATAAAGCTATGTGATCATAATAAAGGACCAAGCACTAAGAATTAGCTATCACCACCTAAGGTTGCATCCATCAAGCATCTAAGAGCTCCATTGCATCCATCTAGCACCATCCAAGGGAAATAAGGGTTGGTTATTCTGCATACACTTCATAGGAGGGAAGTTCATTCTATTCCATGCACACATCTATTACATTTCTTTACATCTAGCTTACTTGCTCGCTATCAAGTGTGACATGCACAAGATCCACCTACGGTACGATTTCACACACATAGAGACAAAACTACGTTGGGTCTGATATGTAGTTTAATGATCAGTCGTAAGTTCACGATTGTGACAGTTAAGGATAGTTTGGCCCCTCATCCCGCATCTTTCTTTTTTGGGATTTGATGTCTATTTGAGGGTTTTACAGGTCAATACTTCATTCCAAATTTCCAACGGCTTTGGTGATCATTGTGTGAAGTCATAGCGACCAAAGGAGAACAATAAAAATACCTCGCGTCCACCCAAAGGAGGTTTTATGAGCATTTTCGCAGACCCAGAACCTAGAAACAGTCCAGGCACCCTCAGAACTCATGTACTACCTCCAGGTGCTCCACTCCATCTTATTCTTCTAGATCTGCAATTTTTTGAGCGTTGGTATGGTGTTTAGTGCTTCATATTTTCCAGTTTTCTAGTTTTGTACACCTCTGGGATTTATGTGAATCAACTAAGGCTTCTACCCTCTCTTTGCACTTAGGTTTTTACTTTATCATTAAGTTTCTTGGGTTAATTTTTGTACTCAATTTCTTTGCATTTATTTAGTGTTATAATAGCATCATATCGGGTTTATGTTTCCATATTTAGCTTAATCACTTTTTCTACTCAAGAATTTTAATCTCACAAAAAAGAAAAAAGAAAAAATGGAAAACTTGAAAAGGTTCAAGGTTCGAAACCCAACCAGAATGATTTCATCTTGTAGCAATATCTAGCCTCCTATTCCATTTGCAATCTCAAGTAATTGTATGAAAATAGGTGGTGTGTAAACAACCATCAATAATTGAGCCCCTCAAGTGATCAGACATATAAGAGAAAGGTAGATTTTTTCTATCAAACAATCTTGTTATTTTTTTATTTCATGGCATCAAGGTTTTCATTTGGAAAACGTTTAATTTGATAGGGAAATGTAGACATGAATGGAGTGTTGGAAATTAAAAGGTGGGAAATTAAATACCTACATGTCCCACACCTATTCCATGGAGCAATTTGTTCCTACCCAAATAATATTTTCTATTTGTGATCCACTTAAGCGTCTCAACCTCATGCTCATTTTTCCTCAGTAACAAATCAATAACTATGAACTATTTAATAAAGAATAAAAAAATTAGAGTTATGGGAAATTAGAGAGAACACAGTTACATAAGATTTCACATATCCTTTCCTCCTTCCAGAGGACTATGCATAGATTCATGTCTACCAAAAAAGCTTGATAATTGTCCAATTAAAGAACCTTATAGATTAAAAAACCAAAGTATGACCAACATATAATTTGTCTCATACAACCATTTGTTGGACAAGCTAAAGTACTGATGATCATTCATGCATCTCCTTCTTCCTGCAAACTTGAGCTTAAAAATGAAAAGGGGGCCTACAAAGTTCTACAAGAAGCAAGTCGGTGTGGTTGGGTTTCATACCTTTTACCTTTTGGATTTTCCTCTTTTTTTCCCTTAAAGCACCAATCACACTCATGTGAATAATGCAAGTGAGATTGAGATGATAAAGTGGAGCACATATAGAAAATATTATTTGGATAGGAACAATCTAAGTCATGGAGTAGGTGTGGGACATGTAGGGATTTAGTTCCCACCTTTTTATTTCCATAATTTCATTCATGTCTTTTCCTTATCTAACAAATTAAACACCACCCAATCGAAACCCTTGATGATGAAAATAAAATATAATGAAGCCAATTTTATGGCACTCCTCGTGTTGCTACTACTAGACACGCCCTGACACATGCCAACAACTCTTTATCAAATATTGTCCATCGCATCTTTCACAAATGTTAACTGTCATCTCTTTGTTATGTGTTGGGAATGAACATAGGGTTTCAACTTTCCATTCAAATTTATTTTACATTGTTTCTTTTCTTTATCATGTTCAATCCACAAGTATTTACTTCCTACATATTTATTTCCAACTTTCCTTTCATGTCCTTATCAAGAATCTAAAAACTTTAAGATTGTCCAATCAATAACCTTGAATTTTCAACCTCGATAAAAATATAAGTTCAACCTCTTGCTCATATGACTAGTCGATGTATGGGCTCAATTATTGATGACTATTTTACATGCATCGCTTGTTTCTTGCAATCACTTAAGCTCACAAATACAAAGGGGAACTACAAAGTGCTACAAGCAATAAGCATTATGGTTGAGTTTTGAACCTAAAACCTATTGTAATTCCCTAATTTTAATTTGGACCCTTTAAGCTCATGTGAACAGTTTGAGCAAGATCACAACTATAAAGTTGACCACATATACCGATATTTCTTAGGGAGGAATAATATGATCCATGGAATAGGTGTGGGGCATGTAGGTGGTTAATATCCACTATCCAATCAAAATCCTCAACGACCCACAACAATATATATAAATAACCTATCCCTTTTTTTGTGTGATAATTGAATGATGACGCCATCATGGTTGTTGATGATGGAAATTGTGCATGCAATCACTAGCTTGGGATGCTACATCCACTCCACATCTTCTTGTATTTGACGTGTCCCATGATACATGCATTTGAATTCCCCTTACATTTATGTGTATTCTAACTACCCAATAAATGCAAGAGCTGAAACTACAAACAATTTTTCACTTCGACAATATTTTTCTACCACTCCTTATGTTCACAAATATCTCCACAAATAGTTTCCTCATTTTCTTAAACAACACATATTTTCACCTTCAAATGATTGATATAAATGTCATGTGGTTGTTGGAGGGTTGAGTTTCCCATTGTTACCCCATTCCACTTTCTCCACCCTCACACTTCTCCACCCTCAAAACCCTTCTTCTATGCCCCTCTTCCTCTCCCATTATTTCTCTCCCTCCTATTTGACTCCTTCAATAGACCCCTTCAGCATTTCCATCGTACATTTCACGTGCCTTTACTAGTTTTACAAATTACTTTTTTCCAAACCTTAATCATAACCTTTACTTTACCATTATAAACGTATCAATTTTAATGTAAAGTTAATATTCCCAAATAGAAATTGCTTTAAAGAAACCGACCGCTATCCATAAAGATGTGAATGAGGCACGCACGTTCGTGATGGAGGTCAGCAAAATCAAACAATAGACCTCCGCCAAACCAATTTCGGCCACAGCTATTTCTGGAGAGTAAAAGTCAAAATTTAGATTTACCATAAACTGCTAACTTACTTGATGTTTAGGGTGATCGGTCCATACCTATACCTATTACCACTATACCTTTTCTTTGAAACCTGCAATTTAATGTAATTATTCTCTATGCTTTTAAGACTGTTTGTTTTTTTCCCGATAAGAGACGATGGTAGGGCTCGGGGGCATAAATAAATCCTACATTATTGTTCTAAAGGTGGTGGAAGATTTGCATTGGATTTCCTTGTGAGGACTTTTCTTGACTCGTTATGCAGAACTGACTTGTAAATGTGGCTTTTCCTTTTGCGGTGGGCCGAAGAAAGATGCTTAACAGCTTGCCCGCATAAACACTCATTTCCAGAAAAGATACTTAGCTGCCAAATGAAGAAAATAATGTATTCGGGCATCTTCTTCTGTTTTACTGCATTTTGTAGTCCTAATCATCAATCTCCATAAAAGCCTTTCAATCTCTCGATCGCAATCAACTGTAATCACACAATCTCAGCAATCTCTGTCTGACTCATCTCCTGTTCTCCAATTTCTTTAACCCACGTCACAAGCTCAGGAATAAGAGAACAATAATGGGTAACACTTCATGCTGCTGTTCCTGCTCTACTTTCCAACAAGAGAATGAAAATCTCATTAGTAGTATGTCTCTGCTCTTCGACGACATGACCCAAATTGATGCTCTTATATCTTATATTGATCAACTCTTGAACGCCATTGGCGAGGTAATCATAAATTCCATTTCTCGCTCTTCAATTCATATTTGTTATTGCACAATTAAATGAATATTAAATATTTTGCAGGGGAGAAATGTCGATAAGCCAGATCGAGATCGAGATGGAGTAGATTCTTCTATCAAGTCTGGTGGCGATTTACTGGAGAAGGTATTGAAGCGTGCCAACAGACATACATGTAATTGCAAGGTATTCAACCAAACCTGTTTTTGTTACTAAGATTAATTGAATCCACACAATTCCGTTCTATTAATCTCCTTGATCCAGATTAGTAAGAGAAGAGGATCACTCGGTAATATTGGTCGGCCATGTCTTTGCCTGCAGAAGGTGTCCATGCCAAAGCTTGATCGTGAAACACGTAAATTAGCCATTGATATAAGTAAAGAAGGAGCGCAGATAAAATGGTTGGGAGTGGCGCTTTCTGTTGTAGCTTTCGTGTTAGATCGATTTGACCAAATTTCTTCAAACATAAAACAATGTGAAGAGCTCCTCAAAGACTTGTGTAAGCTCGCAAAAAACCTCAAGCGGTTGGATAGACACCTGCGGGAAGAAGAAATGAATGAGGCGCTTCAACTCATTGTGGAAGGCTCACTTATGTGTGTATCGCAGATGAATTCTGACGGCATTTCAAGGTACCTCCGCTTCATACAACATGAATATACATTTACTAAGGTCCTATTCATAATAAATTTTCACTGATTTATAATGGGTGAACAGATTTTTTGCTGCTCCGGTGGATGCTGAAGATTTGCAGAGTTTCCGATCAAAACTCGACCACAAGTACTCAGAACTCACATTGGATGCTACAACCACTCTTCTGGAGAGGATACCCGCTGATATGAGTAACGTTTTGGAGAGGATTCCTGCTGTTGTGCCTCCCTCGCAAGGAGAACCTTCTCAAGCAGGTACATGTTTTTTTCGCTTGAGCCTCTATTTATGTTCGAGTTACAACAAAGAATACAATAATATTTAGAAGAAACTTTCCTTCATGTAAAATAGATACCAATTATTATTTGGACAAAAGAGATTTGAAAAGATGATTTGTTATATTAGATTAACAAGGAGATTATAGATATATAAAGTTAAATTTGTTTTTTTGGATTAACAAGAAGATTGTTTATATATTTATAATTGTGTGTATAGATATTTTATTATAATTTATAATTATGTGTTTAAATATTTTAGGAACATAATAAAATAGGAATAAATGAAATGTTATGAAGAAATAGAGTTTTATAGTGATACAAACTTTATTATAATTTAAGAGGTTATTGTTATAAATAGACAATAAAAGATAAGTATAAATTACGATACAAAGAAGACTCTCAAATATTAATAAAAACATATAAACATGTGAAACAAATCCTTAGACTAAGTCTAGGTTGACCTTCCACTTCCCATTGAGTGAAAATGTTACACAACATATTCACATCAATCAAATTTGATGTATTCCTCCTCATGTGAGTGAAGTGTGTATGCAAATAGAGAATGAATCAAAAAATATCCTCTATGTTTCTCTAAAAGGGAAATTCTAGACTAGGATAATGAGAGAAGACCATACTTTTGAGGTTGTATGTTGATAGGGACATGGAACTAGAAAGGTGTTCCACACACTATATAAGATATTGGGTTCCAAATCCTAGATCTAGGATATGGTAGTGATGTTTGACTAGAAACATGTTTATTTTGATGACAATAATAAATCAAATAGTCAAAACAATGGATCCAAGAGGTTACAAAAATAAGATTCTCAAGGATCAAGGGTAAGGCTATAAGTCTCAAAAAGGGGATAGTAAGACAAGAATCAACAGATAGATAATGCAATGCATAAAGAATATGCATGAAAATGCCAATGAAACATGTCCAAAAATAAAATGCATCAATGAAGAAAGAGGTCAAATATATTTACCGACATGAAGACACCATTAGTGCACTAACTTCCCCCTAGGGTCAACAACACCTTATGGGAGAGTTGATGTGGGTCACCACAAGTGAATAGAAGAAGACCTAGGAAAATCTATAGTTTAGGACTCTAAATACTAGGTAGACCATGGGAAGTGTAGATCATATGCTTGTTGATCTTATGTACCCAATGCTCCAAGTGTGAACATTTAAGAAGACAAATATGACCAACTTCAAGACCTATAAGGCTTCAAGGACAAATTGGCGAGATCCATAAAACTAAATGTGTGATAGAATATTGTTAGAATGAGTTGTCAAGGCCAAATATCTATAGAAATCATGATCGACATTCTTAGTTTTTTTTAGTAAATGATGATCAACCATGGTTAATGTTGTCAAATTTGAAAACTATATTCTATACATTATTAACCATCATCGATGGAGTCATTTGGAGGAAAAATATTTTCATACACTATTGACTGCAATTAATGGTGTCCACTAAAGGAATAAAAAATTATGAAGAGATCAAACAAGTAGGTCAAATTGATGAAGGGAAACTTAGAGGTGTTAAAAGGGGATGACATGATGAATGTTTTTATGCATTGAAAGTATGTATAATGACATGAATCTAAGAGGATGGAAAGGTGATGTCACATGGAGGCTTTAAATATTCTCTGTAGAGGTGTGAAAACAAGTGAAATGTGATGTAATTGGGCTACACATAAAGGAAACTCTTCCATAAGTACCACAACTAACTAGTCAAACACAATTAGTGAAGGTTTTATTTAACCAATTCTAGTTGCTCCTCATCCCTCATAATGTATACGATGAAACTTCTCTAGGGAATCTAGTGCACCAATGATGCCTACAAAAATAAAAGTTAGTAAAATGAAAAATTAGTTATATACATATGCCCTAACTAAAGATCATTGATTGCCACAAAAAGTGGACATGATCTGGTCTTTTGGAAAATAATACGCAATAAAGTGAAATCAAAATACTTAAAAAGAGGTGTAGTAAAGTAATGATAAAAACATGAATTCAAATAAAAATACCGACCTGCATACTTACCTTCTTGCGAGTGTTTCCACATAGTGGATGACCATAGTGTAGAAAGAGATGTTATGATACATCAAGTAATACACGCCTAAAAAGAAGCAATATTAGAACATAAGTTATATCGATAAGTAATAAACCTTATACTAAGGAGGAGGTCATGGAAGGATAAAGGGATAGTAGTGAATAGTTCTAAGAAAGTAGTAAATACGATATAAATAGGATGTGTGATGAAAGAAGGAATGGTCAAAAAGAAAATAGTAACAATTATGGGCCTAAAAATATGTGATTTTTGAAGATGTGTAGAAAAAGATGTACAATATCTTGTTAGATTCAATTTGAGAATATGATCACAACATTTATTCCAAATTAAATTCGGAGTTATGGTTAATAATATATATTGAAATTTGAATAAATTAGGATATCACAAAATAAAATTTTAAATTTTATGATTAAAATATATAATTAGAAAATTAGTTCACTTATTTGTTATTTTGCTAATTAAATTTAAAATTGTCATGACATCCGAGTTGTCCAAATTTGAAAAAACTAGAGATAATGGTCAATACATAAGGACATAGTGTAGGTGGGTGAGGTGGCGTATGGGTAGAGAAGGTTGCGGTGGATCCTTGGGTAGGTTTTGTGTTTCAATTAAAAAGGGTAACTAGTAGAAATATGTAAAAATAGGTCCCAAGGAAAATTATGCTAGTAATATTTTTCCCAAATAGAGGCAAAGTGTAGATCATGTCAAACTTTAGGTGGGTTGGGTTCATTAGTAAGAAACATAAAAAATATAACAAGGAAATAAAATAAATTATAAAATGTTGTAATAAAAGAGATAAAATGATGGCTTATAAAATCAAAGAAAGTAAGCGAGAGAGATAAAAATATATGCTAAAAGGATAAGAAGACACCTAATTAAATATAAGATACCAAGAAGTTTGCAAAGAAGGATGCAAAAATCTAATAAAATATATTATGAAGGAAATGATAGAAATTAAAATATGTGTAAATAAGGTTGTAAGACACTTGATAAAATCTAAGAAATACACCAAAGAAATGAAAACTGTGGAAATTATAATGAAGGATACCCAATAAAATCTAATAAAGACACCAAAGAAATTATAAGGTGTGTAGAAAGGTGCAACAAATATCAAACTAAATACAAGGCATGTGAGTAAAGAAAATTATATGATATGTTGAAAATTAATTGTAAATTGTAAACACAAAATGTAATCTATGTACTATGTAATGAAAACATAAGATATGAAAAAAATGAAGCATCTAGAATGAATATGATCAAAATTGATGCTTGTGTTGGATTTTCTTAGAGAATAAACCACTCCCATATGATGTAATGGAATTACTTCAATATAAAAGGAAAATATAATATTGTTTAGTACATAATAAGGCCACTTCAAGGGGGTAATCCACAATATTTTAATAGTATAAGAGTTCACAATATGATGGTTATTGGAGAGAATTACTCATAAGTATATATAGCCATGAATAGGTAAAGACACACCCCTTCTTCCTAATTAATTCAAAATTAAGAAATCACTAAATAATAAATGAAAGATAAATGGTAAGTGTAATAAAATAACCCACAAACATATCTGAATATGATATGATTTAAGGGCGTAGCATGCTCCTTTCCTTCAAACCAATGATGTCCTCAAATTTGACTATCTTAGGATGTTGCTTTAGTAAGGTGCTTTATCCTCCCAAACTATATATTCATCAAGGAAACTCCTCCACTTGAAATTATTCTCCATAATCTCCCTCTATTATAATCTCTTAGTACATATATGAATTATTCTCTTAGGCTCTAAAATAATGTGAACCTCCTCATGAATCTCTACTAACTCTTTATGGGTTGAAAACCTCTGTCTAATGACCTTCCTAAAGCATGAAACATGGAATATTAGACATATTATTATTGAACGGGTAACTCAAGTTTGTAAGCAATGCTATCAATCTTCTACATGACTTGATTAGGACTATATTACTTAGGTGAAATATTGTTATCCTTTTTATGTTTTTCGAGGACATTTTTATGTGGATGAAAACTCACTCACTATGGTGTTGGTCATCCTCTTGCTTCATGCATATTTTTTCCATTGCTAGGTTCTCTTTGAGGCTAAATATTACCTACTACTAGTGTTGAATGTGTTCTTGAAATACACAAAAATTTGGTTCGATCCTAAAATATGAGGTAATAGATGAGGAGGGTACCCATATTAGACAAAGAAAGGAACATTTTTATATGGGGTATGGAATGAAGTGTTATACCACCATTCTACTAGTGGATATCACTTATCTAAATTTTCTTGTTAATTTGATGTAAAACAATGAAGATAACCCTCCAAGATATTTTCAACAACATTGGTTTTGCAATAAATTTTTAGAAGAGAAGATGATCTAAGTGTCAACTATGTACCAAAATAGAAAAATAACTCATTCCAAAACTTATTAATAAAGCTAGGATCACAATCACTTATGATGGTCTTTGGGATTTTGTGGAGATTCTCGTATTATATCCATGCATGATGTGGCTATTATAATGGATATAAATGAACATATTTTGTGAGTCTCATACACAACAACCATGATGACATATTTTTCTTTATATTATTGTATCCCCGTGATGAAATTCATGAACATATCCTCTTACCATTGGATAGGAATATATAAAGGTTATAATATACCCAAGGTATTGATTGTATCACCTTTGTTTCTATGACATACTATACATTTTACCATCAATTTATTAACATGTACTTTTGTCCCTTCCAAAAAAAAAAAAAAAAAATTCTTGACTTGATGATATTTTTTTCAAGAACTCTAAGTGCCCACCTATTAGACATGCACTTGAAGTTTATTGAAATCCATAAACACCTCCTCGGGACTACTATAATAAATGTGATCAACCTTTGAAAATAAAGTAAAATAAAAAATTAATCATGATTTTTCTCAATATTTATTCTTATTAGGAATTCTATGTTTATAGTGTGAACATGAAGTGTTAGTGGTTTGGGTTATTTGGACATTAGAGTTTTAATATTGTGAACATTATTATTATGTGTGTAATAATACTTTCTCATATTGAAAAGTATTAGTTGTACGTGAATTTATCTCACCTTAGTAATAGGTGTGGTTGAGATAGTTTAGGAGGTGTGTGAGATATCCTAGGGATGTGTGAGAGATATGAGTGATAATGAGATAGGAGTTGACTCCTTCCTTATAGGAGCAATTTGCCTATATATTGTAACCTCCTTACACAAATAAAGAATCCCGAATGATTTCTATTGAAATATATATATCTTATATTCGGTGTATTTTTTTATTCCTATGCAAATCTTACCCAGATTCAACATCGGTATCGAGCATGGTTGGTCGAATGAGAGTCTAAGATAATTTAGGAGTTTCAAAGATCTCTCTTCTCCAACTTCGAATCTGATCGGATTTGTATTTTTACGATCTCTTGTAATGAATGCTAATGGTCTTTAACGCACGAGATCAAGATATATTTTACTTTGGAAAGGTCTCTACAGATTCGTGCGCCATCTATTTCTATTGAGAATCCACTTTAATCAAACTCTTGTGATCTGCATGTATTCCCGCGCAACGAGGAATTCTCCATTACTTATTTATCATCAATTTAAGAGGAGGAAACAAATTTACAACACCTATCTCCAATTGATCTCTGCATGTGTGTGTTGGAAAGGAGAGACCATTTATTTTTTCTACTTGCTACGTGGAGAGGTAGCGATTTGAGGAGAAAAAACAAATTGGACTTGG
Organism: Taxus wallichiana var. yunnanensis; assembly: GCA_018340775.1. NCBI lineage: Eukaryota > Viridiplantae > Streptophyta > Pinopsida > Cupressales > Taxaceae > Taxus > Taxus wallichiana. The sequence continues at coordinate 412,884,892 of CM031244.1, forward strand.
AAGATTTACTCACCACTTGCGTAAAAACTTTCCCCTACTCGTGACCAAGTTGAGAAGTCTTCTTTTTGCATGGAAATTGAACTTGTTTCTGCTGCATGCATCCTTCGAATGGTGTCCCTGTCTCGACCTGCGTGCGGTGCTACCGCACCCTCGAACGGTGTCCCCATTCCTACGTGTAAAGTTTTAAATGCTTTGCAGGATGCGTGTAAAGTTTTTAAATGCCTGGAAGCTTCTCTGCCCTCCGTAGCGCCCACTCCTCTCTGACTTCGACCATTGTGCATTCAGCTCCACGTGGAGATCGGTTCAGAAGGTATTAAACTCTGGTTTTGAATTTATAAACCATATGCCATTTCTTAATTATCAATCTAATATACTATGGCATAAACCTTAGTATTAATATCTTGTTATAAGACTATTCCAAATTGAGGGGGTGCATTATCGACGGAGTTCGACACCCATAATGGAGATCCCGTTAGACAAATTTAATGGATTAAACTTTCACACTTGGAAAGTTAAAATCCAAATGCAACTTATGAACAAAAACCTATGGGGGATTGTAAGCGGAAAAGAAACACAACCAACTGATGCTGCTAAATTACTAGAATGGCATAGCAGGGATGACAAGGCAAAATCCATTATTGGACTTGCTTTATCAGATACTGAATTACACTATGTGGATTTAGATAAATCATCACTAGAGATATGGGATCTTCTTAACAAAACATTTGGGTCAAAAGCAACAAATGCTAAATTTTCACTAAAATTGCAACTCTTTAAACTAAGGATGAGTGATAGTGTGACAATGTCAAGTCACATTAATGAACTAAGTTCCCTTTTGAGACAACTCACAGAAGTGAAAGCTAATGTAGTAGATGAAGATGCAAAAGCCATACTGTTAAACAACTTGCCTCCAAAATACAACAATGTTGTATTTACATTAGGAAAAATGCCTTCTCAAACACTTGAGGACATGATTTCAGCTCTCCTAGCGAAGAGAAAAGAACTGCAGAAGACATAAAAGAAGAAACTGCTTTATTTGTAAGGAAAAAGAAATACAATAAATTTCTTAAAAACAAAGAAGAACCAGAATGCTTCTACTGCAAGAAAAAAGGGCATACAATCTTGTATTGTAGAATTCGAGCTAAAGATTTACTCAATGGAAATCTTAAGCCAAATGAAGCAAATGTAGTTAAAGAAGAGTCAGAGAATGAAGAGGAAGACCCAGTGAAAGAAGATCCTGACTACAATTCTGAAGATTTTCTGTTCTAAATAAACTAAATGGAGATTGGAGGCGACGGAGGAAGGAGGTTGTTTAGTGACCTCTCGTCAGGCACCAACGACGAGGCCGCATGAAGATTTGGTGGCATGTATTTTCAGTTGTGTGTTTGCTTTCCAGTTTTGTGTGATAGAAAATAAGAATAGAAGTAATATTCTTGTTCACAATTGTAATAGATTCCTATGTAATCTCCTGAAGTGTGAAAAATGATGAGGGCTGAAAATAAACTGCAATCAACATGATATTTTTTGGTTTGTGGTAAACCAATTTGAAAACCACCTCTTTGGTTTGTGGTAAACCACTTTGAAAACCACCTCTTTGGTTTGTGGTAAACCACTTTGAAAACCACCATTTTGGTTGTTGGTAAACCATTGGTAAAACCATCCAGATCATGAGTCAGCATCAGGCGACAAGTTGCAGTGCAAGATAAGTTTTCCCCATGTTCACACTAAGGGGGTGAATGTTAGGAATTCTATGTTTATAGTGTGAACATGAAGTGTTAGTGGTTTGGGTTATTTGGATATTAGAGTTTTAATATTGTGAACATTATTATTATGTGTGTAATAATACTTTCTCATATTGAGAAGTATTAGTTGTACGTGAGTTTATCTCACCTTAGTAATAGGTGTGGTTGAGATAGTTTAGGAGGTGTGTGAGATATCCTAGGGATGTGTGAGAGATATGAGTGATAATGAGATAGGAGTTGACTCCTTCCTTATAGGAGCAATTTGCCTATATATTGTAACCTCCTTACACAAATAAAGAATCCCAAATGATTTCTATTGAAATATATATATCTTATATTCGGTGTATTTATTTTTATTCCTGTGCAAATCTTACCCAGCATTGTGATTACCACATATATCTTCTTTGTTCTTCTCATTTTATCAAGCAAATTGAAATGGCTTATCGTCTTTCATTTGAACATGTTAATGAAGGTGGAATATGATTGTTTGCATTTTTTTGAGCTGCTACTCCCCATTGAAAGTTGATTTGAACCATTTTCAAATTTTTCATGTCAACATGCTTAGGATTCTTCTCTTATGATTCATCATTTCATAAATCCATTCTACTTCCATATCAAACATTACATCTTTACTGATTACACTTTCATTTATGAGTGGACTTTGAAGATTGCATTTTTTTATTTCTCAAAACCCATACAAATATTGATTTCCTCTTTATCATCTAATTATTTTTCATTTTTCTTCTAGCATGTGCATATATAATACATAAAAACTCAAGTGCTCCTTTATCAATTTCCTCTTATTCCAATATTCTTCCACAAATTTATTTTTCACACTATTTAGGGAAATAATTCAATAAATACATAGATAAATGTATCACTTCATCCCAATAATCATTTGATAGAGTAAATTTCTTCTTAATTTATTTTTATTACAAAAATATAAGAATTTATCAAAATAAAACTCAACTCCTTTATCTATTCTCTACGTATTTACATAATGACATATTTGTTTTAGCACTAATTCTTTATACTTCTAAAAAGCATCAAAAGATTTTAATTTTGTCTTCAATAAATAAACCCAAATATTATAGAATAAACCCAAGTATTATGGTTGAAATCATCAATGAAAATCATCAAATAATTTTAAATACTTATCAAAATTGTTTATATTATTCCACATAAATCAAAATGAATAAGATCAAGTCATGAAGATCTTTCCCTTCACAATTTACCACTGGAAATTTTGTTTCTTAAGAAAGCAAACTTCAAAAAAATATCAATATCTCTTCACTATATTCTTATGCATTAAATTCAAATCATTTGAAACTCAAATTCTTAAATTTGAAATTCCAAAGCCAAGATTCATTTTTATTACAAACTTAAATAAAATTATAAATTATAAATTCGAATGATTAAAGGAAACAAAGAGTTCTTTTTCATCCACACTTTGACACCAATTTATTACTTCCATTTTTATCATGAATCACACATGTATCTTTCTCATAATTAAGTATTAATTACTTTTCTAAAAGAAAATCAATGTTAATAAAGCAATAAAAATATATGAAATATGTTTTGTATCACATTTTCTTAGTGAAAATAATGATATTATGTATTTTCATGATCGAACTTTTTATTGATTCCCACCACCACTTTTAATTAACTAAATTATAAATATTTACAAACATATTATTGTTTGCACTCATTTACTACACATGTTGTCTAAATACAAAATATGTTAAGTTCTTTCCTCAATACTATTACATCTCATTAACATAGATCCACTATTTTCATGATTTTCTTAATTTTCCTTGGAGATATTCACATTTTACTTATTCATAAAAATTTCTTCTTTCTACACTCTTAAGAATAATGATAAATATTCATATAACGATGATATCGTATATGAGATTTATAATACCTTTGACTTCAACCATGTGCATGGTTATAATTGCTACCCTACATCTTCCACCTACTTAATAAAAGTTATAATTGGTTCTTTGTTTTTCATACCCCTACCTCTTCCACCCATTTCATAGAAGTTATAAGCTGGTTCTTTGTTTTTCATGGAAATTGCTTAACCTTTCACAACTTGATTTTTTTCTTTATTTATTTATTTCGATAAATGAATCTCTATGATAATATGATATATTATCTTTTTTGTTAAAGGACTTGTGTGATTTAAATGCATGCTCAAGAGGGGATGATTGTTGTATTCAACCTTTTCCTTTGTGTTTGTAAAGATTCCATAAGCTCTTTAATGGTCAGTATTGATAAACATTCATCCTCCTCAATAACTACAACTATGGGATCAAATCTCCTAGGTAAACTCCTATAGATATTCTCAACAATTATTTTTATGCCATGATCTCTCCATGAATATTTTTTAGTTCATCACACCCATTGCATGGGAAAACAATAATTTATATTCTATTATTCTTTAATTTGAAGACCATTCTCAAATTATCTTCTAAGCATTTGCAATCTCTTAATATTCACTTTTATATTCATTAATAAGAACTTTGCAACATTTCTCAATATTTTTTAGATTTAGTAGTAGTTGCTACTATAGGAAATATGAACTAGTCTATTTCTTTTTGGATGAAGAGAAAACCTTTCACATCCTTTTAATGTTTCTTTTTTACTTGACTCAAAGCATTAAAATAAAGCTAATTCACTGATTCTACATACACACTCTTTACAAGATTTTAGAAATAGAGTGAAAAAAGTGTTTTCATTTTAGTACTCTAATATTCATAATATTTTCAACTAAATTTGGTAATCTAAGGATATAGAAAAATTGATGTTTAAACACATTTTCCACTAAAACATGCTCTAGAAAAGAATAGTATTTTTAAAAAAAAAAAACCACAAATTCATACCAATACATGGATTTCACACCAATTTGAAAGTTTGGTGTAAAAATTAGGCAATATATTTATAAAACTCTTCTAAACTTAAATATTAGACTAATATAATGAATTGGTATTCATAAAACACTAGAATGAATATAAAAATAATGTCATTTTATGAAATAAAATAATATCTTACAATATATTCATTGTTTTGTTTTTCTTCAACTTCTATGCCAAAAAAATGTAGCTAAATCTAATTGTTATTTTAAAAGTTTTTACGAGATTTTATCTCAAAAAAAAACTTTGTTTTAAATTTTGTTTTGAATCTTGTTTTAAAACCAAACTACTTTCAAAATATTCCAACTACTAGTTTTTTAATAATTTTAGGATTTTAGTTTTATTTTAAAAGAAATTTTGATTTTTACACTTTTTCCCCTCATAATTAGTATCATATTGAAAAGGATATTTTCAAAAAAAGATAAATATCAACATCTTAGAAGTCTTAATGCATTTATTGATATTGAGCGCATAAATAATTTAATTTGAAAGATTGAGAAGTATTTCTTTTATTAACTTCGTCTCATTTTCAATATTCCTTAGAATTTGCACTTAGTGTATAGAGTGACAAACAATACCGATTGGACTATAACCTTTTAAATTACTTAATAATAATTTAAAAGGCACACATATACTTGTTCATAAATAGCAAAAATAGAAATAAATTAGATTGGAATATTTTGGCAACATTCTACCATACCAAAAATATTAAAGATGTTATCACATTAATACTTGACTATTGACTTCAATAAAAATGTCTGAAAATATACAATTCTCCTTATAAAAAGATCAAACAATTATCGACCTCATACACAATTTACATAATGGAATAAGGACAATGAAATGATAAATTTTTTAGACTTTAAAGATTTGAACTAAATGTGAAGTAATCTTATATAAGTGCACATCGTCAACTTTAACTAAGTCTTTCTTTTCTCTATATATTGTTTTTGTGCAGGAAAATATAATTGTAAAAGTGCAGTTATTTTTCAGTTTTATTTTTCTAAGCAATGTGTATTGGGTTTGCAGTTGGCATTGAGGGAGGCAAAGATCAAGTGATTAAACTTCTAGATATGGAAAATAAATCCAGCAGAATTGTGGTTATTTACGGGCAAGGTGGAATCGGGAAGACCACGTTAGGCTCTGCTGTATTCAACTCCCTCGATCTCAATAACTACAAACATTGCAGAGTTGACATGGAACAAAATTGTTCCGAGGGAGATTTGAAGTTGCTACAACAGAAAATGTTAAGAGACTTGTTCAACATTAATGTTGTGTTGAGTAGTTGGGTGAAGGTCAACAAGCATTGTCAAGGGCTTTTAAAGAATTATCAAAGGCTTCTGAAGAAGTTTCTCGACCTGTGTTCATTTTTGTCGACAATGCATTAAAAGGCACTGACCTCGAAAAGCTTCTCCCTATAAAAGAACTGGCATTACTTCCAGCACAGAGTAAAATACTTTTAACAACTAGGAATCTTAATGAAACACAAATAATTCGACAGGCTGAAATTGATGTGTTTTCATATCAAGTACGCTCTCTTCCACAATCAGAGGCAGCAACACTCTTGAGTGAGTACGCGTTAGGCAGCCGGGACAAAAATTTTCACCACACCATAAATATTGAGGGCCTCCTCCAAATATGTGGTGGTATTCCTTTGGTGCTAAGAATGGCGGGATGTAAATTAAGGGAATATGCTGACAGTGTGGCTGCTTGTAAGGACGCGGTTGAATATATCATTGAAGAGTTGCAGGAAGGAGGAGATGCAGAGTTAAGCGAGCGTATGGTGGACTTTGTATATAATCGCTTACAACAGTCGTCTAAAGAGGCATTTCAAGATATTGTTTTCTTCTTTTATGATGAGAACCGTGGCAAAGTGGCCTATATTTATGGAGAGATGCAACTTTTAGAGCTAGAGAGGGCAGCGCTGGTAAATGTAACGGAAAAAGGCAGATTGAATGTTCATGATATAGTGAAAGCACGAGGGAAAATGTTATCAGAGGGGCACAGAATCACCGACGAACAATCATTGACTGATGTTCTCCGAGATGAAGAGGTATTTCTTATTGTTTTCCACCATTATTTTTATTTATCTATTTATTTATTATTATTAATGTATTTGAATAACTTTATTTATTATTATTAACGTATTTGAATAACTGTTTGTTTTTTAACATTTGAATATATCAATGGGCTACAAATAATATATTTGCAGAAGATTCAGAACACAAAGGGAATTTATCTTTCTTACACATCACAATATTTATGGGATGTTCAAGCCAAGCATTTGAATTCAATGAGCAGATCTCTAAGAGTTTTGTGCTTGGAAAGAATGAAAATTGTAAACGGGGAATGCAGGGGAACCTTTGAAAATCTAAGGTTTCTAGACCTTGACTACCATAATTATTCACAGATGGATCTCAATAAACTTCCCAAATTAGCAGTATTTAATGGCCACTTCTCCGAAGGCGACAAGTTTTTGAGGCAAAGTCTACAAATCTCTATCTGAACATTTGTTTTCTTTACCAAGAATACTATCTTTTTAAACACATTTGTTGGCAATGCTAATATGTGAAATTCTACTCATGTTTGCAGTTCTCTGGCGGCGTCTCTTCATTGAAAGAAATTACTTTAGAACGTGCTGCGATGGAGAATGTTACTACCACTCTTTGCCAACATAAGTCTTTGCGTGCTCTCAGATTGCTCTCTTGTGAAGGGTTTACAAGCATACCTGAAACCTTTGGGAACCTATCTGCTTTGGAAGAATTATTTATATCTTCTTGCAGGAATTTAGTAAGCCTTCCCGAGAGCTTTGGAAGCCTTTTTGCTTTGAAGAGGTTGTATATACTAGATTGCCACAACCTCTCATGTCTACCACAAAATTTTGGTCAGCTAAAGTCTTTGGAATATATGAGCATGGGTGGGTGTAAGGGCCTAGAGAGTCTTTCAAGTGAATTTGGATGCTTGAGTTCCCTCATTGCAATTAATGTCTCATCTTGTTCTCAACTTGAGGAAAAAGCAATGGACATTTTAGCGGAGATGAAGACCTTAATGTTTGCTGACATCTGTAGAAGCCCCAAGTTGATAAAGCGGTGGGAACAAGTGAAGCACCAATATTCTTTAGCAGTGTTAATCAATGTAAGCGGTACACAGTTTCCTGTTTGATTAAGAATATTTACTTATCATGATTGTTCTTATATAGTAACCATCGCATTGCAGGATGTACGTCATGCACCAAAAAAACTTTTCAATGAATCGAGCATTATGGGATGCAAGGCATAGAGCATTTTCCACAGTGAGTCTAGATTACAGCATGTTGATGATGATGGAAAGTTGGGGAATCGTCAACCTCGTCCTCCTTTGCAGAAGGAGTGAGAGTGGCACTGCAGCATGTCAGAACTCACTTCACCTGCGAATGGGAGGAGTTTAGAAACATTGAAGGAGAAATGTGTGGAGCTTGGTTCCAAGGGTTTCCACATAATCTACGTGGACATGCAGGAAGGATTATGGGAGGAAACAGAAACACGTGTCAGGCACACCCTCCCCCATCTGCCTCGTGGCACCCGTGCTTGGATTGCTGCTGACAACAGAGCCAGGCAATTATTTTTTTCATTGTGCAAAAATACCACGTGGAAGCAGGCTTATATTTTTTTGTTGTGTGGACATCCGTGCATGGGGAGTCGGAAACAGTGGACATTGTGGGAGATTATGAAGTCGGTGGCACTGGCAGCTTTCCAAGACTACTCACCACTCCCCAAAAAGCGTACCTCTATATGACGTGAGGTTAGGCAATTTTCATGTATTTTTAAATTTAATTTTATTACTGGCACGTGGCATTTTTGCATGCCCGCACCTTTCAAGAAATGTATTCATTAAAAATCTAAAGACAATTTAATATTATCCTGCCGTAGGCAGGTGTATATAGGCTTCAACAAAACTAATTTCACATTTTTGTTTGACCAATCACAATGATGCATATAACATTTTACATCATTTGTATATAGTTTTTCAAAATTATATATTTATTTGATTTTTTCAAAAAATTGAATTGATTTTTCTGATTGGCTGAAAATAAATTATAGGCATCTCAAGATTTTTCTAATTAATAAAAACATGAATTTTCAAATTTTTCATTTCTATAGTTTAAACATTATAATTATAATGTTGCAATAAATATTACAAGTACAATATTAAATGAACAATAAATGTTGCATCTAGTCATGCACAGAGCAGGTCGCTTCTGACAGCTTTGAGTGGCTCGAGGAAAACGCCTGTTTGTTTCTTGTACGCCGTGTAATTTCTCATTTGCATCTGCGCGCCAGGAAGTGGAGGACTCTGAAGAGCAAGGTGAGTTTTCATGGCAGGGCGATTTAAGCTCTCTGTTCGCATGTTTTTGCCTGCTGTTTATCTTTTAGTTCGAGTGGTTATTGTATTGATTGACACTGTGAAATTTCGACGCAAGGAATTAGTTAAAACCCCTTTGCCCTTTGGAAAGAATTGCATTTTTTTTTGGTGAGCCATTGTTCTTTGGTTTTGGGGTTTATTTCTCTCCACTCGATGTGTTTCGTGTGTTTTTTTGAGTCTTGCACGGCCGTGTGTTTTCTGGCTCTGTTCCATTTCAGTATCATATTTTTATTTTTTATATTTTCTGTGTGTTGTGAATGGATTTTTTTATTTGTTCTCTGTTCTGTGTTTTGTGTGTTTGTGTCATTTTGTCTGCATGGAGAGGAGAGGAACAGGGCATGGGGAGGAGGGGAAGATGGAAAAAGCCCTCTGCAATAGCATCGCTTTCATTTGGATTTGGAGGACGCGCTGGAAAGCCCCCGCCCACAAAAACAGAAAGGCCGTTGCAAACTTGTAAGTCGCCTGTAAACCCAATGAATGGGGTCTGTGAAAATTACAGTTGTTGGGGTCTGGAATACAGCTAAATTTTATTATGAGCACTGATAACAACAGGGAAAAAAAAAACATGACTGAAACGCACAGAGGTTCAAAGCCGTGTAGCATATTCCAGCAGCTTTTCAAACAGTGAATTTGAAGCAAAAATCAAGCAAAGGAAGCGTCCAAAACACGTGTTACAGCCAAAAATCCTCCGATCTGTGAACGCACAGGTGTCATTTGATGACATCTCCTTAAATATCCTACAAGGTGCAATGAATCTTGCATATTTTTCCAAATTACTGCTATTTTTTGTGTCTTCAAGAAAATTTAGAGATCATTTTTAGAAAATACCTTGCCTTTTACAGATACATGGCAAATAAATATCAAAAAAACCTTGAAACGCGTACCTATATGTGAACAGCAGTGCTTTTCGATGATCTTTTCCTGCTCACATGAGCGATTGCTGACAGCTTTCTGTTTTTGGCCATTGTAGATTCAGATGCGGCTAAAAAAACCTAAAATTTGCCTGAAAAGTGTCCAATCTGTTCAATACTGAGATTACTGGAATCGGCTTGATCAGAGGAAGGCCGCTGTATGGTCTGACTTCGAATCTTTGCAGTCTGGTGTAGAGATGCCATCACTGATGCTCCCCCATCCCGATTTTGCAGGCAGTAGAAACGAATCTACAAAACAAATTTATTTTTAAAACAAAAGAATACTTGCGCGTACAGATTCAAGGCTTGAACGAAAGCCAAAAACGAAAAAAATACTTCATTTACTCTCCCTAACAAATGATTTCAGACATGGATATCTGGATATATGTTCAGAAAACAATTCAAGTTAAAATTGGTCGTCTCTTGGATGAGATGGCTCTCAGTTTTCCCATGAAGGAATCTGAATGGTCCCTCGGGGTACTTTGAACAGACTTCCATTATTAGAAAGGAGATACGTTCCTAAATAGTAACTAATGATTGCCATTCTATTATTAGTTTTCTTTGTTTGTTTGTTTTGAGAGGCATCTTGTGCAGGAAATACATTTTCATCTTAATGCATGGCAACCACACTTATCCCAAAACTATAATCCGATTAAACTTTTAGATGTGCTGTTAACAAGTTTTCTTTTATAATGCAGTACCATAATAAACACTAAGTTGGCTGTGGATATTGTGTAATTTGACACATTCCATTGATTTTTATTTGAGTCTTATCGGGTTTGCATATCATGTGCAGGGTTCAGGCATTAATTGTCTCACCTACTAGAGAACTTGCAGGCCAAACAGAGAAAGTGATTCTTGCCATAGGGGATTTTATAAATGTTCAAGCTCATGCATGTATTGGTGGTAAAAGCATTGGCGAAGATATAAGAAAACTGGAATATGGTGTTCATGTGGTATCGGGAACCCCTGGAAGAGTATGTGATATGATCAAAAGGAGGACATTAAGGACTAGAGCTATCAAACTGCTTGTTCTTGTATGTATTGGACATCTTTCATTATAGCTTATGTCTGAAACTTCTAAGCCCTAATTACAAGTATTTTAGTGACTTAAGATGTTTCTTATTTCCAATTTTGATGTTTGATCAGGATGAATCTGATGAGATGCTGAGTAGGGGATTCAAGGACCAGATATATGATGTTTATCGATACCTTCCACCAGAGCTTCAGGCATGTTTGTTTTGCTTGATAGATTTTTGATTCCTAGTTTGAGCGTCAATGTGACTGTGTTGTCATCTGACAGGTTGTGCTGATATTTGCAACTTTACCACATGAGATTTTGGAGATGACAAACAAATTCATGACTGATCCTGTTCGGATCCTTGTCAAACGTGATGAATTGACGCTAGAGGTATGTATGAGACTGAATTTACTGTAATGCTATTGATTGATTAGTTTGACATACTTTATATGATTTAGATTTTTCCTTGCATTGCTTCTGAATCAAGCATACTCATGCAATATATTGTGAATTATAGGGCATCAAACAATTTTTTGTTGCTGTTGAAAGGGAAGAATGGAAGTTTGACACCTTATGTGATCTTTATGATACTCTTACCATCACTCAAGCTGTCATATTTTGCAACACGAAAAGAAAGGTATGGCATGTAAAATGCTTGATTGTTTCTGTCATAGATATTATATTAATCTGACCATGAAACCTTTGTTTTGTATCTATACGTTGACTGGCTTACAGAGAAGATGCGGAGCAATAATTTCACGGTTTCGTCTATGCATGGAGATATGCCACAAAAAGAACGAGATGCAATTATGGCTGAATTTCGTGCTGGTACAACTCGGGTATTAATCACCACAGATGTTTGGGCTCGTGGTCTTGATGTTCAGCAGGCAAGTTCTTGTCCTTGGCCCTTTCCTCTGTTCTTTCTATCTATTTTGAAGTACATTTACATTTTACCTTTTATAAAGTTCAGGTTTCCTTGGTGATAAACTACGACCTTCCCAACAATCGTGAGCTTTACATTCATAGGATTGGTCATTCAGGTCGTTTTGGTCGAAAGGTATGGTATATCTTGGAAGATATTTCAATCATTTGGTGAAATTGTGGATGTTGCACTTAATCATGATGTAGCATTTTTTTTCTAATTTCAATCCAATTCTCATTCAACTCCCATCATTTGGTGCAACTGTGGATGCTGCACTTAAATCATGTTATCTCATTCCTTTGAAATTTTAATCCACTGCTCATTTGGTGGCCCTGGTTTTGACTGATGCCGGGATTGGTTTTTGTGTGGATTGTGCAGGGTGTTGCTATAAATTTTGTTCGAAATGATGATATAAGAATTTTGAGAGATATTGAGCAGTATTACAGTACTCAGATAGATGAAATGCCAATGAATGTGGCAGACTTAATCTGAACAATTCAATTGTTCCTGCCTGTATTTTTAGCTTCAGAAGGATTTCCGAGTTGTTCTTTGGATATCACATGTTAAATTTTACTTGAGTTTGCAGCAAGTAAGCATATTGCTTGAAAGGGTTAGACGGACAGCTGCGAGCAGAATTGTTTGCCTTTTGTTCCAAATTTGGAGTTTTGCAATTTGGGATTAAAATCACACTTTCTGGGGTTTTTCTATTTTGTGGTGTGGACTATTCAATGCTCGCAGCTGTATAACGAGATTATTTGTATCATCTCTTTTATCATGAAAAGCTTGAAGTTCTACATTGATTCAGGCCTATTAGTGGCTATCACTTTGTCATTTTCTTTCAGTTCAAAAAATCATGTGCAATGTATGTAGTCTTCCTAGTTGCTTGATGATGCTCAATATCATCATTTTATTTCGTGTTTAAAGAATGATGTGCACAAGTAATATCCATAGTTGCTTGTTTTCTGTGAAAATCATGTGCTGGGAGTTAATTATTTTATAGCTTTTGCCAATAGTACGTTTCATCATCATCAGACTGATTATTTCTACAAGTTATTTCTAAACATGATTAATTTGCTTCTAGGTTCAGGATTTGATTGGAGCAGTCTAGAAGGTTTTTGACATGTTTTTGTGATGCTATTCAGAAAGTGTTGTGCTGTTAGTGGTCAGTAAGAGGTTTTAACTGTAGCATTATTACACCGAAGGTGCGCCCCTTATGGGAAAGACTTTCGCGGACGTTTCTACGACTGCGTTAAATTTGACGGTTTGACGGCCGTATGGACGTTTGTGCTTTTTCTGCCTATTTTAGTTTTTTTCTACTATTTTTAATAATTAACAATTTTGGCTTTTATTTTTAATTAACAATTTTAGATTCTCTCTTATTTTTAATAATAAAAACAGATAGTCTTACAGTTGAGTTGTTAGAGCTAATTAATTATTTTGTTTTTAATAAAGAACAATTTTGGCTTTTGTTTTTAATTAATAATTTTAGATTCTCTTATTTTTAATAATAAAACAGATAGTTCTACGGTTGAGTTGTTAGAGCTACAAATAGAAAATTAGCGAGCTGGGTAAGTCTATATATATTCAGGTCAGAATGAATCAGCTATTGCAGGTACATTGGAGTCATAGATCTATATTTCCTTTGATTTTTTTCTCTGCCATTAATCCAACCAACAAGTCCAGGTTCTCAACATAATTACCATAAACCTATGACAGTTACATGCAAGATAACTACTCCATTTTCTGCTCTTGTAGGATAACTACTCTGTTTCAAGCTCCTATACGATAACTGTCCCAACTGCCAATGTGGCATCCAGACCCAATCAGGCAGACTTTCAAGACTTGAAATACTAGGGTTTTGCCCATATTGATTCATGATTCTGGGCATCTCCTATCAATATCTGCCAAGGAAAGTGGTAGTGTTCAAATGATCCTGACACTCATGCTGTCAAATTTTCTCCATTAATGAAAAACTATGAATTCCAGAGCAGAGTTCTTGGATTATGCCAGTTGAGTTTAATTCTTTGTTTTGAACCTACGTCTTAAGTTATGATATGTAATCACTTCAACTTCCAGCGGTGTTTTGCACGTAGTTTGATACAAAAAACTGCATTCATTATTAAAAAAAGATACATTACGCTTTATTTTTAGTTCATTTATTGCCCTGTATTTCCAAGGGATATTTGCTGTGCTATTCCAGTCATATACCATAAACAGTGCAAAAGTGGCTTTTCTAAATCAGAGGCCGCAATCTAGGCCGTTGAAAGGGTCTGGAAATATGTGTGGAACTTGTGAACGAATCTTGCAGGAACCATATTTGTACTGTCCCTAGGTTGCAAGGTTGGTAAATTATGCAGTTCTTAATGTACATGTTGTTTCTATACATCGCTGCCGAAGGATATCTGCAAAGGAGGAAATATGCAGTATTTTCTTGCTCTCGAAAATTCTTTTTCGGGAGAGTTGCCGGAATCCTACGGCCATGACTGCAAAAGCTTGTTACGCTTCAGGGTCAATAACAATAATCTAAGCGGCAAGGTGCCCGATGGCATATGGGGCCAACCAAATGCCAATATTATTGATCTCAGCTTAAATCAATTTTCCAAGAAATCAGTCCGGAGATCCGGAATGCAAAGAATTTGTTGTGGCTGATCATTCACAACAGCAGATTTTCAGGCGCCCTGGTGCCACAAATCGGCATGGTGGCAGAGTTGTCCAAGATCAACGCCCACAATAATCTATTAACAGGTCCCATACCAAAAGAGGAAAGAAGCATAATGTTGTTGTTTTGGTTATTTTTGTTATATTTTGAACAAATTACAGTCGTTTCCTTTGCATAATTATACTGCAATTGCTAGTTTATGTTTTCAAACTACATGTTAAAAACATGTTTCAAATAACCTTTCAACATGAGAATGACCGCTACAACATCAAATTCCAAGCAACAAATATACAAAGAAAAAAGCTACTCTTACCTTGTCCTTTGTTCATAACAAAGTCCTCCTCAACACAAAACTACTTCTTCGGCAGGATTTGCCATATCATGGCCTTGTTATTTATGGTAAGAGGACATCTTCAAAGTCCACGTTAAAATATGTTGGAAGTTTTTATTAAAATATTCAAAGGGAATGTACTTCAAATTATTATTAAATATTTATGTCATTTGACATTGGTGAACGCCCGTATTTACACATTTTAGTTTATATAACTATTCGATGTTTTGCAAGTTATATAATTGTTTATGGTCTATATTAATATGTAGCTTTAATTTATTAAGTTATAATTCAACTAGTTAATCTTGTGTTTAGATTTAATTTAATTTATTATGTGAATTTAGGAGTTTCACTTTGTGTAAACATGCATTTTCTCTTATAAATAATAGTGATTGTTTCTTACTGGTTGGTAGTTACAAATGGGCTTCTCCCCAATATTTTAGCCCTTGTTGTGTGTAACATAGCTTGTATTTTGTTCCTTTAAAGTTAAATATATTTTATGTCATCTAAGTTGTTTAGATCCAAGACTCCAACATGTTGAAATGTTACGTTTAATTCTAATTAATATTTTTTTCTTGTGGAAATTCTCTTTATTCCTTTAAGATTTGTGGAAAGTCACTCTAAAATTATTACAACCTCTCTCAAAATCTATATAGATGAACATTTTTTGTGAATGATATACATGTATGTATGTATGTATGTAAGTATGTATACACATACACACACATACAAATGTACACACACACACACATGTATATATATGTTGGCATGGAGTTAAGGCACAAGTCACGGAGGAAAAATGATAGCCGCGAAGAAATACCATTAGCCGTAAAGTGATAGAAATAGCCATGAAGAGAATGGAGATGCCACCTACAAAGGATAAAAATTGCCAAAGACTACAAATCCGCGATACAAAGAAGGAAGCCGTGATAAACCAAGAAAGCCGTGAGTAAAGGAGTAAAGCCATGTAATGCTAAGAAGAACCGTGGAACACCGGAAGAAGTCGCGGAAGCCGACCAAATGCCACGAAGTGAAGACAAATAAGACCAGATCGTAACTAAAGCCAACAGAGACATGAGTCAAAGGAAGTGACCTTTGAAATAGATTGTAAATTTGTATATTCATTGTAAACAAGGTATTATGTGAAGAGAGATATATCAAAACAGACTTATGTGAGTGTGCCATTTTGAGATATTATAAGAGAGATAAGAGAGTAGAGTGAAAGAAATGTATATCTATTGGTCCTGATGTAATAGATTTGAATATATGAATAAAGATTGGAGTTTTCGGATTAAATGATCTTGCATGTTGTTATTTGCTTTTATGTTCTTAGCATAAAGGTGTATTGCCCACGTACATCCTTAACTGAGATCAATCCGCACCTAAGTCTCTCAAGTCCGTTGGGGCTTAGGTTAACAATATACATATATACACGTACATCTATACATATAGACACACACACACACATATGTACATATACATATGTTCATCTATATATCTACACATATATACACATACGTATATGTGTGTGTATCCATACACACATATGTACTTTTGAGTGTGTCTATATATACATATGTGTGCATGTGTGTGCGCAAGTGTGTGCATATGTGTATCTATGCATGTGTGTGGTACATGCGCGTGTGTGTTGGTGCATGAGCATGGGTGTGTGAGTCTTTGAGTATGTGTAGTTTTGTGTTTATGAGTGTGTGTATGTATGTCTATGTCTATGTGTGTGTTTTTCCATTCATGCATAATCAGAGGATCCTCACGAGAAAAAAAAATCTAAGATCTTCTCAGAATCAGTTGTAGTCAGTTCCATGGCATGGAGAAAAATTAGATGATTTTGTCGATATCTCGTTTGCAGGAAACAGAGCTCGTATGCAAAAGTTATGGCTCGCTGAAATTTTCGGGTAACTGGCAAATTTTGGGGATTGTGCATAGGTTGAACACGTGCACGCTCGTCAAGTGGACCAATGAAAATGTGACATGTGGCAATATGGAAAATAAATAAATAATAATATTAAAAATTTAGCCACACCCATTTATTACTACACATTGGCCACATTATTTAATTTCCAATTAAATTTGCCAACTATTATCCTTATATTTCAACGCACATTTTCCAAACAGCCATTTATTAAAATATTCATGCACAAATACCTGCCATGTCACACCCCTTATCTCTCCAATCACCCACATTGAGCGCCCCATCCTTGGGGATAAGATATCTCTTAAGCTAATAACAACATACACTAGCCACCTATATAAATGCCTTCCTATTTTCACGCCCAACAAATGTGGGATCTTATCCCTATGAAAAATGCGCCCCACATGGAGTGGGATTTGAACCTGGGCCACTTGGGTAAAAATATAGGCACCCAACCATTGCACCCGAGCTATGAAATGTTATAAAAGGAGCTATGTTTTACTAGTATAGACACGGGAAAGTGACTGTGTTATTGTTTTGCTCATAACTTGAGCTAGAGATGGAATTTTGAGATGAAGTAAAAAGTGACTCCTATTATTTTTGGCAGAGGAACGTGATGAGAAGATAAGATTCTTGTAGAAATATTTGTAAAGATTTATTTTCAAGATTTTAATAGATCGGTCCCATTCAACTGGACCCGGAGACGTAGGCCACAAGTGCCAAACTCCGTTATCAATTCTTGTGTCAAATTGCTGGTGATTCATCTCTTTATTTTCTATTTTTATACAAGTAATTTCAGTTTTAATTCTTTTATTAAAAATACAAAAGGATATAATAGTCAATTTTTATATCAAAAATCAATACAAAGCAAAGTTAAGTGTGTGCACAATTGCTAGTTAAAATTGATTTTTAGATCAATGCACATGTGAGTGTGTGTATGTATGTCTATGTCTATGTCTATTTGTGTTTTTATGCATTCATGCACATGTGAGTGTGCATGCATGTGTGTATGTTATCACTGTAAACTCACATGTATGTGTGTGATCAGGCACACATGATGTAATGATATTAATTGTGTAAATATGAATATCGGTAGCAATATAACTCCAAGGAACACTAAAACATAGAGAAACAATCACAATTCACATATATAATGACTTAGTAAGCTCGTACGATGGAAAAGTGACAAGCGAGCGTGGGAATCTACAAGTAACTCTTCCTCGCACCCGACCTCCCGAGGTGTCTGTCGAGACACCGGGTGGGGATGGAATATGTATGGGACGCAGACAAACTAGTTAGGCAATCTAATGTCTTCAATACGCACTAGTGGAACTTGCGAATCTAAGGCAAAGAAGGCCCTCCTAACTCCGAAGCTCGGTGTGATAGATCGATTGGCAAGGATGATCGCAAGGCTCCAATCAATATCGAGCTCTGGCGTGATTAGATCTATGGGTTGTGGAATACATAGAAAATGACCTAGGATAGTTTCGTGTATGTCTCCAGATAAGGTCATATGGTGGATGGTAAATATAGTTGACTCTATGTCCACGATTCTTTGACCTAGTCCGAACTCTTAGCTATTGTTCATTGTGTGTATCTAGTAAGGATAAGCTGTTTGATGATGATAGGTGGAAGTGGAGTGGATCGAATACTAGTGTGCGAGGGCGTTGTCATGTCTCGATTGAATTACGAATTCATCAAGTTACGGGATTTGTGGATCGCAACCGTATATTCGTATTTGTTGCGGTCCTGCTATGGTCATGCGTAGAATTAGTTCCTAATCCCTAACACCCAGTAATCGTATGCTTTCTCCGCTTCTATATTTAGAATCAATAACTGTGCGATCTTCTCGTAGTATCTTTACGGTGCGTTCGTGCAACCCTGAATCCTTAAAGGGTATCTATATCTATGAGGGTGTCTCTGGCGTCTGATCAGGTGGGACCAAAGGATCACAACCAAACGTTTGCTCTCTTTCAAACCCCTTTACAGTCATATGGATGTTTACCTAGGGTAATCTGTAATTTGGTTGATTCGACCAAAATGTGTGCGCTTGGTCGTCTTCTATGTTTAATCCGCTCAACTGGGAATTGATTTTTTGCAAGCTTACCGTTGTTCGGAAGAATTGGACCCTAAGATTTTGATCTATATCAGCTTATTGCTATGATGAGATTGGGTCGGGGCACGATTGGCTCGAATACGTATTATCCGGCTCCTAGGTCCCGTGATTGTCATACAAAAGTAACAATGTAAAACGAATCAGGCAAAGAAATGAATTTTAACTACGTGAAGTATATCTATAAAGCATATATGATTTTTCTCTCCCTTTTTTTTGTATTTTCTGATGAAATTTTATGAAGGAAATTTTAAAAGAGCAACTACTTTATCATACCTAGAATTTGACAATTAATCTAATGACGAAATTAAAACAAACAAGATAACCGAGTGTAGCTATTTGTCTGTGCAATTGTGAATCTATTCTAAATAATGAAATAATTGACTTAATCTATTTCGAGGCTCTCGATCCTACCTCAGAAGTGAGGAGTGAATCATAGTTTCTCAGAAACTATCAATCCCCACAGCTTCCCTGGCAATATCGAGAGTAGAATTGACTGAAATAAAATGATTGGCTACTTTATTTGATATGTTTTTAACTAGAACTTTGAAAGCTAGAACCTGGATTCGCAGTAATGCTGGCGAATCCGATGGTGTGTGTGATCGTGTCCCCTCAGTGTGATCTCCTCGCTCCTTCGTGTTCACGTGGATTCGTAAAAAGCGTGTAATGCTAGCATCAACAGAATTAGATATTGGGATAAAGGCAGCTCAAGATACAGACTAAATACAATGTGAGTAGGAGAGGGATAGCGCAAGAGTACAGAGCTTGGCTTATGCAATTCCTAGCAGGATTTATGCATGAGTCATGCAACATGAAACGCCCGTAACTCGAAACTATCCTATTTAAAGAACAAAACCTGCAACTCTAATGGCTTCCTATTGAAAACAAACTATTCTATTCCAATGGGTTGGATAAAATGATAATAGACTCGCACAAGATGGATATGTGGCTTACTAACAACAAAACAACACTAACTAAGCATGCAATGAAAGAAACTAAGAACTCTAAGCAAAATGAAAACTAAATCTATTGCAAAGAGAAATTCAGAGGAAAATTTGAGGGGCCATTTGCTTGAGCACAAGCCAACTATTTATAACATTTGCATTTACCCAAGGTAAAACCAAATAGAACTCTTAAACTATAAATAATGGAAAAACACTATTCCAGGAACCAGAATCATAAATGCAAGCTTATGGCGGTGAAAGAAAGCTAGTAAAACGTTGAAATTACGTGAGTCGTGTTAAAAGAGCTTTCTGGAAAATGCGTAAAGGACCGCCTGTGCAGTAGGCAGCGCTTGCCATCAAGAGCAAAAGGCCAAGAAAAGAGGGAAAGGGAAAAACAAAGAACGCTGGGGCTAAGCGGGGCATGCAGGATGTTAACGCACACTTGGAGATCTTTTCCGATCCCGAACACCATGCGAGGAGACTCCAGATCATCATTGGGGCACTGTTACGTTGTTTCGGCAAAGCATGATACCTTACAATTTTGGGTACGTATAAGAACTTCTACGGGGAAACCTTCAAACCATATAATAAGACTCAAGTTCTCAATATGATGATCACCTAAGAACAACTAACTCATGTATAAACCATATTATGCTAGATATTATGTTAGCACCAAAGTTAGCATTCATTAGGCATAAGAAACCATAAATGAATGTGATATGACATAAGATATTATGTTAGCCACAAGTTGGTCATTCATATCTTGGTCATTCATTCATTACTAAGGAAGATCTAGTTTTTATGTCACACTACATTTTTTGCAACACTTGATAAGGGCCATAGTATTTAGGTGAAATCTTGTTATATTTTCTATGATGTTTCAAAGATAGTTTCTTATATGGATTGCATCATATATAAATAAAGTCTCAAAATTCATATCTTCACTCACTACGATGTTGATCGACTTGTTGTTTTATGTGATTTTGTGTCATTTCCAAAATCTTTTTAAGGATAGAGAGCACCTTCTATTGGTTTTGAATTTGCTCTTCAAATGATCTTACTTTAATAGTTTGCACAATTATGTGAATGATACATTTTTGATGAGGTATGAAATGAATTCTTATATCACCATTCTTCATGTTGTACACCCAATCAAATATTTGTTTACTACCTCAATATGTCCATAATATTGTGAATCATATGATGAACTACGACCCACTTGAGTACCCAAACATGAGAATAAATTAATGCAAACATTTATAGTAAATGCAGGATCACAATCACTTATTATAATCTTGGGTGTTCCATGTAGTTTATGAACTATATCCATATTAAAAATATGGCAACTACACTAAATGAATACAAAAGGGATTTGAAAAGGCACAAAAATTAATTAAATTGATATCACACAAAATATTTGCCCACAGTGCATGAAATTTTGAGGGACGCTTGCAACAGTAATAATAAACACTATGAAAACATTTTTGGAATAATATATTGCTGCCAGAAAAAGTACAGAAAGCCCTAGGCGGCTGGAAAACTTAGAGGTCGTGACCCTCTAAATACAAGAGCAAAAATAAGGGTCTTTGGAAATAACAATGGCAGATATAGGAAATAGTACTGCCACCTGCAGATCTGAAACGACCGACTGGAAAAACCCCAAATAGAGGCTGCAAGTCGCCTCGCTAGGAATGGAGTCGGGAAATGAGGGAGGTGCCTTCCACGTGCTACCACGCCCAGCCTAGATGGCTGCCGTGAGTCTGATCTAGAGCCCCTCTGATTGTCTTTCCCAAAGCCCCAAAAATCCTCGAAACCCTTCCTCACGAACCCTCGGAAATATCTCTATAGCACGGCCCAGAAAATGGCTCCAAGATGACAGACTAGGGTAGATCTCTCACTACCGAAGAATGCCCTGCTAGCTAGGGATGAGTCTCTCACCACCGAAGCTAGGGTCCCTGTGGGATTTGACTCCACAAGCTGTAGAAATGCAACAACAGTGCAGCTGCACGAGAAGAGGCTAAAAGTATGCGACAAAAAGTGCCTTTTCTTCCTTCCCGTCTCCTTATATACTTTTCCTTGGAAAATGAGCCCCCATAACCCTAGCGCATTTCATTCCATGGAGGGGCCACTAACATAAAAGTAACTATAGTTACTTTTTCCTTTTTGAGTCGCCATGTCCAAAAGTGACCCCCAAATGCCAAACTAGGATATTAAAACCACGGGGCCCCTTCCCAAAAGCTTCCAGCGTCCACAGCCCCCCTTAGGTCGACCACGTTTTGGACCCGACTTGGCCCTTGGGCCATTTGGCGTAGGAAAAAGAAAGGGGACATTACAGTCCTCCCTTCCCAAAATTTGCTTGTCCTCAAGCAAATGCAAATTAGGATGCTACAAAATCTGCTCCCCCTCCCAAGTAGCATCCTCAAGTGGCAGTCCCTTCCATCGCACCAAATACTCGGTGATTACTCTGCTCCTGAGCCCCCTCTGTCTCATTTCAATAATGGCTTCCGGTTCCAACACCAACTTCCCTTCCTCATCTAGTGGCGGTAGCTCTGTAGATGGTACAATATGCGGTCGAGCGCCTTCTTAAGGCATGAAACATGGAAGACATTATGTATCTTACTGTGCTCCGGTAGCTCTAGCTCATATGCCACTACCCCTACTCGACGAACTACTCAGTACGGACCATAAAATCATGGTTTCAATTTCTCTGCACCCTTCTGCTTCAGTGAGGACTGCCTATATGGCTGTAAACGTAGGAACACTAGATCCCTGAGCCTCAAAAGACCTCTTTGTCTGTGCCGATCTGCGTATACCTTTTATTGATTATGTGCCTTGAAGATTCTCTCTGAGAGCCTTCAGAATATCTTGGTTCTCCTGTAACCAATCTCGAGCTTTGGGAGCTCAGCTATCTAGTAATACCAAATCTACAAATGTCTGGCGTCGTACCCATACAGGGCTGGAAAGGGGTCATACCTATGCTCATCTGGTAGGTGGTATTGTAGCGTACTCGCCCATGTGTAACCATTTAATCCATGCCCGTTGGTGTCTGTTACATAATTCCGCAAGTAGCCTTCTATCCACTTATTGACTATCTCTCAATCTGCCCATCATGTTTGTGGGTTAGCTAGTGCTAGGAGTCGACTCTGTGTACTGCTTAGTCTGAAGATCTCTACCAAAAGGTGCTCATGAAGATCTTGTCCCTGTCACTGAAAATATTTTTAGGCAACCCATGTAGCCTAAAAATACCGGTATAGAAGATCAGGCCACATCCATTGCCTCGTGCCCCTTGGGTAGGGAAAAGAAATGAGCATACTTAGTTAACCGATCAACTACAACATAAATGCAGCTATGCCCATGCACCAAGGGAAGCCCAGTGATAAAGTCCATAGATATGCTTTCCCATTTTTGTTCGGGAATGGGGAGAGGCTAAAGTAATCTGCTGGGAAAGAATGCTTGGATTTGGTTTGCTGGAAAACCATACACTCTCTGACATGATTAAGGACATCGTCCTTCATTCCCTTCCATGCAAATCTTTCCCTGATGAACCTGTATGTTTTGAAATACCCAGGATGTCAGCTAGTGGTGTATCATGTCTGACACGAAGGATCTTCTCCTTCATTTTGGATCCTGGTACAAGGAAAATCCTATCCTTGTAGAAAATGAGATCATCCACTACTCTGTATCGGTCGTCCTGTATACTACCATCCATGATCTCATAGGAAAACTGGTTTTGGAGTACTCAACAAGTATATGAGCCTTCCATCGCTGAAATCTCAGACATAGAACTAAGCATAGCAGTGAGGTAAGGCCTCCTAGATAAAGCGTCAACAACAATATTATTCTTACCTCTAGTGTACTCTATGTCAAAGTCATAGGTTTGCACCTTGTTCACCCATCTTTGTTGGTGATCGTTGAGCTCTTTCTGTCCCAGGAAGAACCTCAAACTGTTGTGATCCATACGAACCACAAATTTGTTGCCCACAAGTCTTTATCGAACTTGGCCAAGGCATGCATGATGGCCAACATCTCCTTGTCATAAATTGAATACCCCTCTCCACGGGTTTGATTTCCGACTCTCATAGGCGATGGGATGCCTATCTGCATGAGAACCGCCCAACACCCCTCTCTGATGCATCACACTCTAGAATGAATGGTGGGAGAAGTGCGGTAATGCGAGGACGGGACATGAACTCATCACCTCCTTGAGGTGATCAAAAACCTGTTGTGTTGCGTGTCCAAAAAAGCCCCCTTCTTGGTCAAATCGGTCAATGGAGCAGCCAACGAGAGAAATTCTTCACGAACCTCCGGTAGTATGTGCACAACCCCACGAATCCTCTCAATTGTGTCAATGTCCTAGGTGGCGGCCAATCAGGATTGCCGTATCTTCCCTCTATCCACCTTCATTGTACCCCCACCAATTACATATCCCAAGTAAAGAAGTTTGGTCATGCCGAACTTGCACTTAGAGGCTTTCGCATATAATGAATTAGCTTCTAATATCCCCAATATCTCACCCAGGTGCTGATATGGTCCTCCCATGTCCTGTTGTAGACTAAAATATCATCAAAGAAAACCAATACAAACTTCCGCAAGTGGCGGTTGAACACATGATTCATGCAAGATTGGAATGTAGTTGGATCATTAGACAATCTGAAAGGCATCACCAAGAATTCAAAGTGACCGTAATGGCATCTAAACGTTGTCTTATGCACATCCTGCTCCCTGACTTTGATCTGATGATATCCAGAATGCAAATCTATTTTGAAAAATAGATTGCACCATGTAGCTCGTCCAACAACTCATCAATGCGTGGTACGGGATACTTGTTCTTTATTGTCTTCTTATTTAAGGCACGGTAGTCCATACACATCCGTAAGGTCCCATCCTTCTTCTTCACCAAAACCACAGAAGAAAAAGGGTTGGAACTCGGTCTAATATGCCCCATATCCATGAGCTCCTGTATAGTCTTCTCGATCTCATCCTTAAACCGTTTGGGGTGACGGTAAGGAGAAGTGACCACCGAGTCTAGCATCCTCGAGCTCAATCACATGCTCAAATCCCCTATCTGGAGGTATGCTGGAGGTATGTCACCAAACACGACATTGTGTTTGTCCAATAGGCCTGTATATCCACATGGTACTGTTGTTGTCCCTCCTCTGATTTCTTGGTCGAAACCAAACAGTGTATTGCCCAATCCACCTCGTCGTGCCTATAGATCCTCTCGATCCTCTTGGCCATAACAACTCGGGGTGCCCCTGAAGATAAGCCCCTCAAGATCACATTCCTCCCTTCGGACTTAAACTTCAGCTCCATCATCTGGAAGTTAGTTCGAAATTCACCAAGGGAATGGAGCCATTGTACCCCAAGCACTATGTTGGTCTCTCCAATACCAACAATATAGAAATCATTGGTAACTGTATAGTTACCCATCGTGATGCTCAATTGGGGAACCCGTCGTGTGCATCTCATAGAATCTCCATTGGCTACAACCACGTTGAAGCCCTCAAATTCCTCATCTTGTAACCCCGCCTCTCAACCAATGAGGCATCAATAAAGTTGTGGGTTGCCCCACTATCAATGAGTACCACCACTCGTTGTCCCTGCAAAACTCCCCTAACTCTGAATGCCTTGTACCTCGGGGTACTAGACAATGTGGCGATAGTCTCCTGGGGGAAAGTCTCGCTATCTGCTCCACACCCGCACCATCTAATGCCTCATCATCATCATCCTCTAATGGTTGTGTGTCCAACTCCTCGTCACCATCACTCTCCTCGAAGACCTCTATGTATTGGGCCCTCCCTCTACCCTTGCAATCGTGTCCTGGGACCCAAGGTGTGCGACAATCGAAACATAGTTTCTTTCGCCTCAATTCCTCCTGTCCTCACTAGCTCGAATGGTCTCCAAGTTGTATCCTTCCTAGGTGGAGGTACCTTTGGTTGTGAACCCCGGTTCTTGAAGGGAAACCCTTAGGCTGCACTCGAGGTGGAAACCTCGACTTAGGAGTGGATAACTCCAGGTCACGAGCTCTCCTAATAGCCTCATGCAACGAAGAAGGCTCAAATGCCCTCACAAATCTAGCGAGAGCATCTATCAAACCTGCTGTGAATAGGGAAATCAACCTCATCTCTGTAATATCAGGTACCATGACCGATAGTCTCTGAAAATCGGTGATATACTGATCCACGGAACCGGTCTGCCTCAGATGAGTCAACTCTCTAAAATACCTGTCGGGGTCCCTCTTATCAAATCTGCTCACTAGCCTCTTTGTGAACTCTGCATAAGTCGTGATGTATATGTGTCCCTGTGTAATCAACCCATGATGCCACCAATCATGAGCGTCTCCCTCTAGATGTAAGATTGCAAACTTAATTGCATCTTCCTCCCATGCATAGGATTCAAGTCGAAGTATGTCTTCAACTTTTGCACCCAAGACTGTGTAGTACACTTCTTAGAACCGTCGAAATGTGGAACAAAAATCTGTCCCAACCTCCTTTGCATCTCTGGTACTTGTGCCTGGTAATCTCTCCTAGGCTGCTGCCAATCTTCATTTTGTAATATTCTGGAATGGCATGTTGTCATGAAAGCCATCACTTAAAGTCTGGTACCTTTCCCAACAAGACTCCTCATCTACAACATCCCCTGGCTGCCGTACTGTGAAACTTCGGATCCTTCAAGAAAGAAGGTTCGTGAGACCCCAGAGGCCTGGTAGAAGAATGGGGGGACCGTTGTCCTGAATGTCCACCCTCACCTCTTTGACCATATTGTCCCTTGTTGCTATTTTCTCCTCTTTCCACATGAGTATCAGACCTGTCCTGTGCTAATCTCCCAGTGAGCTGGCTCAAATAGAGATTGGTAGTCTCCTGCGTTGCTTTACCATGTT
Organism: Taxus wallichiana var. yunnanensis; assembly: GCA_018340775.1. Classification (NCBI taxonomy): domain Eukaryota; kingdom Viridiplantae; phylum Streptophyta; class Pinopsida; order Cupressales; family Taxaceae; genus Taxus; species Taxus wallichiana. The sequence continues at coordinate 412,911,661 of CM031244.1, forward strand.
GGTGAACAATTGTTTCATCAGCTCTACCCCTATATCCTCATTGTCTTTGTCCCCCATCTTTCAATCCCAACAAGCTGGAGAAACAACTGCTCTGATACCACTGAAATATCCCTTGTGGGATACCACTTAAAAATGCACAAAATATAGAAAATTTGCAGCAAAGTAAAATACTGATTTTTAATGAAAATGTCTAGCTAGGACAGTGAATGGTATTAAATTGATATCACACAAAATATTTCCCACAGTGCATGAAAATTTGAGGGCTTGCAATAATAATAATAAACACTATGAAAACATTTTTTTGGAATAATATATTGCTGCCAAAAAAAGTACAGAAAGCCCTAGGCGGCTAGAAAACTTCAGAGGTTGTGACCCTCTAAATACAAGAGCAAAATAAGGGTCTTTGGAAATAACAATAATAGATATAGGAAATAGTTTCCACCTGCAGATCTGAAAAATGGATTGGAAAACCCCCAAATAAAGGCTGCAAGTCACCTCGCTAGGAATGGAGTCGGGAAATGAGGGAGGTGCCTTCCACGTGCTGCCATGCCCAACCTAGATGGCTGCCGTGAGTCTGATCTAGAGCCCCTCTGATTGTCTTCCCAAAAGCCCCCAAAAATCCTCGAAACCCTTCCTCTGAACCCTCTGGAAATATCTCTATAGCACGGCCCAGAAAATGGCTCCAAGATGATCAGACTAGGGTAGATCTCTCACTACCGAAGAATGCCCTGCTAGCTAGGGATGGGTCTCTCACCACCGAAGCTAGGGTCCTGTGGGATTTGACTCCACAAGTGTAGAAAAAAATAACAAGTAGTAGTTGTACGACAGAAGAGGCTAAAAGTATGTGACAAAAAGTTGCCTTTTCTTCCTTCCCCGTCTCCTTATATACTTTCCTTGGCAAATGAGCCCCCATAACCCTAGCGCATTTCATTCCATGGAGGGGCCACTAACATAAAAGTAACTATAGTTACTTTTTTTCCTTTTTGAGTCGCCATGTCCAAAAGTGACCCCAAACGCAAAACTAGGATATTAAAACCACGGGGCCCCTTCCCACAAGCTTCCAGCGTCCACACCCCTTGGGTCTGACCACGTTTTGGACCCGACTTGGCCCTTGGGCCATTTGGTTCCCAATCTAACCAATCTTCTGTAGTATGGACATGACATATAATTATGCTTACGTGGACCTATCTTTCTAGATAGTGTATCAACTACCATATTCTATTTTAATTTCATTCAAATGATATCAAAGTCATTTCCCAACATATTTGTGACCTTATTATTATTTTATTTAGATGATAGTCATTGATTAAAGAATTATTTCAAATTACATAATCTTTCTTCACCTTGAAGTGATGACCCATAATATATGGTCTCATTATTTAAGCTGCACTGAAGAGTAGCCATTATTTCCTTCTCATAAGTTGGTTTTAATAGGTTCTTACCTTTGATTTTAGGAAACTCAAATGCGATGGGGAGGACATATTGAATAATTAATACACCTATACCACACCCTAAAGCATCATATTTAATAATGAAGGTTTTGGAAAATCTAAGGTATCCAAAATTAGAGTTACAAATTTAGGTATAATCTTAGAGTATGAAACACAATAGTTTCTCCATATATTATTACCAACATAGATTTCCTAATCTATAGGCAATATGATTCCTACAAAATAAGGGAGTTAAACTACTCTTCTAAAAATATATGATTTATTGAAACAACTCATCTATATTATTATGTGAGTTGTTATTACAACAAATATAACAATTTCACACTAGTATTTAGTATACTAATTAAATAACTCACACACTAACTATATTTTTTATCACACAAATATGGCATGGAGTGCTAATATTTCTAACATTCCATCCCTTAGTGAAAAATGGTATAAAAATAATTGCACTTCCATCAACAATGTGTCGTCCTTGTGTTCTCATGATCTTGGTACATGATAAAAATGAAGGTAGAGAAGGAACTTATAAACTTCTCACCAACCATGAACTTCAAAAACTAATTTGATCGAGATAGTGTGGGAACCATGAACAAGAACCATATTCTTATCAACCATTCATTATAGGGAACAAATCTGACCTAGGCGATGTGGTGACTCAAGAAGGAACCATCTCCAAATCCTTTGATGGATTTTACAAAGGTTAACCATAAACCTAGGTATGAACCCTAGTTCATCCTCTTCAAGTATCATGATGATACTTTATCCTTGTGCTTTTATCCACTATATCATTACATCAGGGGTTTACATAGGAATACAAATCTTGAACAAGATGAATTTCTATTCTTATTACAATACACACACAACAATGAATGAAAATGAAAAACAAAACAAAAATAAAATTCCATAACCCCTTGTGTGGCCTAGGTGTTTTGGATAATGAGAGCTTGTTGATTGACCTCCTTCCTTTGATGCATCCATCCTATGGTATCACACTTCTCACTTAGAAAATTATACATTGAAGCTCATATTTACATCATCTTCGATCAACATGACTTCTCCACAAATTTTCGCTTTTCCTCTAAAATTCCAAAGTGGCGTCGGGGGTGCAGGTCCCTAACTATGAGGTCAATGGTAAATGCCCCTATAGGATCCCAAAATAGTTCCACAGGTGCGCTCCCTATTACAATACATGGAAAGGTCAAGGGAAAACATCATTCTTTGTATTATTCAAAAATATCATCAGAAATGAAATATTTTTCATTTTATCCTCCCAAAAGTTGGACATCATATTCCAATGAGAATACATTCAATTGAAAGTGAGGAAATTTATTTATTTATTTTTGGAACTTTTTTACAATGATATGATACAATAATTTTAACTATATGATATGACAATAATACTTAATGAATCTAGATGCTTACTCTGAAAATAATCATAATCCTATACCATATTAAGATGACTCTTTTTAGTTTAAAATTGGTATATTTTACTTTGACAAGTAAAAATAACAAACTGTTATGACCTTATAAGATCATACTAAACTCTTCAAACAACATGTAAACCATTACTAAATATCTTAAAACTTAGACACAACATTTAATTAATGACTAAAATAATCTTCTAAAACAAACTAAAATGACTCAAAAAAAGAACTAAATCAATATAACAATAACATAACCTATATGACGGACACCATGCATGAAGATCCTTTATGCATTGTATTGCAAGACACGCGGAGAGACAATACATGGGATGGAAAGAAGATGTAACTTTTATAAGACTATTATACCTTTCCACACACGCTATGGAGAAGAGATAAATATTTCATGCCACACAAAATACTAAACAATGAGTTTATAGGAAGAGACAAATGCAAGATTAAATTCACAACTCTTGTGGTGGTGACTAGACATAGTACTTCTAATATAAATTTTGGAACAATATTTTTAGCCACATGAGCTAACAAATTCATTATTTTTACCATGTATCTTTTAATCACTTAACACTCTTTCCATGGCTCTTTGTTAGATGTAACCATTCAACATGGTTGAAGAAATTTACAAAACCATGAGACATCAAATAAGATAGGTTTTGATGAAAATGATTAAACACTATTAAAATTTCCTCAAAATCAAAACATGTTCACATAAAAAAAATTCTCTTTAAAAATTATGCAAGTTAAAAAAACAACACCCAATTTTGAGTTCAAAAGCGAAAGTTATGGATTGCGGAAGGTAAATGAATTTCTATGGTGATAGAATTTCCCTATTTTTTTTATAACTATCATTGGTGATTATGTAACTTACACTAGTGATTTAATAATTATCAAAGTGGAAATTTTAGAGCCACGGTGGTGGTTTCATAATTTCCTCTGTAAAAGGTAGCAATTTTTCCATGTGGAATCTTTTAGAAAGAGTAATGGATGCATATTTTTCCTCTTAAGCTTGTGAGTCTTTTGAGATTATGATTTGAGATATATTTGGTTTAAAACTTGTATATATATAGGAGGAAGGTATTTGTATGTGTTTTCGTTCAAATGTGCAACAAGGAAATTGGAAGTTTCCAAGCACGACAACTATACCCATGTGCTTAAATTTTCATGTTTTATCATTCCTAGGCACCCAAGGTCAAATCCATCAGTCTAAATGACCTAAAAATAATGTTAAATCACCCCCCTAGGTGATTTAGGAAATTCCATTCATTCCCCTAGGTGATTTTAGGAAGTTATGAAAAGATGCTATCTTCTGGCACTATTGGGAAGGGTTATCGTTGGCCTTCCCAGGACTGGATCAACCCCTATGGAGCGAAACGGGAGGAAAAATTCAACATGGAGGTGAATTTAAGACCTATAAAATCATGGAAATTATTTTGGAAGGTTTAGGGAAGTTTTGAAATACTTGGAGCTAGTTTGAGTAAAAAAATAGGGTTCACAAGCCTAGGCAGTACACAGGCCTAAAACAATTGTTGGGCTTTAGAAGAAGATTCCGGGAGCTCCGGATGGAGTTAGAAGTAAAAAAACATATCTAGAAAGAGGATTAAAATACCTACATGATGGTGAAATAATATTTTTAACAACACCTTGGTGTATAGGATTTTCAGGCATTTTTATCAAGCACAAATAAAGTCTCAAATCACAAATCTGATTTTTAATGGATCAGATGGATGAATAAAGACATAAGACCCATACCATTGGATTAAAAATTCCATTTCTAGTTAGGATAATATAAAATTTCACCAATAAATTCCACAGGAGCTCAAGTTATCATCATTCCAAGTTACCCTCTCAAAGGCAGTTCAGGACTTAGTCATTTTTGGGAGGACATGTGTCAGCACCAGGAGCTGGTGGGATTTCATGTCCCCGACGTCCCTGAGTTTAGGTACAAAACCCTTAAAAATGTTCCCATCCCCCATGTGACCTATGGGACCCTCATGTTACCTCTAGACTTGATAGTTCAGCCCCCAGGTGCATTTTTGGAGCATCCATTCCCTGTCGTCGGATCAAATGCCACGTGTCAGCTCCAGGACCACCGTGGAAACTTATGTCCCTCATGTACCTAAGGTGAGGGACATAAAACATGGAAAAAGGTTACCATCCCCTATGGGGAGTCTTTTGGTCACCCACGTGATCGACTTTCAGCCCCCAGTGCATTTTTGGAGCATCCATTCCTGTTGTCGGATCAAACACACGTGTCGGCTCCGGGATCACCGTGAAAACTAATTTCCTTCATGTACCTAAGGTTAGGGACATAAAACATGGAAAAATGCACCCAGCCCTATGGGGAGTCTTTTGGTCACCCACGTGACCGACTTTTGCCCCTAGGTGCATTTTTGGAGCATTCATTCCCTGTCGTTGAATCAAGTGCCACATGTCAGCTCCAGGACCACCATGGAAATTGATGTCCCTCATGTACCTGAGGTGAGGGACATAAAACATGTAAAAATTCTCCCATCCCTCTAGGAGAGTGTTTTGGTCACCCATATGACCAGTTTCCAGCCCCTCGGTGCTTTAAAGTTGATTTTGGAGCACTCATTCCCCTGTCGTCGAATCACCACCATGTGTCGTCCTCTTGACCCATTGTGAAATTTGATGTCCCTCACATCCCTGAGGTCAGGGACATCAAACATGAAAAAATGCACCCAACTCCAACCCAAAATTTTGAAAAAAATTCTAACTGTTAGTTGTTTCTTGTTGCTTCTCCATTACCAAAAGAAAACTATAGAGAACACCAGTCCACCACTCCACCATTGCCAAAGCTTGAACCAGCTCCATTACAACATATTATCCTTCACTCCATGGTGGCACATAGGTCAAAAAAGGAAGATTGATCAAATCATGAAGAAATAATGAAGAATAGAGGAAAAGAAGTTTGAAAACTCCATTGCCATAAAACCAAGAATCGAACATATCTTGCAAACCGTTGCACGGATTGAAAAACCGTTTGTTGCTGAGTTCTTCTCTCTTGAAGGCCATTAAAAAATATTATTCAAACCTCCAATTTTCAGAAAGGAACATTCACAGCAAATAAATCTCATTTCTGGCTCAATGAAGGAAAAATTGAATTTCTCGTCAAACCGTTTGTTGGATTGAAGAGAAATTTCTCTCTGAAGCATAAGAAGCAAAAACCTATCGTAATGGAATTAATTTCATCACGAATGGAGACAAAAACCAGACCTGAAATTTTCAATCTCCATTAATGGCTGCCATAACATAGTAATGAGAAAATTAGCGAGCTACCTCTTTGCTTCTCATGGTTCCGGTAGGCGAAATCGCCCGAAAATTAGAGGAAATGATCGTCAAAAAACCTATTTTCGTGCAAACTAATTTCCGTGCCATGAAGTCCCTATTTTTTAGGGATATGGAGGGCTGTGTTTTTTTATCAGCATTCTTCCCTTTTCAAATAAATTTTCAAATTCTCGAAGATCCGACGGGCGAAATCATCCAGAAAATTAGAGGGAATGGTTGTTGAAAAATCTAGTTTCATGTGAACTAGTTTTTGCGCCATGAAGCCCCTATTTTTTAGGGATATGGAGGACTGAGTTTTTGTCAGTATTCTCCCCCTCCAATGAAAACATCATTTTCCCACTTGTTCAGATGAAGGAATTACTCAAAATTCGGAGCGTGGAACCTTGGAATAAAACCCATAATTTCAAGACTCGTTTTGTCGCAATTTGACATTCATGGTGCACTTACTAAAAATAGCATGTATCCTTGCATAGGGGTATGTTACTTTGGGTAAGCCACCATTTGAAGATGCCATGAGTAAGGTGGTGAACACAAAGGGAGAATCACAAGCAAGGTCATCAAAAAGGTTATCTCGGCTCGCAATTCACACTTACTAAAAATAGTAAGTTACACTCAAAAAGTAGTTTTGGCACAATGGGTCATACAAGGATAATCATTCAGGGGGACATCATTGTTCGAGAGCATCCTAGTAATTTTTCATAGGGCATTCAAGATCCATCTTAGTTCATTCAACTTGGTGAGCATTCGTGAGATAATTTGGAGGAGTTTCACAGTGTGTAAGGAGTTCAAAGATTTTGAATTTCATAGCATTTGGAGCTTTCCATCAACGTGGATCAACAAGCTTCATCGGGCGACATATCCTCTTCTTCTTCTTCTCTCTCTCTTTCTCTCTCCTCTTCCCCAAACTTTCTCTCACTTTCAAATGTTCTAATTCTTCGTTGGGGTTTGCACTTTTTGATATGCCTTTAAGTCACTTAAAAGTGACTTTAGAAACATAATGTAAATTAAGTCACCTTGATTTTATAAAAGGGACTTAAATATTTTGTAGGAATATGAATAGTCTAAAGTTAGGAATAAGGCATATGGAGGGTCATGAGGAAGACGATAAGTCACCTCTCATTCTATAAATTGTAACGCCATTCCCATTTCAAAGGGTTGGCGATTGATCTTGTAAACTCAAGAGTGCATTGTACCTAGAGAAAGCAAAGGAGATAGCCATTTTTCTTCTACTTTCCTCCACTCTCAAATTTCTTCCATTCTCACATTATGTACAACTTCTGTTTAAGCATCAATATAAGAAGAAGGATTTTTTAGCCTTTTTGATGAGGATATTTTAGAAACTATGAGTTCGCAATCTTATCTCGTCTTGTTTCCATTTGCAGGGTTGTTTCTTCTCATAAATGCATGTGTTAAAGTTTCTAACTAGTGTGTGTAGGAATCTGATTTCCTACTTGCAACATTAGTTACCCTATCTCATTTATTACTCCTCGTTCTCTCTTTTTAGAAAAATTCTTCCTAGCAAGAGATTACTAGCTTTGTCACGGGGTGAGTGGAGTGCCCCTGTCGGATCCCGGTCGAAAAGCCACCACAAAATCCACATTTTCTCTCGCATGCACATAATGCAGCTGACACCGGTTAAGTAAAGGGACTTAGATTCCTAGAGTGTTGGCAAGAAATCCACAAGTTTTTCCACTAAAAAAATTTTCTTGCTAATAGTATGGATGAAATAGATTCTAAGAAATTATTCTTCTTGATTATGTATAGTTTTATAATAGTGTGAAAGGAAACAACGAGTGAGAGAGTTGTAGAGCTTGTATGAGTATTTGAACATCATTAGTGTCCATAGAGGTGTTGATAATGTATCAAGCTTGTAATTGAATAACATTATAGTGAGATGAAGAAGAATTGCTTCACTCTTGTTGGAGTTATCTCAACTTGAGTTTCTCGGTAATCTTGTGTCTCTTTAGTTCTATTTTTATTTATTTCATTTTTAGTATTCCTTTGGTTGTGCAATACTTTCAATTCATTCCAAAGCACATTCAATGATTATTTATGAAAATAAAAAGAAAACAAATTAATTCATGAAGGAAATTATTATGAATTTATAGGATCTTATGTTGGTGATACTTAGTGTGAATATCCACCTAGTTTATAGATCAGATTAATATCACAATAGGTTAGTGTTTCATAATGTGTGCTTTTTTTGGTGATTATTTTGCAAATATATTCTTGTTACAAGAACAAGTGCTAGTGGAAAATGTGATTTGGTATATTTGCAACAAGACATCTCTACAAGGAATTGGAAGAGAGAAGTGAGAAGTATGTGCATGAAGATGATGGGAGATATAAATATGTGAAGAAAGATTATGAACATTGAAAAAGGATTTTTCCCACATATTTCACTCCATGGAGGAGCTTGGGAATATTATGAAGGTTTTCATGGAAAATATTGGAGTTTCTATGGACACTTCGATGCAAGTGATGACCACAAGTCTTCCCACCATGAGAAAGAGCAACCCCATTCCAACCAAGCTCCACCTCCATTCAAAGTAGAGGAAAATTGATATTCAACCATATGAAGGTGAGGTGAATGTGGATAAGCTTGATCATTGGTTAGCTCAATTAGAGGTATACTTTCATTTGCATAAAATTAGTGAAGAGAAAAATATTTCTTTTATAGGTTGAAGTTATCAAGTCATGCTCTAACTTGGTTTGAGAGTTACATTAATTCCTTAGATGTTAAAAGATTATTCCCAATTAGTAAATGGGATGAATTTAAAACTTTAGTTAAGAGGCAATTTTATCCTATTTGTTATGAAGAAGAAAGGTTTATTGATTGGTTTGATGAAACAAGGTGGTAAAAATGTACAAGATATACAAGTGAGTTTCAAAATGAGGTGGTTTAGATGGGAAAAGATACATTTGATTGAGATATTCTCATGAAGTATTTTGGAGGGATGTATAATAACTTAAGGAGGTTTGTTCTTCTTGCTAAGACCAATAACACAGACAAGGCTTGTTCTAAAGCCCACTATCTTGAGATGGATGAGAAAAATGTTCATGTATCCCTCTTCATATTATTATAATGTTAAAGATAAAAGGTGGGGTACTATTGTCATGAAATATTCAACCAAGTATTTTGGACATTATGATGTTGATGATCATATTGATGAGACTTTTCAAAGTTGCATCTAAAAATGCATCCATTTAAGAACAATAAAAGAAAAAGAAGGTTATGTCATCACTTGAGGAGAACCTGAATGAGTGAAAATCAGATGTGGATGAGAATTTGTGTTGTAATAACCTCCAGAAAAAGGTATGATTGGGTAATGATAATTCTCAATAAAAAGGTGAACCTTCTAAGATTTTTCATATCAAAGTACAAATCTAGATGGTAAAATTTGGTGCTCTTTTTTAATCTTCTCTTTAGTGAATTTGATTAGAAAAGAGATGGTAAATAGTCTCGAGTTGTAAATCTATGATCATCCTAATGCTTATGCTCTAGGATTGGTGAAGCAAGGATTAGAGATAAGGGTTTCTAAATAATGCAGGTCAATATTTTAATAAATGAACATTTCATTGATGATTTTTTTGTATATGTTGCACATGTTGACATTTGTGGTATAGTTTTTGGCAACTTCTATATGTATGTTAGAGATGTTATTTTCAAGAGGAGATTGAACTAGTAACATTTTTTTAAGAGTGGAAAAAACTACACCATAAACTCATATGAAGCAAAATATAATCTCTCCTTGGTGCAAGTTCCACTCAATATTATCTCTTACTTAATGTTAGCATGAATTTTCTTGTCTCATTTTGAAGGATAAGAAATAATGTAAGGATCTCCATGGTTGTTCTACTAATAAGGAACATGAGATTCAACTTCTACTAGGTTACTCCCAAGTATGGAAGGAAGGGAATGAACCATAGAATGGGCCCAAAAAGGTGGGAAAAGAAATTAGAAAAAGGATGATAACTTCATTTATCGTATTCATTTCTAGGTACAAGAAAGGTTGAAGAAGTGGGAAAAAAATTCTCATCATATGACTTCCTAAGCTTTTGGGGAAAAAAAGCCTCTAATTGGAGAGGTGTGATCCAAATTTTGGATGAATAATTTTATCCACATGAGATAATAAATTCATTATTGTGATTATGTAACTTTTAATTAGTTAACACTCTTTCTATGGATATTTATTAGATGTAATTGTTTTTGTTGAAATTTTCACCTTTGTTGAAACTGGGTTCAACATTTCATTGAAACTATTGTAGATCATGAGTCTATGGGTTACTCGTGGTATTTCTTTAGATGAAAGGGCTGATTCCCTTCATCCAAGTTCGCTGAAACTAATCTCTATACCAGCTTTCTACTTTGTTCTATCTAATCCTGCACTAACAATTCCAAGGAGAAAGAGTTAAGAGGGAGAGAAATCTAAAATTAAAGGGGAGATGATGCACAAAACTAGAAATGTGGAATTTATCTCACTCTAAATAACATAAATGTAAGTTTACAAGCAAATATTTGGTGATATGCATACAATTCTAATAGAAGATAACATAAAATAATGAGAAAACGTAAGAGGGTGGAGATATTAACATTAAAAATGATTATTTGAAGGAAAGGAGAAAACAAAAATTACATTAATTGATCTTAATGTTTACACACAAAAAGGTGATGCATGAAACATTCACATGTGAATTCTAGAGGTTGAAAGCATGAGTTCTCAAGTTCACATAGGATGAGATCAAAAATATGTAGAAGAAGAACCTAGGGAAGAACCCCTACAAAGTTCCTAAGAACTTACATTTATAGATCTCATGGGAAAGAAAGAGAAAGAGAGAGGGAAAGGATGGCCACCATGAGGAAGTACCAATCCATTGAATCTTGTAGACCAAGTATGTGTGCATGTGAATTTTGTAATGTTGACTTGTAGGACATGCATGAGAGAAAACTTGAAGAGAAAAAAACAACCATTTCATGGGCGTCATTGAATCAATTGCATGCCATTAGATATCCTGTAAGATAACATCATGCTTCATTTAATTATGGTTGTTGAAACAATGTTGTATGACATGGACAAACCAAAACAGATCATGGCTTTGAAACCTCCTCGAGAATCCTCTTGTTCTTCTCTATTCCATGGATTTACTTGAACTCCTCGGGTTTAGAAATATGTGGTCTTTGAATGTTTTGAGGATTTTGAACTAAACATGGTTCTGAACTCGACTCCATTTCACAATTTTTAGATTTTACATGTCTCCATGGATTTGGAAATCTGTAAGATACCAGCCTATTATCATCCATGAAACTCTTCTCTCGTACCTCCGTAGACTTCAACTTCTCACACTTGGTTATGCACTTGGTTAACACATTATTGCGTTGACCGGTGCATTTTGAGTGAAGGTTAGCCTATGGCCATAACACCAATAATTGTGAAGGATTTTGAATTCAATTTGTTTCCTTTGTTCTATGGATTTGAGAATATGTGGGAACAATGCGTTTGGGAAAACCCATGAAACAATAAGATGTGTTTCACATATTTAGGACTTAGATGTTTCTTCACTTTCTCTTTTTCTTGGTGGGTCCAACAAAGATCCTCTGTGCATCACTTATTTCCATTTTGCTTTGTTATGTGGGTTCGGGGTTAAATTTGATGGTTTTTAGGCGTTTTTGTGATTTTAGACCTAAAATACTTGTAAACATTTGATCTAAGCTGTGTCACATGCGACTTGCATATTTAAAATGTGACCGTCAATTTCTATATAGATTTGAATAAATATTATAAATAAAAATGTAAATATATATTATAAAAGATATAATAAATATAGAATAATTAGTAAAAATTAACACTATTTTGTATTTTTGAAGGGTGGTATTGAAAAATTACCATCACCGAAAAAATTGTTTGTGAGCATAGGTGAGCATCAAATTTAACCCCTATGTGGGTTCGAATACCCCAAAAAATGATTGCTTTCCATGACGCGATACCCCTATGATATCCTTTTTTCCTTCATTATGTTGGTTTTAGAGAACATGCAAAATACCACATGATTGTATTTTGTGGAACACTAACTTCTAGTGTTCTACAAATTTTCTTAACAAAACCCTCCTAAGTACATTTTTGATGAGTTGTTCAAAATTTCCTAAGGGAGCAATTTTTAACAATAGTTTGGCCACCTCTATGGAATATATACCTGCTAGATATAGAGAATAACATACTTAAAAATCCATTTTGCATGGAGTTAGGTTTAAATTAAGGACCGAGCTCCGACTTTGAAAGCATGTGCTTTGGATTTATTGTCAAACCATTGTTTGGTTGAAAGCGGTAATTATCTACCTTGGCCATGGTGGATTACCTTAATTCTTCAAGTTCAATCAACTTTTCATTCCGATTTATCTTTGATCTATTCCTTCTAATTCCAACTACCGAGCCAACTCGATAAGGGTAATTCAAGAGATAATGGATCTTGGCTTCTCTGTTATAGACAAGGACAAATGGAGAACTACTAATTTCTCTTTTGGAGTAATTCTATCGGCCCAAAAAAAAAAATTTATTTTGATATGCCACCGCCTCTAATTGATCTCCATATTTTTTTCATGATCTTGATCGGGTTTTGTTAGAGGATTCCACCAAGCCATTACCTTGTGGGTAGTAGTTGGAGGAAGTATTCAAGTAAACTCCATATTTGAGAGCCAAATCAAATATCCTAAATCTTAAGAAGGATGATGAATTGTTAGAAATAATGGTTTGGGAAACCCCAAACCTCGTTACAATATCCTCCAAGAAATCAATGATGGTTGATTTAGTAGCCTCTTTAAGAGGTATGGCCTCCTTCCACCTAGTAAAATAGTTTATTTTTATCAATAGCCACTTGTGACTATTAGAAATTATCCATGTTAGTGATCACATTATGGATTATCATTAATAACAACTCATATTATGAGTTGTTTATTATATTATTGTTTGTGTGAGATTTGGTTGTTAAACCAAACTCACATAATAGGGGTTTGGTGGTTTGTTAGTTTCCTAAATTATAGGGACCCAAACATCCTATATGTATGGGTGTTATTCACTGTATTATGTATCCCGAATGTTGAAATATTATTATTATTAAGTGTTCACTGTATTTATCTTGTGCAGTTTGAACCAAATTTAAGATTTGGTATCAAAGCAACATAATGAGAGTCTTAAGGACATTTGTATGGTCTCGTATCTTTGTGGAGTCTGCGACCTACACACTCCATAATGTCTTCAAGTTGTATTGTCTCATGTCATTCTACATGCACCTGATCAAGAGCAAAGAGTATTTGCTCATGCACATTCTGCATCTGTTTACTTAAGAAATTTGTTTCCTACTAGATACATCTTGGAGCATTGTATTGGAGTGTGGATCAAGTATTGGCATATTTAAAACAATCCTGCTAGCTTTACACATAGTTTCAGCTTCTCCAGATCTCGTGGTCATAAAGGATTCTTCTAAGCATTAAAATCGAGGTAACAACGTGATTTTACGTCATTCGACCCTTGTATGTTATTGTTCAACACCCATTGAGAAACTCACTGATACAATTCCATGTATTATTTTTTCAAACACGTCCCCAAATTTGTATTGTTATGCATCAATCATGCTCAATAGTTTCGTACTCAGATGGATCTTTCAATATTTTTTGATGATTTGGCTTTGTGCATCGAGTCTCCTGTCACTCAAGATCAATCCACACCGAGCTCTTTGGCGACCCAAAATCCTCACCATTCAGATCTCGCAAAATATTCTATTAGCACACCTTATTACCATATTTTTCACCCACCAAACCTATCAATACATGGCCCGTAGTTTTATTGTTTTAGATACAAAATTTTATCCTAAGTACTTCTCCCTCTTATTTAGTTTAAAATTTAAAGTTAAATCTATAAGGCTTTCATTCTAGGGCATATGCTTTACATGTGTCAATGTCAAAGAGTGTATAGTTGTTCAAGAGTCTTCTATTTCCATATAAAGAGGTGTGGTATTACTTTTTGGTAAAGCCGTGGGTCAATGGTTTAGTGTCATTTGTGGTCAGTTTATTCTTAGGGTGTGTAGTTTAGTTAATGAAAGTCTAAATCGGTTAGTTTTATTAAAAGTAATCATAAATTACTTTTTATTTGTTTAGCCATATACAAAAAAATTTGAGTCGTCATTATTATATGTTGTAGGTTGTAGTTTAGTTATGAGTTATTGTCAAAAGTTATGTCATTGTAAAAAGTTAGTAAAAAAATGGCCTCAAAGACGCATTTTCGGTGTTACTTGATTTCCAAGAAATAATGCGTTTCACATTATAGGGGGGAAGTTATACAAACAACCCAAATGTGGAAAGTGTTGAAATTCAATGTCCAATTTGTTGAGTGAGCAATGTGACATTGGAGGATGGGGCAACGGAGGTAGGAGGGCGATCAAGCGTCCTCGAATTTATCACTACCTCGAGAGATCATAAATTGCTTTAATGACCATCACCTAGGTGAGTCATCTCGCCTTTAGAGAGTCATAGGTCTTAGGAAGTCAAATGACAAGTGTTAGATTCTGTCATAGAATCTGACATTGTCATTTGCGTCAATGCGTCATAGGAGTTACATTCCTTATTTGGAATTGTAACTCCTCTTCTAGTGGTGTCATATGTGTCAAGTCAACATCATATGCGTCAGTGGCGTCATTGAGGTTCTTTCCATGTTTAGGCATGGGGGTTACACAACACCCCTATTTGTACTTCCTATTTTTGATCTATGAGCATGAGCAGACCTATTATTCTTACTTGCAATCTTCTTTCCATTGATTGAATCTTGCGTATTGCGTTGGCTTGACGTTACCATCGGAGTGCAACTTTGTTGTGGTGCATCACTTTTCGACATCGGTTCTCGTGAATCCCTCTTTCATGGTATCAGAGCTGGTTTTGGTAAACATGCACTCTTCATTTCTCAGTTGTTTATTACTTCTGGTTTCTTCTCATTTCCTCATGTGCAAGTTTTTTTCGATTATCATTTTGGAATTATTGCTCACCTCGTATTGAGGTTTCAGCAGTTGCAAGTTTGAGGTATTTGGTTGGTTTGCATTATCAGCTGAGTTCGTAATTGCATATTTCTAGATCTTTGTGGCTATTGTTTCTGGGTTGTTTGTGTGTTACTTGTTGGTTGTGTTCAGATTCAGATCCTGCAGGGTAAAAGAAAACTCATTTTTTGCTTGGTTCCTTGTTGGCTCGTGTTTTGCTTCTGCGTGGACGTGTTTACATTGGATTATTCAGTTCTCCTGTGGCTCGTTTACACTTTGGTCGATTGGCTCATGTTTTATACCTACCATCATTGGTTTGTTTTGTTATTCAATTCGTTTTTCTTGCCCTTTGGTGAATCCTTGGATCTCGAGTTTCATTTTTTTGAGAGTCTACTCGTGCCTTGGAATCTTCAATCTTGGAACTGCGTTGATTGGTTCGGAGTGACTTGTTTGCACCTTTTGGAGTGACTTTTCATGTGTTTTGGTTCGACCTGCATTTTTGTTGACTTGACCATTCTAGTTTGCCTTTCATGCCCCTCTCCATGGTGGTTTCTCGGTCAAACCTTGACAAGGCATTGTTTCCTCCACGTGTTACTCTTGAATTTCATTGTTTTTCTCTCTTGGTTCTTGCTCCATGTTGAAGTGCCATGGTTTTGGTCAACGTGACCGTTTCATCCCCTTACTATTCTCTATGTTGGATTAAACCTGCGCATTGGGTTCCTGCTTACACATTTTTCCTGCTTTACATTTCAAACATTGTTTTACCACTCCCCACCACGTGGACTTTGCTCCCTCCACCATTACAAATAACTTTGAACACACCTTTTTTGTAGTTAGTGGAATATTTTTTCCATTCAATGGTTTACACTCTCTCTGATACGTGGCCTACCTCTCCTTCCCGTGTGGCTTTTCAATCACACTTACCGAGGGTAATATCTTTTAAAATACGTTTTTTTTCACCTTAAAAAAAACGTGTTTGTATATGTTTTACTTTATCACTTTTCTTAAAAATGTTTTGTTTCATTACCTTTTAAAATTTTTAAGGTAAAAACATTTATTTCATTGGCATTGTAATATTTGGTTTTTTGGCTTGTTGTATTATTAACCTTCCTTGAGTGTCGAAGACGGAGGGTGAGGTCGGGATTGGTAGGAGGCTAATCCCCCCTGCAATACAAACAAACCCTATCTCAAATTCCATGCCATTTCCAACGAGCATACATACGACACCTTTTGCATGCGTTTAGGGCACTTTTTAATCCATTTGCAGGCTTATTGGCTTTTTCTCATCAATTGCGGGAATTGGTTTTTGCTATAACTTTTGACTCGTTGCTCGGTTTTGAGCACTTCTTTAGTCAAAGTTGCATGTTTTTTTCACATTCTAGATGATGGGATCATTATTTTTGTAAATGCACTAATTTTATAAAGTGCCGCATTCTAGGGGGTGTCTTTGTATTGCTTAATTCAGCTCATTTTTTCTTGAGCTTTGTTCTATTCCTTTTTTTTGTGGACTTGTGAGCGTCATCGCCATGATCTTACAACAAAGGATTCTTTCATGTGATGTGAGACACGTTGTTTCTCACAAAGCCCTTCTTCCCCTCTTGTTTCTCTCATTCTTGTGCTTGCTTGCGGTGACGATCTGTTGTGCCCAATGAACCTTGATTGTTGTCTCCACCTTTTGCGTTATTACGCTGATTGCAAGGTGAGTGACAAGACTAGTTCTCGGCACACAGTCACATCTGGTTGTAATCAACGCACTAAATTATAAAGTGCCAAACTTCGGGGGGTGTAATTTTGTTTTGGGGTGGTTGTTTCTTTTCTCTCTCCTTCCTTCTGCATTCCTTGGTTCTATCTCTTCATTATGGATATCTCTAAAGTACCAGTGCTCACACCTTTTAATTTCTTTGAATGGAAATCTAAAATTATATTGGTTTTGTGAAGTAAAGGGTTATACCGAGTTACCATGGGGTTAGAGACCGAACCTAATGATGAACCCAGAAAAATCTAAATGGTTCAACCGTTGTGATGAAGCCTTAGGTCTTATTTGTATGTCCATCTCTCCCGACTTGCTCTTCCACATTGAAACTTCCTCAACACCCCATCAAGCATGGAAAATGCTCGATGATATGTTTGGGAAGCAAGATGACATGAGAGCGCATGAGTTGGAGAATGAACTACTAGGGTTAAATCCTAGTGACTTTGAAAACCTACAGGCCTTCTTCTCAAAGTTTGTCCACACTAGAATGCTTCTAAAGGAATGTAAAGTGGATAAGAAAGACTCTCAATTGATCTTGTCGATTCTTTCTAAGTTAGGTCTGAATACTCTATCTTTGTTTCAACTTTCCACGCCATGAAAGCCGCCTTGGGTAGTACTTGGACTATGCCCTCCTTTGATCAGTTTTTCGTCCCAACTCATTCGAGAACAGGACAAACTCATTCAAATGGGGACTCTAAAATCTAAGTCACATGCCCTTGTGGTGAATAAGGGCAAGAAAAATGAAAAGAAGAAAGAAACTAAGGACCAACCTAAGAAAGAAACCAAGACCAACCAACCCCCAGTTAAGCCCATCACTCATACTTGACTTCTGAGCCTAAAGCGAAGAAGGAAAAGTATAAATGCTCCTATTGTAAGAATTATGGCCATGATGAGCAACATTGTTTTTAGAAACAAATTGATCACTTAACTCATTTACTTGAGAAGAATAAAATAAGTGTTCCTGAATCCGTTAAACAAAATGCTCAAAAAGGTGAGTCTTCTAATGCAAAGGAGACTAAAAATGAAAAGAAGAAAGGTAAGGCCCTCGTAGCTAGATCAGCTCCATCATCAACTTGGATTATCGATTCGGTGCCTCGCACCACATGGCTTCTTCAGAGGTTGAATTCTCTAGCATTGAACCATGTGGCATGTCCCAAATCACGTTGGGTGATGACACTCATGTGTCGGTTTCGGTAGTGGATCGGTAGAGATAGAAGGTGGAACATTTAACCAAGTGTTGAGTGTTCCCAATCTCTCTACCAATCTCCTATCGGTTTACCAAATCACCCACCTTGGTGAAGGAATGCGAGTGGAATTTGGTCCTAACTCGGTGATTATTCGTGAGCTTAACTTTGATTGCATTGTGGCTGAGGGAAAGGTAGATCACCATTCACGGTTGTATACCTTTTCCCACTTCTCTTCTGATTTGATGCCCAATGCCTTGCTCACTCATGCAAATGAGGTTAGCAAGTTATGGCATGAGCATTTTGGGCATCTAAATTATCGTTACCTTGAACAATTGAGCCAAAATGAAATGGTCAATAAAGTTACCCCGAGTTAAGTTTTCTAAGGGTCTTTGTGAGGGTTGTACCCTTGGAAAGCACCCTGAAAAAAGCTTTGACAAGGGAAAATCTTGGAGAGCTACTCGTCCCTTGGATCTTGTTCATAGTGACATTTTTGGCCCTTTCCATCTCCTTCTTTTACTAGAGCTCTATATATACTAACCTTCATTGATGAATTTTTTCACGTTACACTTGGGTATATTTTCTTAAGCTTAAGTCTGAAGTTTTGAGCATTTTCAAAACTTTAAGGCTCTTCTTTGAGAAACAAGTGGAATGGTCTATCAAGGTTCTTGAACCGAATAATGGAGGTGAGTATGTGAGCAACGAGGTTTGAGGATTTTTCTACACGAGGGGATTGCTTTTAGCGTATAGATTTCTTTACAGCCCTTCCCAAAATGGAGTTTAGAAAGAAAGAACCAAACTAAAGGAGATGGCTACTTGTATGGTTCACTCGAAATCTCTTCCTCCATGTAGTATTGGGCTGAAGCAGTGAATTGTGCTTGTTATATTTAGAACCATGTTCCACACAAGGCAGTAAGAGGGATGACACCCTTTGAAGCCTGGTTTGGACACAAGCCTGATGTTGAGCACTTTCGAGTCTTTGGATCCAAGGCTATGGCTCGGATTCCCAAAAAGAAATGCAAGGCATTGGATCCACAATCCAAACCTTGTATCTTTGTCGGGTATCCTGATGGCGTGAAGGGATATCGATTGTTGAACCCTACCACCCGTGAGCTTTATATTGAGAGGAGTGTGAAGTTTGATGAGTCATCCTTGACTTCAACTTCCACTGAGGTTCTTTTGCCCATTGATTTAGATTCTGACTCTTAGATGATGATGTTGTTGAGTGAGTTCCGCCTCTCCCTGCTCCTCCCGATCCTCAAACTTATGAGTTTTATTTTACGATAGTAGTGATGATGAGGACTATGTCCCTTCTCACTCAAGTGAAGAATCTTCGACTCTGAGCTTGAGCCTTTGGGACCTCTTTGGGCTAGGAAAACTTTATAGAGTGTTGGAGATTTAGTTGGAGATCCTTTGGATGAGAGACGTACTCACTCAGACTTCACTGGACCTCACTCCTTCTTCACCTCTACTTCTGATCCACCATCTTTCTAGGAAGCTTCTAGGATTCTTGAGTGGGATTCTGCCATGGATGAGGAGTATTCCTCACTCATAAAGAATGACACTTGGGATCTTACCCTTCTTCCGAAAGGAAGAAAAATCATTCGGTGTAGGTGGGTATATCGAACAAAGTATGGAGCTAATGGAGAAGTCAAGAAGTATAAAGCGTGACTTGTAGCTAAGGGTTTCTCCCAGGTAGCTGGGGTTGATTACTCAGAAACCTTTGCTCGGTTGTGAAGATGACTTCCATTTGAACTGACCCTTGCCATCGCTGCTGCTAACAGATGGGAAGTCCACCAGATGGACGTTAAGAGTGCCTTCCTTCATGGGGACCTAGAGGAGAGAGATCTATATGGAACAACCTCGGGTTATGTCCATGATCCATCCCTTGTTTGCAAATTAAAGAAGTCTCTCTATGGCCTTAAACAAGCCCCTCGGGCTTGGTATGCCAAGATGGACTCCTTTTTACTTGCATCAGGGTTCACTCGGTGTCACTCTGACCCAAATGTGTATATTCTACATGATAGGATGACTCCATGCTTATTCTTGTTCTCTATGTTGATGACTTGTTGATCACGGTAGCTCTTCCTCTATCATTGATTCTGTGAAGATCTCCTTGGCCAACAAGTTCTCCATGTCTGACTTAGGATTGCTTCATTACTTTCTTGGGATCCAGATTTCACAATCTGACTCGGGAATTATGATCTCGCAGCCTAAGTACTCTCTTGATTTTCTTGCTCGGTTTCACATGTCTAACTGCAAGTCCTCACCTACTCCTTTTCTTTCCGGGATTAAGTTGGTTTCTGATTTCTCTTCCCCCTTGGTTGATGGTACCCTTTATCAATAGTTGGTGGGAAGCTTGATCTACCTTACTCACACTCAAGCCGGATCTATCGTATGCCATCGGGATGTGTCCAGATTTATGTACGGGAGCCTCATGAGCTGCATTTAAAAGTAGTAAATTAGATCCTTCACTATGTTCATGGCACTCACATTGATGGTATTCATTACTTAGGAGGGATTGAGATTGACTTGGTTGGATTTACTGAGACTCATATTGGGCGGTGATCTAGATCATGGAAGTCTACCTCGAGGCTATAGTTTCACTCTTGGTTTGAGTCTATCAGTTGGTCGTCACAATAAGAAGCGAGAACACCATTGCCATATCATCGATAGAAGTAGAATACGAGAGGAGTAGTTAAATGCTGCCACATAAGTTGTTTGGTTACGGGGTATCTTGTGAGTTTGGCATCCACTTTGGTGGCCTACCATTATCTCTGTGACAACATGAGCACTATCTTGATTTGTAGAAATCTAGTTCAGCATCAGTGGATGAAGCACATTGAGATTCATATGCACTTCATATGGGAGCTGATACATGAAAACATCATCGACATACAGTATGTTTAGATAGCTGATCAGGTTGCAGACATTTTCACCAAGCCCTTCATTGAGGTGAAGTTTCTTCACTTGCGGTCTCTTCTTGGGGTGAGGTCTGCTGCAGCCGCCCATCTTCTTTGGGCTATATAGTCCTCCTTCTTCTCCTCTTCTTCTTTCCAGAAAGATGTTGTTTGTACATGGGCTCCTTATCAGGCCTTTAGTTTTGGGCCCCATTGACACATCTTTCTTAGTTGTCTAGGGAGTCTTCTTTTTTTATTTTAACTTACCTTGACCTCTTCCTCGGCTTCGATGAAGGGGGTGTTGGTGTGTGTGACTGTCTAGTCATCATCCACATCACCTAGGTGAGTCATCTCACCTTGCGAGAGTCATAGGTCTTAGGAAGTCAAATGACAAGTGTCAGATTCTGTCATAGAATCTGACATTGTCATTTGCGTCAATGCGTCATAGGAGTTACATTCCTTATTTGGAATTGTAACTCCTCTTTAGTGAAGCGTCATATGCATCTTTCCATTGCGTCATATGCATGTGGCTTCGGTGGCATCATTGAGGTTCTTTCCATGTTTAGGCATGGGGTTTGTGCACCCCCTCAACCGAATTTGATACTTCCTTATTCATGGATGATTTGATTATATGTATGGGTGTTATTCATTGTATTATGTATCCCGAATGTTGAAATATTAGTGACCCGCACTTTGATACATGATTGATCATCATTTGAACTCAACCCTCACTATGAAAAGGGTTCATCTTCCCAAATAGTATGAACGGGAGGGGCCACCATCTTATTTTTACCAAGTGAAGAAGGAACTCTCTTTACATTTTTGACCCAATGTTGTGCATCTTTAAGCAATGTGGGCTAGAAGTATCCTACTTTCAAATTTTTCATTGTTATGACAGATGAGAAGTGTTTGAAAGCAACCACCGTGGAACTCCAAAAGTACCATATCTATTTTTTCTTATTTTACACACCTTAGCAAGACACCATCAAGGTTCTTCCTAAGAAGGACCCCGTTAAATAACATGTAAGGCACAAATTATAATCCCAAGTTCCTTCTCTTTTCTTTGTTCAAACTAGGTGCATACCCACCGGTTGCCAAGAATGTTGTTATGTCATTAATTTAACTACCATGGATATGTTTATCTCCTTCATTTTATGGAATTTTAGTGTCACGCAGAAACTCAATGTCATGTGGATCTTATGTATTATTTATATTTTCACCATTATTCTATAGGTTTGTGTCACTATGAATCTTCTCTTTGAGGACCCTATAAATTTTGTGGATCCTCTCTACTTGAAATTTCTCTTCCTCCATCAAGAATGAGACTTCTTAATCATATTTTTCATCTAAGGTGATATGCCCACATAGAGCTCTACCTCTCACTAACTTTGTGACCTTGACGATGACATCAAACTCCATGATTTTGGTTACCCATTTGGCCCTCTTTTCACTGATTTTGTACCCATGATGAAATATATCACACTAGGATGTGAGACTAAAAATTTTATATAGCTGGAAAAAATCATGGGTTTGAATTATTTGAGATCCCACAATATGGAAAAAAACCTATTTCTCCATATGAATATACTCAATTTCAAAATATTTAGCGTTTGGCTTAAAAAGTCTATAGATTTCTCAAAGCCTTCTCAATTCTTTTGTGTTAAAGTTTTGTCTACGCTAATATTAACACTATATGCATAAAGGATGAAATCCTTTGAAAATTTTGGGTTGATAAGTGTGAGAACTTTGGAAATTGTGACTTTTTTCTTGGAAAAAGTCTCCTTCTCTCACAGTCCACTTGAAAGTTGCATCCTTCCTTACAATCAAGATGATGGTAACTAATCCTGCAAAGTTAGGAATGAACTTCCTAACAAAGTTGATGTTGCCCAGGAAATATTGAAGGGATATATTGTGATTTGGAAAGGAGAGGGAGAGAGGATGATAGATATTCTTGTAGGTCAATAGAAATACTATCCTTAGAAATAATGTGACCAAGGATCTTACCTTTGCAAAATGCATTTCTTGGGGTTTAAGGACACTCTAAACTCTTTGCATATTTCAAAGAATTTGTAAAGATGCTCCATATGATATTGGCTTTGGTTTAAAAAATGGTGATGTTGTGATATAGACAAGGAAAAATGGATTGATGAACCAACATAAATTAATGTCCAATTTCCTCTTAAATGTAACACTGTGCATTTGAAAAACCAAAAGGCATTTTCTCATATGTTTGTTTTCCCCTTTGTTGTAAATGTAATCTTATATGGATCTTCCTCCTTCACCCTAATTTGATTGTAGCCTAAGTATACATCTAACAAGGAGAATCTTTACGCCTTGCCAATTTTTGCAAGATTTGATCCATTGAAGGAAATGAATATTGATCTTTTAGTGAGGCCTTGTTTAATTCTCTAAAATCCACATAAATTCTTATTTCCCCATTTTTATTTCGCACAAGGACTAATTTTTCCACCCAAGATGAATACTTGATTTGGAAAATGATTTTGTCCTGAATAAGTTTGGATAATTCTTTCCACGTGAGGGGCTCAATCATGTGGTTAGCAGGCTTCTACTTTTTTCTGTTGGATGAGCCATGGGATCAAGGTCAATAGCATGATGAGCAACATCAAGGTAAAAAACTCTAAGGTGTTCATAGTTCCATGAAAATACATCATGAAAACTCTAAAACAATGAGATGAAATCTTCGTATTCATCTTGATCACAAACCTTCTTAAGTAATTGCTCCTTACCCTTTATAATGGTCACTTGTTTTGCAGGTCCTCTTGACTCACGGATAATTTTTTTTTTTGTTTTGCACTTTGATCTCATCATCAAGATTGAAGATGTCTTCAAGAGTTACTAACCCTTTAGGAAAGTTATTATTCTATAAATGGATGATTTAATTAACATAAATATTTTAACCAAGTTGTAAGCTTCAAAAGAACTCAACCTCATTTTGGATGAACTAGACTATCTATTCATCATTCTCAAATACTTGACAACTGACTTCATTATGCGGGATTAATGGTCTTACAACCATTTTTACATGTTAATTACTTTAGAAAAATTATTCTATAGGGGAAAAATGTGATTCAATAGCCTCCATTTGATTTGCTTCTTTATTTTGTTTTGTGGCACTAATTAAATGTTGAAAGCTTCAAATGTATCTAAGAGATCCCAAACTCGATGCTATAATATTTACTCAAGATTTTTTTGGTGGCACATTTCCCTACGGCTTGGTGGAGCTAATTTTATATCTATAAATATCCATAAATATTTGATTTGTCTCTTTTCCATAATAAGTGGACCATGAACCAATGCTTCGTATTCTACCACATTATTTGAGCACGTAAATTTACAACCTATGTGTAAAGAATAGTTTCTTTACCATTGGGTAACAAGAACTACACCCACTTGATCTCTATTCTTTCTTCCGAGCCATCAAAATACATTTTCCTCATATTAAAAGCATTATCTTATTCTTTAAGTAGCGTGGGGGTGGTGTATATTATTATTCATAAATATAGTAGGTATCAAACCTACTTTAATTGCCATTTTATGGGGGCTAAACTCATAGTGTTCTTTATCCCATTTGTTTAGCATGAGATCGTGAACCATTGCTATGATGAATGCATTATCTCGATGGATTCAGTTCACAGATCACTTTTCATTGGACCATATGGTTTGTATTGATAGGGCTATGGTCATGAACTTCAACATGGTAAGATGAGATAGGATCAAGTTTGATCGTAAACCTAGTGTCATATCTTGATCTCAATAACATATGGGACCAATACGAAGATAAATATACCCACTTTGGTTGTTAGAAGTCTCTAGATAGATAGAGGGGTGAACAAGGATGACAAGTAAATCACTTAGATTTCTTATTTTATAGTCATATTTATGAAAGCATGGAGGTTTAATCCATATCCTTGATCATGCCCAAGACTAAGAGAAAGATTATCCATCGAGCTACAAGACACATTTTACATTGGATTTTACTCAATTCCCAAAATACCTACAATTTTCTTTGGTGTTTTGAAGTACTAGCACATGAGTATATTATGTAATGTACATAATATCGTTGCCTACAATAAGAGACATTTATAAAGGATTAGGATTGATCGTTATAATTATCAGAAGACATAGTTTGCTCTTACATGGTATTCCTTGGGATGACGAATGTTGATTATGAGATCTTATTTATACATGGCGGGTTCGAGGCGAAGGCTACTTCAAAGCTTCCTATAAGAGGTCCCTTTTAGATGGGATAGATAAAGCATCCCACGTTGTCACATTCAATTTTTTTCTTTTCATTTTCTCAAAAATGTAAAGGGAATACCCATGGCCTTTTGTAACAAGGAGTGACATTTTATTTCCTTTCTTATTCTATTTGCAAAAGTTCTTTGGATGACGAAATTGCTTCGTTCCATGAATTATCCTTGAGTTGTGGATTTTCATGTCCCACAAAAAAATATTTTCTATGTAGGTCCATAGGGTTTCATGACTTTTCTAGATTGCTCTATAAATTTTATGTGATTTAGGGAGTGTTTAATGAGGCTGAATATCCACCTAAGTCTGCGGGTTGGCCAAAACTCTTGTTTGGATCCAAAGAAGTAGTGAGTAGAGATATTACATCCATTTGCCTTTTATTGGGCCTTGTCTTTTCTACCACATGAAGTTGTGGATTTTTCAAATTTTTTGTCTTGGTTGCTGACCGCACAAAAATATTCAAGTCCAAAATCATGAAGCTAGGCTCGGGAAGATTCTTATATGTCTTATGCACTTGATTTTGTAACATCCCAAATTTCTAGTAAGTTAAATTAACTATGGTTACGTCTAATCGGGTTTAGGCGAGATCATCATCAGGTGTAAGCATTCATTTGGTTCATCGTGCCATGACCCATAGCCTCTGCTGCGGGGCATGAGACTCTGCGAGGGGGTAACCCCGCACCCACCTTGATGATCCTTCCTAAACGTGATTAGGCCATGATAGTAGGTAAAATGGTTCATAAGCGAAAACGAATCTTTTGGTTACTTTATTTTAATTAGTTTAGTCACCTTTTCTTTTGTTCGAATTTTGTAATGACCTGTAATAATAAGCGCCTCTATTTTATTTAACGATGCTATGTCAAGCCAACTTTATGAGAATATTTGAATTATTATTTATGGACTTAGTGAATTTTGTTTATTGGAAATGTTTCATATGGAAAGTGGAAATTCAAATAATAATTATTATAATATATTGTTAGTAATATGTGGACTTGTATTATGATGATTAATTTTAACTTAACCATTAAGTTGGATAACAACTTAAATAAAATAAAAATAATTTAAAAAAAAATGCAATATTAATTTGTAAAATTAGTAATGTATATTCTAGAAGGATTTGGCATGTAAGTCAAAAGTTATATTAAAAAATAAATATATTAATTTTAATACTTAAAATTCGTGGGTTTCGTAAAGTGAAACACCTTTACATAGCACAAGTATGTGGCATGCATTAATGCATGTGCCAACATTGGGAAGCCCAAAAATTCTCGAATATGTTGCCCAACTATAGTTTCTTTCATTATATTTGTTTCTTTTATTTCTCCTTGTCTATTTTCATTCTTCCAGGATACCTGCGTGAGTTTTGGAGGAAGGAAAGATTCAACTTGTTGGAGTTGGAAGAGTAAGAGGATTCTGGGTTTACTTCAGGCATGAATATCTTCTCCCTTCTCTACTGCATTATTTGTAAAAATGAGGAAATACATTCTGTTTTAATGGCAATCAAAGGAATTTGTGGACAACTTTTGATTTAATTACTTGGAGATGAAATTTGAAAAGGAAATACACATTCTCGTATTTTCTTAAGTTTTTTTGTGTGGTTTTAGCTAAACCCAAAAAAATGTAGATGGGGTTTTGGGTTTTGATCTGCAAAAATAAAAATAGAATGAAAGTTAAAATTCCTTCTCTGCATTAAAATAAATTGTACCCAAAAAGAAAAGAGTTGGGTTTTTCTGTACTGGAAGAAGGAAAACATTTTTGTGAATTTATGTGTTTCAAATCGATTTGTGCTTGTGGGTTTTCATTTTTGTTAATAGAAATTTGATTGTGTTTTCTGTAAACAAATCGATTTGGGTATACAAATCGATTTGCATAAATGAATCGATTTGGGTAACCAAATCAATATGGATATGTAACTGGTTGGGTTTTTTTTTTTTTCCTTCTTGGTTGTTATATGCAGGTCTGATTTTTAATTTATTGAGATCTTTTGAATGAAAATTTGTGGATGTCAAAGCTCTTGCATGGGGCTGCATTTTCCAGAAATTTTTATTATGGGCATCTAAATCGGTTCATGTATAAATGAGGGTGTGTTGTTATGTGTGAATAACTACAAAAAAATGGCATTTAGCTTGTAACTTCTAGCCTGGCAATATGACTTGGATTCTTGCATGGCTGTGAAAAAGAAATTGCTTGTCTTGGTAAGGGCATGAAAGCCAAGACAACTTGACCGAGTTGTACCAAGGAGTAATTGGTGGCATGATTGGGTTTAATATAATGATATTGAATGAAAGAAATTATTAGCTATTCTTTTACTAGAAAGAGTATGTTTAAATGATGTAATCGTGGTGTTTTTACATTGTTTAGTTGGGCTGTTCATATATATAAGAAAAATGTGTTTTGATTGTTTGGAAAGGAATATATCGTACGTTTTATAGAGCTTCTCATTAACTGGAAATAATATGATTTATTTCTCTTGTTAATGATGTTCTTTGATGTTTTATAGAGCTGCTCATTGACTGAAAATATTATGTTTTATTTTCTTTGTTAATGATGTTCTTGGATGATATGATGAGCTGCTCATTACCTAGAGAGAATATGTTTAATTGGTATTTGGAAAGGTTGATTTGGACAATTTTGTTAAGTTGCTCGTTGATTGGAAGGTAAGTAAAATAATATTTAAATCTGTACCATGTAAAGCATGATTTGCTTGTGGTTATAATCTGAATTTAGGATGTTGATTGATTATGGTTTGATTACTTTTTTTTGTGATGGTAACTTATTAAAAATAAGAAAAAAATGTACTCTTCTTAATCATATTGTTCCTACGATTTATGTAAAATTTTAAATGTCAAATATTTATTGTTTGAAGTTGAAATAAGGATGTCTTGATCCTTGTGATTAGAGGGAAACATGATCGCTGAAATAGAAATTGGTTGTTCTATTGGTGTGCATTCATAATTGTATCTTTATGGAAAACATGTAGTAATACATTCTCAGTTGTATTACCATGCGCTTGTTGATAAAACAACATTTATATCTTTCATATTTTATTAAATAATTGCATCAAAAAATGAAGGCAATATTCATGCCAGTTCATTTTGAACTGACATCATACCACTACTCCAGTCTTGCAGGACAATTAGCTGTCACATTCGGATATGCAGAAACTCATGTCTTGAGAAGTTTTATCGTAGCATGGATCTAAATGAGTTACTTGGATTTCAATTTGTAGAAGGATGATATCCTAGAATTTTGACTGAATTTATTGGGATCTTGGACCCATTGTTAATATTCAAACCTCACTATGTGAGAGTTATAGTATCAGTTATATATTTTGCCTTAACAACATATGTAATTTATGTTTTTAATAAAGAGATGATTACTTTGTATGTAATAATATCTCAATATGAGTAAATGATAAATACTAGAATTAAGAAGTCTTACTTATCATAAATTGTTAAATATATTTATATGATATTTATCAATGTATGAAGCCAAAAATTGGACAATTATTATAACATTCAATTGTCTTTTAATTTCTAAAGTAAATAGCTATTTAGTGGCGTAGTTGATTGGAGGAATAATTAAATATATATTAATATATATTTAATTCGGCCTTCCAGATAAACTTGACATTAATTTGTTAAGATTGTAAAGCCTAATTTTTAGAGGATGGA
Organism: Taxus wallichiana var. yunnanensis; assembly: GCA_018340775.1. Taxonomy (NCBI): domain Eukaryota; kingdom Viridiplantae; phylum Streptophyta; class Pinopsida; order Cupressales; family Taxaceae; genus Taxus; species Taxus wallichiana. The sequence continues at coordinate 412,940,658 of CM031244.1, forward strand.
AGAGTATCGTTATAAAAAGGTAATTTAAGGTTAAAAATCAAACATCAGGAAAAGAGAAACTAGATAGGAAGGTAATTAGATGAAAATATCCATTAGGCATATTAAGGGATAAGTACATGCGGAATGCTGAAATAGTTACATTTCAACATAACGAATGTACTCATCTCATAATGATCCTAATTGGCCTTGGCATCTATCTTGATATAAACTCTTGCAAGATAAGTTTAATTAGAAATAAAGTAAATACAAACTATAAGATCTAGATAATAGTGAAAGGGATAGTTGTGAGGTGGCGAAAGACTTAAAACTCATAAGACTAGTGTGTTGTCTTGAGTTTAGCCGTAACCTGCATGGCGGTTAACTTTGGCCAAAGTAATGCATTGATGGTTGTGCATTGTCTGATCACCTAGTCCTCCAATTAAAAAAATTGTCAGTAACCTGATCATGGGAAGCAAAGTTCATTTTAAAAGACCTCTTAGAAATCGGAGGTGGAAAATACTGCAAATATCCTCGGAACTAGTTTCGTATGGATTGGAAAATTTTTTTGGGGGTCCGATAGAAAAATTTTCACCTAATTTTTAAGTGGTGTGATGAAGGCTACGAGACGCGTGCGATAGGAGATTTCGTCACGCATCAACAATGTAGTTGGCGTGTGTCAATGAATCTCGTGAATGCATGTTAACAACCCGAGTTGATGCGTCTTAATGAGGTTAGTTGACGCTATTGTGGCGTGAACCACCTTGTTGATGCACGTCAATGAGGATGTGCGCAAACCGCCTTGTTGACACGTGACAACAAATCTCTTGTCGTGCATCGCGGCAACCTTCTATCACACCTCTTGACGTGTGTCAATGAGGTTAGTTCGTGGCGTGTTAACCGCCTTGTTGACACGCGCGTCAACTAACCTCATTGGCGCGTCAATAGGGTTGTTGATGCACGCGTGCGGTGAGGTTTGTTGGCGCACGCCAACCACCTTGTTGACGTGTGACAAAAATCTTCTCGCGCGCGTCTGCACCTCTACCCTCTCGCTTGTGTGACAACAAAATCTTTGTGTCATGCGTCAACAAACTCTCTATCACACGTCTACTTCCTCCGCACTCTGTCGCGTGTCAACAAACTCTCCATGTCGTGTGTCAACAAACTCTCCCTGTCGTGCGTCAACAAACTCTCTATCACGCATCTATAGCCTCTGCCCTCTTGTCATGTGTCTGTAGCCTCTACCCTCCTTTCGTGCATTTACTGTACTTGATAATACATATACCCTAGGTGGTATGAGTGATCTAGTAGTGTTCTACCTGGCAAATAATCTAGGATTATATAGGGGATAGTTTAAATGGGTAGGTGAAGCCGACCCTAAAAAAATTAAACTATAATTTTTAGGCGAACAGGTCACTGACCCGCGCTAGAAAATTCTCCTTTTCCAATTTTTCAAAAATGGAATATTCGCCATATTACGAATATTCGCCACTAAAATTATCCCTAATGGGAAGTTGAACCTTTGAACATGAGGTAGGCAATGATCTGATACTGCGAATATGAAGTCGGAAACTAGCTTCGTGGTAGACCCAAGGACTTTCACATGATTCCCATGACCTGATAAAGGTTGAGCCGAAATGCTAGTAAGCATTATCACTCAAAGTAGTGATGAAGGGAGATCGTGGAGATCTAGATACACCCTTCTCATGCCACACATGACTTACATGGATGTTGTCAGATAGATTAAAAGAACAAATCTGATTTAATGAATTAGATTAAATTAATATGTATGATTGTAGCTGTGTAATTTGTTTTTATGTTTTAAAAAAAAATCCTCATTTTCTCTTGTTGAAAAAATGGAGCCACATTTTTCTCTTGTTGATAAAATGGAGTTTTCACCATTAGAGCCTTCTCCCATAAATAATTCATTCCAACCTCATAAGTATACTAATTGTGGGGCTAATCACATGGATAACACCACTCAAAACTATAGACCATATTATTTTGAACCGAAACAATAGCCTTGGTCAAGCTAGGAGCTGATTTGGGGTTGTAGATTTGGATTTTGTGGTCTCCTTAGTGGGTAATTATTCCAAATATTTGGTTTCTATATTGATATCCTTCTTATGGATAACTCGAGGGGGATTACGATACTTTTTGGTTTTTGAGCTTTCTTTCTCTTAAGGGAGAAAATATCTTTATTTAGATTTTTGATTTGGACACTAAGGATATTTATTTCTTCTGCTTCATGCAAGAGTCAAATGTGGAAGTAGATGATGAAACATGTGGGTGAGGATGAGAGCAATATAAGGTTGGATAATTTCCAATGATTTAGGGAAGATTAAAATTGGAATCTAGGGCTAACTTACCCACTTGGATTAAAAAAATTCAGCCCTAATAGATATTACATAAGCATTGGGTAATTGGGTAGAACCCATGGATTGAATCGTTGCCTCTATGTTAGAATTCCAATCTCTAAGAAAGTTAAATAATTCACCTTACAAAGTTGGTCTTAGAAGTCTGACATAAGCTTGCTTTTTAGGGCCCTTTTGATGGTTGTTAACCCCTTGAGGAGATAAATGTTATTCACCTTCTCATCAAATTGCTGATAGAGGTCAATTATGAGCTCATCTCATATATAGATTGAGGCAAGTGGTAGACTCATATACCATTGTAATGTCTTCCCTTTGAGATAAGATTATAGAAGCCACACTATGACATCATCTTCTATGATTGAATCCATTAAACAAACATTTGAAATGTCTTGAATATGTTCCACAAGTGTTATAGAATTTTCACTAGTGAAGAAGGGGATACTCTTTAAGGAAGTTATTAGGATATCGTGTCGAATGGTCATGAGTAAAGGACTACCACCACTAAAAATTACAAATAGAAGATTCCTTTGATGTACCATCTAGGGAATGGGTCTCATATTTCGATAGAGAAAGGAAAGGGTCTATTAGGAGGTAAAGTTGAAAAATTTCTACTTGTAAGCAACATTGAGATCTACGCAGTGATTTTTCTCTTCTTTTTGTGTAGAGAGTTGTAGATAGTCAACATTTTTTCCTCTAGATACGCTTTGCCTTGTTTACACTCTTCTCATGAAATGAGGAGGATTGAACCACTTGAAACTAGAAGATTTAACTTTTGGGAGTCATTATGTATGTTTAGAGATTCCTCCAAGGGATTAAACTACTAAGTTACACACACAACTTAATAGGAATGATCTAAATCTCATTAAACTCATCCCACATGGCATGCCATAACTATTTTCACGATGTTTAAGGTAGTTTTTAGTTAGTGTTATAAATGCATAAAGTAATTATAACTTGAATAAGTTAGGTTTATCGATACATGTGCTAAAAATTGTAATATCGGGATGATCGAATGTGGATGTGCGAAAATGCTCCTCCTTTGACCAAGTGAAGAGACACGAATACAACAACATCTAGGAAAATGACATTAGATAAATATGATAATGAGTTTCTTGAAAAGTGTCGATCCCAGGAATCCAAAGGGACTTCCTTGAATGGTGTCAACTCAGGGAAAATTTTAGTGGCGAATTTTTGTAAACTCGTGAAATTCAAGGTTTATGGAAATTTGAATTGGAAAATTTTCATCGATTTGTAACCAAATTATTCACCAAAAATTTTGACTAACATTTCCCTTTATGCGGTTCAATTCACCTAGATTTTACACATATATAAGAGCTTATGCATGTAATTTTCCACCATTTTAAATAATTTCATGTGCATATTCATCGAAGGAGCATAAATAACCAATATCGTACAACATATGATGTCAAACCGCAACTGCAAGCCATCCAACCCTAGGTCTATTCAACCTCAAACTCTCAGAGTCATCCAATCCCTTAGCCATCTACCCCCTTAGCCATATGACCCCTTAGCCGGCCAACCCCATAGCCATCCATCCCCTTATTTGTCCAACCCTTAGCTATTTAACAACTTAATCATCCCACCCCTTAGTCGTCTAACCCTTTAGCCGTCCAACCCCTTAGTCATCCAACCCCTTAGCCATCTAACCCCTTAGTCATCCAACCCTTAGTTGTCTAACTCATTATCCATCCAACCTCAAAGGCATCACACCTTCGATCCGTTTAATCAAAGTGCCATCCAACCATAGAGTTTGTCTAACCAAATAATTGTCCAACCACTATCGTCTAACCCAAGAGTCATCTAACCCCGAGTTGTCAAACCTAGAGCCGTCCTAACCTAAGTCATCCAATCTCAGATCCTTCAAACATAAGATTCATCCCTAAGTAGTCATGGATTTTGGAAATCAGGGTAAGAAGGTTACAAATTTAGCTAGTTCAAAAAAGGGTGCAAAGAATTTGCTTGGCTATTTTGGAAAATCACAAAAAATGAAGGGGGTTTCTACATCAGCTGAAAATATCGGTATGTGCTATTTACAGGTTATTTAGTCTTACAGAATTTGATAATTATGTTTTTCATACTGTTCTTTGAAATCTTTGTACTCTATGTAAAATTTAACTATATATAAAATTAATACTATATATGTAACAATTTTATAGAATTATATGCAGATGTTTCAGAAATTCCTTCACAAAATAATCAATTTAAAGATATCGATGATCCATTATATGTTGAGGAAAATATTTCATCCCTTTATGATATAGAAGTACAAGAAATATCATTGAATTCTCATGATACACCAATAGAGGAAGCTTCTACTCTAAGGTCTATTTCCAAAAAAAGAGAGACATGAGAATCAAGATATTCTTGCTTTGAGATCCCAGATCACAAGTTGAACCCCAAGAATAAAAAATATGTGTCGAGAAAGAGGACAAACTAGACATTGGAAGGACTTTCCGGTTCAAATGGGTTGTGTGAAATATATGTTTATTGAACTTGTGTACAGTGAAAATGGTAATGATGTTCTAACACAATGTTGATGTAAAATATGTGGTTAGAAACAAGGTAAGGATCACACAATACAACTCAAACTAGACACAATTGAAAAGTATTGTGGGAAAATATACATTTCCCAAAAGTAAAATGATGGCATCATAGTCAAAACACATAAATGGAAAGATGCAAAAGAGTGTTTACATGTAAAATACACAGAAGAATATGAAAAAAAAAAAAAACGTATGAAAAATCTAAATGAAAAAGGTGGCACCATAGTAGCAAGATGAGCAAAGCTATGGAGAAAAAATGCATGCAAAAAGTAAGCTATATTCCATATATTGAAAAGGAAATACCCATGTCAAATTTTGGAAAAATAAAATTTTGTATCAGGTTATTGGTCTACAACAAATTATTTAGAAATTGCAAAATTTCTATCTTTGGTAGAAAAGGAGGATCGAAAACAATGTGTTCAAAAGGCAAAGTATATTTTTAGAGTAGGTATTTACCTTAGCTCATGTTCACCTAGGTACTTTGGACTTAACTAGTTCTTTGATGACTAGTTCTTTCCATGATTTATGGCTTGATCTATGACCTTGATTGGTTCTTAGATTGTTATTCCTTGCCTATATAAGCAAGCCCATTCTCATTGTATTTCATTGAGTTCCATAATAATATATGATATTGTTGCTCATTTGTTTGCAAAGGTTTATGTAAAGTTATTCTGGTGAATTGCTTTCATCTTATTGATCATGGTGTTTGATTAGCATCTATGTTCTTGGCTTGGTATGATCTGGTTATCATTCCTTTTATGGTATTAGAAGTAGGAGATTGTTGTTGACATCCATCTGTAAGTTTCATTTTGCAAAGCATTTTTTGTATATTCATATATTTGGGATTTTTTGTATTTTTTTTTGTGCATTTTTATGTAAAACAGAGGCCACCATTGGATGGATCGAAGGTGTGAAAACCCTAAGATCGACTGTAAACTTGCCATTTTGGAGGTAGTCATTTTTTTTTTTTTTTTGTTTGCGAGAGAATCACACTGGTTTGCCTCGAGATTGTGCCAAACAAGAAGGGAAAACAAGAAATTATTTTTCTAGGTTTTGTTGGGTTTTTCGAGATCCACCTGGTATTTTTTGCTATGGCGTAGCGTTTTCGGTCCTTTTTTAGAGGTCCATGGGCGGTTGTGCATGATTTGTTATTTGAAATTGCGTAGGCTTAAGTCAGGCGGCGAAGGTCACACCCAAAAATAGTATTTTTTACTAGAAGAAGTAGTTGGATGTGACTTTTCAAAACAACACACCCTAGAATATTGAAATCTTTAGCCCTGGTCATATGGTATGGTCATATGAGGGCTTAAAGCTTGTGATTCCTACTAGTAGGTGCTTAACTCAGCCCCCTTTCATTTTATTTGTGTGGTGAAGGCAAGAGCATTTTATTTATTTTAGTGGCAACTAAAATAAATAGTAGAGCATAATATTGAAAAACTTGTATCTTTTGATCGGTAACTCGGTTTTGAGTGTCATTTTTTGTAAAAAGTACTTTTTTTTATGCTCTTTCCATTGGAAATATTTATTTTGAGAATCACACTATAATTATAAAGTGCCATATTGTAACACGCACTCATTATAAAGTGCCAAAATCTGGGGGGCTCTTGTTGCATTGTTTGGGGTCTTGTTGCATTGCTTGGTTCTTGCATTTCTTTTGGTGATTTTTTGAGGATGACATCTTTATCTACTTCTGCATTAGATCATGTTGAGCCATTAACAACACATAATTACCACACATGGAAACCAAGAATGGAAACAATAATTAAGTGGAAAGGATTATGGGCTTTAACTTCTTCAGAACAACCAAGTGTTCACTAGAGAATATGAGAAATTTAGTACCAAGTGCAAATTTGATGAGTGTATGGGTTTGATAGGAACTTATGTAAGTGACAGTATTTTGTTTCATTTGGAAAATGTGACTCTCCTTTCAAAATATGGGAGAAATTGGAGGATTTATTTGGTAAGGTGGATCATATGAGAGCCATGCAACTTGAAATTGAGATCACCTCTCTTAATCTGAAGATTTTCCAACAATTATAGACTATCTTACCAAGTTCAAGCATTTGTTGACACAATTGAAGGGGAGTGGAAGAGATAAGAAAGATGAAGAGTGTGTTTACTTGATTTATATCAAGTTGAGAGGACCATTCCAAATTTTTTCTTCTACCTTTTTCTCTAGCATGGATGCCTTAGGTGACACATTCAAAATGCCTAACTTAGAAACATTTTGTGAAAGACTTACTAGGGAAGAATCCAAATTGTCTCACCTTGAGTCTTCCACCTCTCAAAAGGCATTAGTTGCATCTAATCCTAAGGGCAAGGGAAAACCAAAAAGTAAAACCAAATCCACACCTTCTCCATCTCAAAATGCTCCTAAACCCAAAGAAAACAACTCAAAACCCAAGGAGTCTTCTAAATCCAAGAATAAGTCTAGCCTTTCATGCTCTTTTTGTGGGGGTAGTAATCATGAAGAACATAGGTGTTATAAGTGAATGCAAGCCTTAGAGGATGTAGTAAAAAAACAAAAATTTCTATCTCCACTCCACCTCCTTCTAATCAGCATGGAAAAGCACTTAATGTTGTTGGGAGATCTCAGTCACCACTTGTAGATAGTTGGGTTATAGATTTTGGTGCTTCTCATCACATGACTTCTTCAAGGAGTCTTTTGTTTCTCTAGGTTTGAGTTCTACTTCCAAAATTGAGGTTGGAGATTCTTCTTCCTTTTTTTGTTAAAGGAAAAGGTGATATACAACTTGATGGTGGTAAGTATCAAGATGCACTATATGTTCCTAACATCACTAAATTTTCTTTCTGTATATCAAATTTTTCATTCTAGTCAAGGAAAAATAGTGACTTTTACACCACATGGGGTAGAAGTACGAACTTTTTGGAGCCTCATTCACTTTTGCTCAGGGTATTGTTGATCATAGTTCTAGACTATATCACTTTGAGGGTTTTGATGACACTTCTTCTATAGGGACAAGATTGGTTTCTCATGCAGATTCAAGAGAGTAAGCTTTGGCATGAAAGATTTGGACATCTCAATTACAGATATTTGAAGGAGTTGAGCACTCATGGTATGGTAGATGGTCTTCCTAGAGTTTCTTGTCTTGAGGGTTTTTTCATGGTTGTGCATTAGGAAACAACACCAAGATCCTTTTCCTAAGAATTTTCTAAGAGAGCTTCTTCACCACTTGAGCTTGTGCATAGTGACTTGATGGTTTTCCTACCCCATCTTTCAATGGAGCTAAGTATGCACTTACGTTTATTGATAATTTCTCGAGGCGTACTTGGGTTTATTTTCTCAAGTACAAAAGTGATGTTTTTCACACTTCAAAGTCTTCAAGGCTTTGGTTGAGAAACAATCTTCTAGTTAGCATAAAGAACCTTCACATTGATAATGGGGGAGTACTTCAAGCAATGAGTTTTCTAATTTTTGGAAACTCAAGGCATTATTCACCAACATTTTGTTCCTCATACTCCACAACAGAATGGCTTAGTAGAAAGGAAGAATAGAACTTTGAAGGAAATGGCTAATTGATGATGCATTCTAGAGATTTACCTCCTATCTATTGGGAAGAAGTAGTTAATTGTGCTAACTACATTCAGAATCACACACCACACATAGAGCACTTGAGCATTTGACTCTAGAGGAAGCTTGGTCCAACACTAAGCCTAGATGTCTCATTTTTTGAGTCTTTGGGAGCCATGCTTGGGCCTTTGTGCCAAAGAAGAAAAGGAAAGCTTTGGATAAGAAGAGTAAACCCTTGATCTTTGTAGGGTATTGTGAGGACATGAGAGCTTATCATCTTTTAGATCTGATACTCATGATGTTATTTTTCAAACACATGTTTAGTTTGATGAGCACTTCACTCCTCATGATTCTTCATCTTCTTCCATGCCTCCTCTTCTTCTTCTTCATCTCATCTTGAGGATCCTTTCTTTGAGGAGATTGATGAGGAGGTTATAGATGTCATTGAGGATCCTATTCCCATTGATGTTGTCACTATGCCTAAGTGGGCTCGTACTATAATTTTTGAGGCAACACCTTTCATAGAGGATCTTCCACCCACTAGGCATCATCACACACATTCTATAGGTTCTGGAATTTTGTGTCAGGTAGTTTTTGAGGATCCACAAGTCTTTTTCAAAGGCTCATGGGATACAGGAGTGGGATGATGCGATGGAAGTTGAGTATTCTTCTTTGATGAAGAATCATACTTGGGATTTGGTATCTCTTCCTAAAGGAAGAAATATGGTTAGGTGTAAGTGGGTATACCAAACCAAATATGTAGTTGATGGGTCCATTGACAAGTATAAGGCTCATCTTGTTGCAAAGGGTTTTTCACAAGTTGAAGGTATTGATTACTCTGAGACTTTTGCACCCATTGCCAAGATGGATTTTGTATGCCTTGTACTTGTTATTGTTGCATCACAGGGGTGGCCTATATACCAGATGGATGTGAAGAGTGCCTTCTTACATGGAGATCTACAAGAGGAAATATACATGGAGAGCAACCATTGGATTTGTTCAGGATTCTTCTCTTGTTTGTAGGCTCGAAGGTCTCTCTATGGTCTCAAACAAGCCCCTCGGGCTTGGTATGAGAAGATGGATTCTTTTCTTCTATCTACTGGTTTTGTTTCATTGCCACTCGATCATATAGTGTATCTCAACATGTTGGTGAGGATATTGTGATACTTGTCTTGTATGTTGATGATTGTTACTTACTTGGAAGCTCTTCTTCCCACATTCAGAGTATTCAGAGGGCTCTTTCTACACAGTTTGACATGACAGATCTTGGGTTATTGCATTATTTCCTTGGTTTGTAGATTTCTCAGATAGATTCAAGGATTCATTTGAGTCAGCAAAAGTACACCCATGATCTTCTTAGGTGCTTTGATATGGCTGATTGCAAGCCAAGTCCATCTCCTTTTCAGTCTGGAGTTACTCTTACTTCCACATGTACCACACCACTTTGTGATCCTACATTGTATAGGTAGTTGGTTGGGAGTCTCATGTACTTGACCCATACTCACCTTGATATTTCATTTGTAGTAGGGCTTGTATCTCGGTTTGCACATTCTCCTCATAGTAGTCATTGACAAGGTTGCTAAAAGGATTTTGTGCTATTTATAAGGCACTTCCCACTTTGGCCTACACTACACTAGGGGTTCTACTTAGTTGGTTGGGTATCTGATTTAGATTGGGTAGGTTCTATTGATGACAGTGCATTCCACTTTTGGCTATATTTTTTGTCTTGGTTCTTCTCCATTGCTTGGGGTGTGCAAAAAGCAACAGGCTATTGCACTTTCATCTTCAGAGGTAGAGTACAAGGAAGCAATTACAATGAGTCAATAGATTCTTTGGCTTTGATAGTTATTGATAGAGTTTGGATTCCCACAGGATTCACCGATTGTACTTTGGTGTGACAACCAAAGTGCAATTCACATTTCTCGCAACCCAGTTGAGCACCAAGTGGACCAAGCATATTGAGATACACATCCACTTCATTCGTCAAGCACATTCAGGATGGAGTTCTTTCTTGGAGTACATTCGACTTTCAGGTGAGGTTGCGAGACATCTTTATGAAGCCTTTTGCATCACCTCGCTACCTTGAGTTGTGGAATGCTTGGGGTTTGGAAGTTGTTCTTGGGGGTGTTCGTGAGAACATCTTCCTTCTTCTTCTTCTTCTTTCTCTTTCCTTCTAGCAGGATTCTTTCCTTCTTTTGGTTTGAGATTTCTTCATGGATATATTGTACATGAGTACCTCATCAGGCCTAGTTTTCGGGACTCATATTGTGGACATGCCACTTCTATTTTGGCCCCTAGCTTCACTTGAGGGGGTGTTAGAGTAGGTATTTACCTTAGCTCATGTTCACCTAGGTACTTTATTTACCTTTATTGTATTTATCCTCACCCACTTATGTGTGTGGATATTTATTTTTATTTATTTAGATATTAGGGGGATATTATCTAGTTATTAGGTATAGTTCTTTCTTGATATATGGTATTTAGATCCTTGATGTCTAGTTCTCTATGGTATTGACTAGTTCTTGATCTATGGTATTGACTAGATCCTTTGATGTCTAGTTCTCTCATAAATCTATGGACTTAACTAGTTCTTTCTAGAAGTCCAAAGAGATTTTTAGAATTTCATAAATTTGCAATTGGACTAATAGAGGGAAAAAGCTTCTCAAAGATGTAGATACCATATGGATATCTATGTATGAACTTGCATGTATAATATTTGATGAATATTCTTCATTGACATGATTTATATATAAATACCACATGGATGTAGATAAATCTAAAGATCTATTGTGATCTAATGACATAGAAACTTTACTCACACTCTATGGTATTTTTCCCATGTTGAGGGAGCTTAATATTTTAATGAAGCATACACAAGATCATTCTTTCTACATGACAGACTTTGTAAGACTCATAAGACATGTGTGCTGGAGTCTTGAAAGTTTATCTATTTTAGATGGAAGTTTTTCAGAGTGCTATTTTTGAAAATTGGAATGCATTGACAGACTTGAAAAATCCCAGGTGCTTCTTAAAATACAATATTCATGACCATATTTGTATAATAACACATGGGAAAGAGATTCCACTTCATACATTTCAAAAAATATTTAGTATGGATGGCTTAGAAATGGAAGAAGTAAGAGTGACATGAAATTTATATGATGCAGTATTATTGGAAACTAGGAATAAATTGAGAAATATCTTTGAATCTTTATCTAAAGAGATCCGGGAAATATTCAAAAATGATAAAATACTTGAAGCAATGGGATTTGTAAATCTACAATTTTGGAATTTGTCTTGTGACATACTTTATACATCCATTGGTCCTTTATTTGTAAAAAACATGAATGATCTAACTCGACCATTTCTCTAATACTCGTAGAGATAAACAAAGTTTCGTAGAAGGTATTTTACAAAGAAAAAGACTTAGTTCCTAAATCAATGGATTATGCTTTAATACTATGATGTGACAATTTCAACTTCTAAAAAACCCACATGAATATAGTGTCATCAAAAGGATTTGGAAGGATATTTGTTCTAGTAGTATTCTGCATGAAGATTTGAGTGAGTATATTAAGTTGTATGAACTTTTTCAAACAATGATTCTAGGTTTTGTGGAAGATGAGAGGGTTTTCAATGCACTGTCCTTTTTAAAGTCAAAAGTTCGAAACATATTGGATAGGAATCTAGAAATTTGTTTGAGGTTGTATGTATCACGTTACTTAGTGGATTCTTTTCCTTATGATAGAGCACTCACATTATGGAATTCACTAGTAGAAAGAAGAGGAGTTAGTAATATTATGCCTTGACCTAGGGGATTGAGACACATCCATAGATCATGCTACAGTTTGATTTCAAGACACAAATGAAAGTGTTTCTCCAGGACTCTTCGAATTCACATATATTTCATTTCTTCTATACATTATTGAGACTATTTACAATAATTTTATGTAATATGTATTGATGTATTTCATACAAAGATTACAACTTTCAATAAATGCAATATTACATTTTCTTTATTTGATCCATTGCTATCGAACATTGTCACTATCATTTTCTTGTATTCACATTTGTTTTTTATATTTGGTTTACGATGATGAAATAAGGACATATTTGTTTTTATATCTATTAATTGATTTTTTTAAATCTCGTATGAAACGAGAAATGTAAATATTTTAAAAAATGAAAATGTTGCTCTAAGACCATTCAAATTCACATAGATTTCATTTTTCTATACATTGTTGAGACTATTTACAATAATTTGATGTATTTCATACAGAGATTACAACTTTCAATAAATGCAATATTACATTTGTCTTTATTTGATCCATTTCCATTGGAACATTGTCACTATCATTTTCTTGTATCCCATTTGTTTTTTATATTTGGTTTTCAAATGAAATAAGGACATATTTGTCTTTTATATTTGTTAATTGATTTTTTTAAAATCTCGTGCATGAAATCGAAATGTAAATATTTTAAACAAACAAAATCATGAAAAATTAAGCACCATTTTACGTAAATTAAGAAACATAAACATCATTTGTATTATGTAGAAATCCATTAAAAATAAATATAGTTACGATTCCAAAGTACTTTTGAAATTGTTCTCTCATGTGACAAATTACTTTAAGAAGAAAAGTATCAATTCATAAATCATTCTCACCAATAAAATTCCTAAAGGGGTTGTAAATAACATTTCAAAGCTTCCAGATAAGTTTTGTCATATAAGCACACATTATGAGGGCATCCTCTTTTGTGCCTATGATTCTGAATCATAGTTGTACTTACGTCTACCACACTAAATAAAAATCAAAAAAGGTGAGACACTATCTTTTAATTCCTATGCCAAAGTGTCATAATCATGGACAACACATCTGTCATATGGTGAACTTAACTAACATATTGCTTTTTTTTTTCAGAAAATCTTGATCTTTATCTTACGTAAGAGGTAGAGGAATTTGCTCTGTCTTTACAAAGTTATCTACTATAACTACGATGCCTGCGAAAATCTCACGCTATAGTATTGATATTTTCAAGAATATTCTGCTCCTCCTCGCAACATCTCCTGCTGACAAAAGTGATGCATCTGCATCTATCTTTTCCTTCAGTAAGACTTATGGATCCATATTATGCTCCTTGATTATCCTTCTCAATGTATTATTATTTTTATTTAATACTATGAGTTTTTCCTTCAACTATACAAATGAATTCAAGATTTTGCAGGCATTCTTCAAATGTGCTTCAAATACAATTGCTTATTTCTTTAAATTTTCATATTTTGCTGCAAAAAAAAAATATTAAATTTTTAGTCTATTAGATAAGTTGAAAAAATATATTGTGACACTTATAATATTAGGATTTTGCATGTAAAAGATGACTCACCACAACTTTTTATTTTTCTACATTTGTTATTAAAACATTTGTCTTGTCTTTAGCCCATTTTTTGTAGTAATTTTGTGCTCCAAAGATCCATTGATTCTTTAACCTATTTAACATTATGTCTATAATAACATCATTGTAATCATTATTATATGAAATTGTCGCTAACTCGAGATTTGTTTAGAAAATGTCCTACCTTTTCGGTTGGCTCACTACTACAACGGTGAACAATGAATGCCTTTGAGCGTGATTATGGTATCGGGTATTTATTTCTTTTATCAAAATTTTAGCTCTCCTCTCCCAAGACCGCACCAAATCCACATTAGACATTACAACTTCTTGAATTGTTCCCCCATACTATCTGATATCATATTTTCTGATATAAAATATGTCTTTTCATCATCTATTTGTGGAGCATTTCTTAGAGGAGGAGATTCCTTGTCTGTACTTCATGCACATTTTGTTGTGGTTGTGGTGGAAGCAGAGTAGATTGAATCATATCATGGATTTCAAAATAGCTACCCTTGTCTGCATCGCCACTATCGAAGCTCAAATACTCCTCGTTAAGGGAAATGTTGTTGAAAAGTTGGGTGGTTGTACAGTTAAGACACCACCTAATGAGAGTCCAGGAAATTATATGGTTACAGGATGAAGTGTTCCATCCGAGTCTGCAGGAAACCTTATATTATTTCTTGAAGATATTCTTTTTGTTTAGATTATACGTGTTGGTGGTATTGGTGGCCTCCTTGCAAGTGGAATGTTCTCAGAAGCCATATTACCTGCAAGAAGCAAACAACAAATTGTTAGAAAATTATCATTATACGGTTGGGCCTTATAAATGCTAAAAAATTGTAACTAAAAAAACATGCTAAATATTAAATATTACAATTTACCTTACATGTTCAGAGACGCAAATGTGACATTTCGATCTTGACCATCAGAATGAGTTTGATCTTCATCACCAGTTTAATAGTTTCTGAATACAATAAATGTAGAAAAGAACAGTAGAAATATTAAAATATAGTACTACTTACATAATCTATATTAGTTGTTTGAATTAATTAATTATATAAAAATAAAAATTCATGCTTGTAGTTAAATGTGATGGTAGACGTGATGCACATACCGACCCCCTAGGTCATTTTTGACGAGGAACTTGTATTGGTGTTGATTCTGCTGAATCCATGTCAGAATCTGCAGAGACCTCTAGAGGGGCTTTACCTTGAGCAATTTCCTCCTTATGAGATGTTGCAGCTATAATTCTTCTCTGCAAAAGAAAATCTTATAATTATTATTTTATTGAAAAATATTGAATTTGAAATCGTTATAACAAGAAAATTGTAAAAGTAATTGTTACCTATTGTTCTTCAAGAGTGAGACCAATCATTTTATCATTAATTGTAGTTGGAATTTTTGCTTGCTGTAATTTGAAGAAATATTCTTGATAGAAAGCAAGAATATAATTGTAACAAGAGAATACAATCTTGGATTTATCAAATAGATTGGCATTATGCAGCACGGAGACATCTATTTTTATTTGGTTGGAAAAATATGTGCACCAATCAAATTGTTCTATTTGGTTTTTCAATATATTTTTAACCGCAATACAGAATGTCTACACATCTTCCCTATAATATAATCTCATGGCCAAAAAGTGATGTAGCTATAAGAAATAATTGGTTTGTAATACCTTGTAGAAGAAGGCCTCTTGTCAACGATTAAGAGGAGTTGCAATAATAGACAAGAAATGTTAGATGCTTGGGTGATGAGTAATGCTAAGAAAAAAGTATTTGAAAATAATCAACTTACCATCAACTCCGCACATTGTAATGAGACTCCAAAAATTTTGTCTTTATTTGTAAGGATAACCTTTATAGTAAGGGGTGACTACTTTTGAATGGTAATCCTAGTTAACCGATGTACATCTACGGGCTCAATTGTGAAAGAAACAAAGACTGGATGCACGAGGAGAACAAAAAATTGTCCCTCATTCTGGTTGTAAGAGGTGAGAAGGTATTCAAGGATGGAAGTATCAGTATTGAATTGGGGCATGTTGACAAGCTCGATAAATTGTGATTTTTCCAGCCATTCCTTTTGTGTATCTTTTAGTTTCATCATAGCTACAATTTGTGGGAACATGAGGTTTTTGTATCGGGATTTTGGTGTAGGAGCATACATGGTGCTTTCTATTGTTGAAATTTGGGAGAACTTCAAAGATTGGAGATCTCAAAGCATTGGAAATGTTCATTGAAAAGTGAATAAATGAACCATGTAGGGGTATTTATAGGGGTCTGAATGGTTTAAGGGATACGTGGTGGTAAACTATTGGCTATCCATGATGGTTTCCCAACCCACGTTGGACATATGACCAACCCACCCGACCAATTAAATTGGCCAACCCAATGAAACAACCTATCTAACCCATGCATCCAACACATGTGGCCAACTTACTCCGACCATCCTAAGCATTAAATCGATAACCGACCAAACCAACCGCCCAAGTCACCTATGCAAGCTATCCACCCAACTCACCCATCTAACCTATCTACCCACCCAACCGACCAACCCACCCAACCCCTTACTTGTCCAACCCACCCATCAAATCTATCCAATACAACAACCCACACCGCCTAACCAATCTGCCCCATCTACCTATCCGGTCCACCTACCTACCAATGTGCCAAACCAACCCACATAACCAACCCACTCGACCAACCAATCTACTCCTCCACTCGACCAATCTACTCATCCAACCCACTCGGCGAACCACCCGACCAACCGCCCATCCACCCCTCCTACCCAACCCGCTCAACCAACCATTTGACCAACTTACGCCATCCAACCTACCCGCCCAACCTACCCATCCCACCCACTCGACTAACCTACTCGACCAACTTACCCGACCAACCCACCGACCAACCTACCCAACCGCCTTACCCGGTGAACTTACTCCTGACCAACTTAACCAACTCCCAACCAACTATGCAAAACCTCGAGAAAAATGCTCTATGCAAAATCTTCTTTCCATGAAATGTTTTTTCATAAATTCACAAATGATTCGAAAGTCTATTTTTGAGATTCGCCACAAATTCTAAAGTAATTTTTAGAGGGGGATTTTTAAAATGAGCCTTGTATAAACTCATTTGATAAAATTAATTTATTTTGATATTAATAATAAGATGAATGATAACAATTAGAATTTAAGATGGATAAGAAGATATTGTTTAGCTTCATCGCTGGACTCAAAGTGCTAGGGAGTGGCAAGCTCAAACTCTTCAAGTAGTTGACTAAAACTCTTTAGTTAATTCTCATTATTCTTAGAGGATTTCTAATTTCTCTTCAATGTCTTCAAAGTTTGGTATGAATGTGACAACGCATAAGGTAAGTTCGTGGAGGATATAAAATTATTCCCACATGAACGGTTGTTAGATGATCGAGAATATTGTATATGTTTGTAATGGGATATGAAAGAGACGATGTTGTCATCTACAAAAGATCCATTCTTGAACATAACTCATAAGATTAAAATAAGATTGATAAAAATATGATATATGTTAAAATGATTTATAAATGATAGGGATCAATTAATGGTGATTAGAGACAAAATACTTGTTTTGATAAAAATAACCAATAAAATAGACAATAATGAATGCCATAGACAATGGACTGATACTAAGATAGATGGTGAAAATTATAAGGGTTGTGAAGTCTAGAAAATAGAGACTCAAATGTATTTGTAAAGTTAAAGATAAAAAGAGGATTATGGAGGTTGATCGATGGAAATCGGGTAGAAAATATCTTGCTTTAACAAAAGGGTTGATAAAATAGATAGTGATTAAAGAAAAATAGTTTTACTAATGATAAGATAATCTATAGGGAATCTAGAACCCTATAGGGTTCTGAAAATGAGGGAGTATTTAGGAAGCTAGGGGCCAAAGGACCAATTGACGATGATCGCAGTTGAAAGAGATCCCTGTGGAAATCACTAATATTCTATAGGTGGTCTAGATGATTGAAGGAGAGGTAGAATTCAAGAATCCTATAAAAGATTATAATGACCACAAACTATGGATTGAAGCGATATAGAATAAGATATGTAAGTGAGACAAAATGTAGATACTAACCTTGATAATGTGTTGGATATAATAAAACTTCCATGGAGGTTGAGTGGTGATACGATAAATTTCTTGAAGGTCTTAATATATTTAGTGCAAAGTAGTGTGTTGATACATTTGAACGCAATGATGTTGTCTACAAGGGCGAAATTCATCCTTACACGTAAATTATGACTAATTGGATAAGGGATACAGAGGTTGGATAAATAGGATAGACGACATATATTTAATATTCACCGGCGATCATGGATCGCCATCAATTTAACCGCAAAGGTTAAAACCAACAAAAGGAAGAATGGAAAATGGTTAAAACCACTTGCCATCTGAGATATTAGGTTGTTGGGAAATGGTGGGAGGTTAGGGATTCGGGTTATAAGAGGTTAGGGGGTTGGGATAAGTATGGTAAAATAGGTTTGGGTTGTTTTGAGTGGTTAGGGGAGGGTAAATGGGTTTTTATGTAGGTAAATAGGATTTACAAAGGTAAATTACATGATACTTAGGATAGAGATAATAAAGATAGGTAATGATAATTTAATTGATGTGTATTGGGTCACCTAGGGGTGAAAAGGGGTGATTACATTTGACCCTTTTGTTGAGTTTCTATAGGCATAGGTTACGAGATAAAAACCAATGCAAGGATGCCCCATTTTTTGATGTTGATACTATGATATTTTCCCCCTCAAGTCAATGATTGACTATGTTGTTCATTGGATTGAAGAGAGTTGATTGTTTTGGATAGGTTTGCTTTAAGATGCTCCGAATTTTGATTGTAGTTTGAAATGACCATGTTGGAGGAGTTTGCAATAATGGTAGTAATCTTGGAGACACTTAGTAGGGAAATGTAACATGGACCACCTACGAGACGCGTGATATGGAAAGACTACTACGTGGAGAGGGTATAAAGGGAGCTCTTTTGTTATGATGTGTTGAGTCGTGGGACAAATTTGTTGAAAATCGATAGAGAGAAAATTAGAGAAGAAGCTTGAAGTTTTCGGACTTCACATACGAGTCAACAAAAGCCAAGTTTGTGTAGCAAGGTCGATTATTGCGTTTAGAAGCCTCCACATAGTCGTAATCCAACGCATTTTGAAAAAAGAGACCAAATAGTAAGTGGAAAGAAGATTTTGTGTTTTATTTCTTGATTTTTTTTGCCGCAGGGGGCTAATGTGTTCACTCGAGGCGCCGAATCGGCTAAGGAAAGAAGAGACAACGGAAGCCTCCACGTGTCTCAAGGCACAATTCTAAGGGCAAGACCCAAGGTAGTCCCAAATGAGAATGAAGCTTCCATGTGTCCAGGACCCAACATAGTCACTCCTAAATAAGCAGAAGGGACCCAACCAAAAAATGGAGAAAGAGGAGCGGGCCCAAATCGGTTAAGTATGGAAGGGCCAATTGAAATCTTTCATGTGTCTCATCGATGTGTAACTTCAAAGATTAAAATCTGGAGGTAGACCCCAAATGCGCATGCCCTCCACATGTCCAGTGGTCTAGAAAAGGGTCTCAACAATGGTTGAAAATTTGCATCAGACCAAAAGCTCTAGGAAGGTGTCACGTGCCTCAACAATGTAACTTCAGGCGCAATCCAAAAGACATCCCCAAATGAGCAATGACCCTCCACATGTCTAGAGCCCAAAAAGGTAGAATCGACCATTGAAAATTCTAAATCGAGAGTAGGCCAATCGGTTAAAAAGGTGCCACGTGCCTCAATGATGTAACTTCAAGGGCATGATCCAAAATGGAGACCCCAAATGAGCGCTAATCCTCCACGTGGTTAGAGCCTCAAATAATCAAATCAACCATTGAAAAGTCTAAGGCTACATGTCATGAGCCATGTGTAGAAATGGCATACCTTCAAGGGTCGAAGCCAAAGGTGGTTTCCTAAACAAGCGTGGAGGCTTTCCACGTGAGCAAGAAGTCAAATGGGGGTAGAGACGGCTGTTGAATGAGGGTAGCTAAGTATAGAAGAGCCACTAGGAGCCTCCACGTGTCATCTCGGTACAACTTCAAAGGAAGGATCAAGAGTGGGTTCCCAAATGAGCATGAGATTAACATGTGGTCAAAGTATCAAAAGGTTACAATGGCCGTAGTGAAGGTCAAAGAGCCAACGAAGCCTCCACGTGTCCAGGGTCATACATATGGCCCCCAAAACAAAAGGGACTTAGCCAAAACACAAAAGAAATAGAGTAAGGCCGTAGAAGGAGCCACGTGTCTCTTTAGTACTCTTTCACGGGGCAAATCCAAAAGCAGGTCCTAAATGTGTGCCAGCTCTACACATGGCCATGTTTCAAGTCAAAGTGGGAAGGCGGACCTTGGAAGGATTTTTTTGCCAAAAGTGGACCGACGGGCCACGGGAAGAATTTTCACCAAAGGGGAAGATTGCGGACCGGCGGGGTAGTGGGAGATATTTTGGCATTTTACAATTTTTACAAAAGGCACAAGTTATAATTTGAGAGGAGAGACATTCTGGGTGTGGGGAAACTCTGTAAAAATTTCCCACTCCATTTGAGCTGTAAGCCTTCTCCGTGCCTGGTAAGCATATTTGTGCCACCGAGCGTAAAATGTAATGGTCTATGCACTTTCTAGAGCAATAAAATCATGATTTTGTGGTGTTCTTCAACCCTTTCTCATGTTTTATTGTTTCTCTATGCCTCTCCCTTTCAGATCTATTTTCATGTGCATGTATTTCACATTTGTAGGTGTAGGATGTCATGTTTTATGGAGTTTTAATGGTGGATTAGGACCTGGGTCTGTGTCACTTTTGTCTGACCTCCCTCATCTCCTTTTTCCTGTTTCATCCTCCCTCAAAAGATTATCTCCCCTCTTTCCTTTTCGGTTTATCACCACTTTAGTGTAGGTTTTGTTTCCATGCATCTCTCTCTCTCTCCTTGTCTCCTGGAATGGTTATATTAGGATGGATAGTTTTCTTGCACTAGAGTAGCTTGTGGTAGGTAGTTTAGGAAGAAGTCAGCTTCTCCGAGAGGGCCATCTCAAGTCCACAAGTCCCACAACTTGAGAGATGGTCCCATGTTCGCATTCACACCTGGATGCCCCACTCGGATCTCGAGGCCATTCTAGGGTGTTGTGATTTTGCATCAACATATACTTTTGGTCCAAGTTTACCATGAGCTCTAGATGTTTGTTAGAGGGAGGAGATTTGGATTAGATGTGGGGTTATTGTTGCATTCTTGGGAATATAAGAACATTGTTTTAATGAGGCCACCAAGGATACCATAGAGGGTAGGTGACCTGGATGAGTATGTGGTGGGATTTTTGATATGGATATTCGATTGGCTAAGAGATGAGGGAGTAGAGAAACTAGACTTATTATATCGATAGACTACCATGAGCTTGTCTATATATGATGTGGTCTAAAGACCTTATGTGAGATACCTTGCATGTCCAAGGATGGATTCAGAGCTGATAGGATTGATATAGGTGAGGTGGGTATTGGGGAGGAGACCAAGTATGATATAGGTCGTACAATTTCCTTGGGTATGACGGAAGTTTGTATTTCCTTAGTTAATTCTTGGTGAGCCGATAGTATATTGGCATGGAGATTTAGAGAGGGACTTACCTGTACCATTAGTAGATGAGGCAAGGGTAGCTAAGGAGGCATGAGAGCCGAAGGGGATTGATGAGGATGGTGTTGGAGTGTAAGAGAGGGTTTCATGGCTTAATGGGTGTAACAATGGGTTTATTGTGGGGATATGGTTGGTAATAGGTGACAAGGGGTAGGGGGAGGAGGAGGAGGGTGATGGTTTAGATGAAATAGTTATGGTACAGGTAGTTTATGATATTTATAGGTGGAGAGGGATAGGTTGGTGGTCAAGCATGACACTCCTCGCTAGGAGAACAATAGGTTCAGAAGATGAGGTAGATCAGATCTGCATGGAGTATGATGCATATCTCAGTAGTGAGACAAATATCATCAACAACGGGAAGTCTTGTGAGTGAAATATGAAAAGGTGAGCATGGATTTTGTGGAAACCAGAGTAGCATGAGATATGGGGTAGGGCCTAGTGAAGTGCAGGTAGTAGTACATTGTAGGAGGAGTATCGGTGGTAAGATGAAAGATAGGGTCCGATAAGATCCTTGCATATAATAAATTAATAAATTGTAGAAGATAACACAACAAAAGATATATGGGGGGCCAAGATGCCCTAATATGCAATATATTCATAATAATACCCTTAAGGTAGGGAAACACCATACAATGCTCCTTAAGGAAGGAGTAACTCCACAATCTCCCAAGATGGGAATCCACTTTGAGGGGACACCTCTAATATACCTCTACCAAGTAGAAGAAAACTCATACATACATGACATCCTCATAATGATACTCACATCCTTTAAATAGGATGGGTAACACCTAATCCCAATGTAGGCCGACTCATTACCCAATATAACTAATTCCTATGTGAGCCCATATAACTAACTAAGGGGATGTGTGCCACATGTCAACATCTCCATCAACCCATATAAATTATAATATTATATCCCATGTGAACCCATACATATAACTAAGGGGATGTGTGCCACATGTCGGCATCTCCATCAACCCATATATATTATATTACCATATCCCAAGGTACATAGCATTGCCTCCCTCTTTGACATATTTCATTCTGAAACATAAGAAGAAGCCATATAATGATTGTGCTTTAAATTATTACACACTTGTCACCATGCTCGATCATCCAACCACCCATATGAAATCCTAGTGGGTGATGCTACTCCAAACCTGATTCCATATTCCATTGTGCTCATCTGATTCCATCTTGGTCCATATGTGTTCCTCCTCAGCATCCATGCATATCCATAATGATTATTCCTGTGATTCCATGTCATACAATTATTGTTCCATTGATTCCATGTATAGCCAAAATTATTACTCCTCCAATTCCCTGTATATCCATATAGATTGCTGACCTCATGTGTCCTAGTATGTCTCCATGATTTTTTCCTCTCATGATGATGTGGGTGTCTATATGGTTCAACCTTAATATGCTCAACCTTATCAATCTTTTCCTCTTTTTCCTCTTCCAACTTGTTTGTTATTTCTTTTTTCTCTTGAGTAGAGATTTTTTTTTTTGAATTTTCATCACGTTCTTCATCCTCACCTTTTGATTCATCCTTATTCCCTTCTTCACCATCTTCAAATTCATCTTTGTGATCCAATTTTACATTACTTTTTTCCTTGCTAAGTGTGATATCTTGCAATGTAATTTTCTTTCGCTTGTACCATAATTTCATGAATTTATTTTGCACATTAATATTAATTGTTCCCAATGTCTATAACCAAGGATATCCAAGAACAATATCCATACCATCCATATCTAAAGCATAAAAATCTGAATGTAAAACATATTTATCCATAGAAAGCTTTAAATCTTCAAAAACTTGAATCTGCTTACCATCCATTTGAGATTCCTTGATATGCTTTGTTTGCACATGTAGATTGTGAGCTACATCCATATTGATGAAGTTATATTTGCTGCTATGGTTTATGGAAACAATTACCTTTTTCTTTGAATGAACCCTTCAAACTGAAATATTGAAGCTTCCTTCCTTGGAGATGCACTATCATGTGTATGTGTGACTTCCTCATCAACATTTTTTTCTTCTTCATTATCAACTTCTTCTTCTTCTTCTTCTCTTTAACAAAATTGTGTTTCTTTTTTGTTTCCCATCTAGCTAAGAAAATATCCTCCATTTCCTCCCAATCCCAATCCAATAGATCTATAGCCAAATCAGAATACCAATGTCGCGCTTTCCCACCAAGATGAAGATAAAAACTAACCCATACTAAACATTCTTAAAAATACATTTGTTTAAATTGTATCCACCATTTTTTTGCATCAATTTCCCCATTACCATAGAAAATTGGTATATCCATGATGCATAAAAATTAGGGTTTCACAAACTTACTCCTTTGACCAATATTTGAACTGATGATTTTGTCAATCATTCAGCCTCAAATATGAAAAAAAGAAGCAACCCCCACTAAAATTTTGAGATATTTCGAATATATAAAATAATCAAAGAAAGATAGAAAATCGTAACTTGTAGGCGGTTTATGTGTAAAACCCTAAAACTCTCAATATATTCTTCAAAATAGATCCAAAATTCTAAAATTTTTACCATATATTTATGAAGGAAATTTGAAATTCTGGAAAAATTTAGAAAATTAATTCCAAAAATATAGCCTGTGAAGAAAATTTAGGCGAAACCCTAAAAATGTAATAACTTCCACAAAACACCTCAAACATTTCTGAAATTTGGACTATAGCTTTATGAAATCCTTTTGCAACTGTGGTAAGAAAATTGAGAAAATTTTACATCCATTTCCAAAATATAGCCGAATCACTAAAATTAGGGTTTGAACCCAATTTTTTGCCGAAATCGATGCTTTGATACCACTTGATAAGAACCTTGCATATAATAAATCAATAAATTGCAGAAGATAAAAAAAAGAGATATGGGGGCCCAAATTCCCAAATAATCAATATATGCAAAATAATACCCTTAAGGTAGGGTAACACCATACAATGCTCCTTAAGGAAGGAGTAACTCCACAATCTCCTAAGATGGGAATCCACTTCGAGGGGGACACCTCCAATATATCTCTACCAAGTAGAATACTCAAATCATACATCCATGCCCTATTGAAGTGCGTGGGATAGGGGGCAGGGCCTAGTGAAGTGCCGGTAGTAGTACATGTAGGAGGAGTATCAGTGGCATGATGGAAGATGAGGTCTCTTAGTTTTGTGGCCATTAGGTGATGAGATGAGATATTTCGAGAACTTGGTTACAAATCACCTTCCTAGTGTTCTATGTTTTGTGGAACACAAAGTGAGTGAGCATAGATCATCTCGTCAGGATACCTCTATATTTACCGGGAGTGTTTCCCTTCAACAGAGAGATTTGGGGCCGAGATGGATGAGCCGCATGAGGCCAAAGAAGTGAGCATGCACCATATTTTAAGTTTACCATATGATATGCGGGTTTTGTATATGATATAATTATAGATAATTTTGTATATGATCCTTTTAAATGTATTTTGTATAAACATTTAATGATCTATATATATATATGTGTGTGTGTGTGTGTGTGTGTGTATATATATATATATATATATATATATAACATGATTATGTTTTGTATTCATGTATTCTTTGATTTATTTTGATAATCCTAATGTAAATGTTGAGATAACTTTAAATATTATGATGTGATGTGATGTTTTTTTATTAATGGAAAATAGTTTTGAAGGGACTATACCCTAATACAAAAAGGCTCAAAAGCTAGATAAACAGGAGTAAGTAGCTAAAAAGGATCAAGATCCAGATATTACAATAAGCCAAGCAAGTAGTAAAAAAGGAACTACTAAGAAAGAGCGTAGTAAGTAAATTATTGCTAAAAAGGTAGTTAAACAACAAACTAACAACAACAAAACAACATCCTACTCACACCACGACTACTTTGAAAAAGTTTATTTCTTAGAGGCCTTGTCAATTCTTGATTTGACGATACCTATAATGGAGTAAATAATGCAAAGAGTAGTGACATACGTAAGGTCATTGGCATCCAGTTGGGAGATGATCTGGTCCCTTTCAACCCTAGTGCCCTAAATGGATAATTTGAGATGCCACCGAGCATAGTAATGTTTATGACCTATTGTTCCTAGAAAATCACATATAGCCTTGAAAATAGAAATGTTATGATCATGTTGTTCTTAGAGTTCCCTAGTTTGTTGTCCTGTGGGGAATTCAATTTTTGTAAATTTCGTTTATCTGCTCTTCACCAATACGAGTATCCTCATTCAATTTTCTTTTACCCCTTTAATTAATCAGCTGATGCATGGCCTTTTTGATATTCTCCACCTCTTTTTCCATGATTTCCATCTAATCGTGGATAAGACCTTCTCGTGTTTAGTAGTATTGTCTTGTCCTTAAGTGTTGATTTGTTGATGTGATGTGATGTTGATATAACATTTAAATATGTTTACGTTGATTTTCATTATTTGATGTGATGTATTGATATTGATATGACAGGACTTGAAGTGTGGTGATATCAATATATGTTTCAAAATGTACTTGAAAATCATGGTTAAGAATAAATGTGAAATATTTGCTTTTAGACTAGATTTGATGCATATGTGATCTGATGGTAAAAAAATGTATGACCATGCACTTAAGGCCTTGTAACAAATGTTAACATATAACTAATAATGATTGGTCACATGTAATATTATAGAAAGAGATGGAAATGAGCTTATATGCCTTCTTATGACATGAGAAGGGTTGATATGTAGTTTATACGGGATGGTAGGTTCTCCTTTGATGGTTTGTAGGTTTATGCCCCAACTAAAATTATATTTGTGTAAGCTAATCAATGCAGGAATTTTACTTTCTATGGGAAAGTTGATCAATGTAGGAAGCTTTCCTAGGATGCTTTTAATGAAGGTTGGTCAATGCGGGAAGCATTTTGTAATGATATGGGTAGCCATCCTTTGAGTGATTGGTATACAAATTTTGATTTTTTATGATTATGTAGATATTCGTCCTTCGTGGGATTAGTCTATATTTGAGAGACAATTATCCTTTGAGGGATCAATCTATACTTTATTTGATAGTATGCATCCATATGTGTGATTTTTATTTTTAAAAGTTGGGATCATGCCTAGTAGACCATGTAAGGAGGGGAAATAATGTGCATGAAAACTACACATGTGATCCCTTAACGTGTTTTCAGTTGGTAGATAAAGGGTAGATGAGATTAATGAGTGTAGGTTTCTTCCTAAGGAGGAACTTATCCATGACTAAAATGAGGTGAAAAGTCGTGGTACTCACCTTTGAGGTCGTAAATATAAAATACCGACAACAAATATTTCCAAATCATTACTTATAGTGAATTATAAGTTGGTAATGGAATGAGATTTATGATGTGATTAATGTCATGACAGTAGATATGTTAATAATAGAAAGAATGTAAGTTTAAGGCATTTAAAGGTTCCTTTTCAAGTGTACCATCGATGGAGGCTAAACCATAGGTTCTCGACCCATACTTTTGAGTGATGACATATGGACCGATCCAATTAGAGTTGAACTTTCCACGTTTACTCCATTCTATAGTAGTGATATTGTGATTTTCTTTCAGGACAAGATCACTAATTTTGAAGTAACGTTCTTTGAAATGTTTTTTATATGCTCATTTGATGCGTTCTTGATAAACATGATGTTTGAGGGTTATTAGCTGGAACTCATCTAACAACTCAACTTTTGTTATACATTCTTAATGGTAATACACAACGATATAAAATCTTTGAGGATACTTTGAATGATGGGATCTCGGACTTCAATAGGTAGGGTCACCTAAGATCCATAGACTAAATAGAAAGGCATAGCACTTGTAGGTGTACGGATGTTATCTCGATGTGCTGTGAGAGCAAATGGGATTTGGAGATACCAATTCCTCTTTGCTCGGTCAATGCTTTTCATAAGAATTTTGTGAAGTGTTTTGTAAAAAAATTTACTTGCCTATTCGTTTGTGGATAATAAGGAGACAAAAACTTAGCTTGATGTTAAAATTATTGCACAATTTATTAACATCCTTATTTTAGAATACTTTCCATTATGAGTGATTATTTTATGAGGTATGTGTTATCCAAATTCACCCCCACCGGGGTAATTTTGATAACATGCATTAGAATATTCAAGTCCGGTGCAAGTAGGTTGATCCAGGAAAAATTGTGAAAATCGACTAAGTCCTAGTCCTTGGGACAAGTAGGGACATCTGGGGCAGAAGACGCGGATCGGCGAAAAGCCTCCAGGCTGCCCGCTAAGCATTTGGGACAATTTGCCGGGCGAAATGCGGCGGGCGCGAGAAGCCGATCCGGTAGAAGAGGAAGAAAATGATCGTGTTGCTGGGACGTTCGGGACAAAGACCCGACCGGCCGGATTGGCGAAATGAGCACAAACGATGCAAACAAAGTGGGGACGTTGGGACAAAGACCGAACCGGCCGGATCGCCTAAATGAGCACAAGCAATCAAACAAAGTGGGACATCTGGGACAAAAAGATTCGAACCGGCCGGATCGGAGAAATGAGCACAAAGCAATCAAACAAAGTGGGACATCCGGGACAAAAGACCAACCGGCCGGATCGGCGAAATGAGCACAAACAGATTTGAAACAAAGTGGGACAAGTGGGACAAAGGTATGCGAACCGGCCGGTTCGGCCGAAATCAGCACAAGGAGCACTGGGACATCCGGGAAAATGGACGCGGTGGACGCGAAGGAGCCGAAAGAGCCGAGAACCAACCAGATCATGACACGTGTCACAAGGGAAAAGGTCAAAAGGTCAAAGGGTGAGTTTTCGAGCACTGATCCGAACCAATGAAATAGCGCCACGTGTCCCAGTAGGGCCCACAAGGAAATTTCAAAAGAAATCCCACCGAAAGGTAGAGGAGAGAGAATCATGCGACCAATCAATGCGTGCCACGTGTCATCCAGGTGGCGAAGCGCGGGAAATATTTCAAAATCCGTTTTGGTCTGTTCCGTGCCCTAAATCTTCAGATCGCCATATCTTTTGATCCAGAGCTCGGATTTGCACGTTCTTTATATCAACGGAAAGCTGTTGAAATTCTCTACATGATTCTGGGATCAATCTCGAGTTTTGGTGTAGTCTGGAGAGAGAAAATCGAGAAACAGCTCTGACACGTGATAATGGCCAGAGGCGACGTTTCAACAACCTGTTTTAATGCTAATGGGTCGCATTCTTCTTCAGCACGGCCAGAAGTGACATTTCAGCGCCAAATTAATGCAAATGGGTCGCATTCTCCTCCAAATCGGTCAAAGATGGTAGGGTATGGGTTGGTAAGGTATCCCATGCCGTTTTAATGCATCTGCAATCAATGAGGAATGGGCTTGCACGTTTTCCCACATTTCTGTCCCCTGGGCTCGACCCATGTAATGTAAAAAGCCAGATTTGGCTCAAAAATAGGTGGTTCATTCTTTCTGCTCTGCCCTCCCTTCTTTTCTTCTCTAGGGTTGAAAATGGAGTTTGAACCTCCTCCGCTTTCTGTAATGGCGTTTTTGCCTCTTACTTAATGGAATGATGTTCTGTGCAAACTTCTGAAGCAACAAAACGTGTTTTGTGATGCATCTGTCCATCCTTGCTCGTTTTTGCTTGTTCTCTTCTTGCCTCTCTTCATTGCAGGTATTTGTGCATGTTTGAATGTTCATTGCAGGTCTGGAGCTGTGTTCATGGAGTTTTGGGACATTTTCTGTGTGAAATCTATCCTTGGGCCTGTGATGCATCTGTCCATCCTTCCCATTGCTCACCTCTCTTTGTCCCATGGCAGTTTTGATAGATGTTCAACATTCTCCTTCTCTGGTGTATCACCGTTTTAGTGTAGGCTTTTCTTTTTTTTCCCTTCTCTCTCTCTCTCTGTCTCCTTGGCATGGTTAGATTAGGATTAGATTAGCTTGCACTACACCTGGAATAGCTTGTGGCGGAG
Source organism: Taxus wallichiana var. yunnanensis (assembly GCA_018340775.1). NCBI lineage: Eukaryota > Viridiplantae > Streptophyta > Pinopsida > Cupressales > Taxaceae > Taxus > Taxus wallichiana. The sequence continues at coordinate 412,970,122 of CM031244.1, forward strand.
GTAGTTTAGGAGCAGGAACCGGCCTTCTCTAGAGATTCCTCTCTCGGTTTCACAAGTGCCACACTTGGAGAGAGGTTTCCATGTTGTGCAATCACACTTTGGATGCTGAGTGATCAACCTAGAAGCCGATCGCATCGAGGGTGTCTTTGTGATTCGGTGATAATAGTTTTGGCACGCCGGTGGGACTCTAGAGGTCTTCCACTTCATCTTTTGCAGGTTGGTGTGTTCCTGTGAAGATTTCAGCCTTTGGAGGCACTTGCAAACACATCTGGCGACTCCATCTGATCAGCAACCCATTTCTCTGAGCTTGCAGACCCGTTTCCATCCATTTTCATCCATCTTTCTTTCCATCCCTTTCATTCTTTTCCATTCCATGAAGTTGTGCAACCATGACTTCATTTCCATCATGGAACTCACATTTACAACAACAGCAGTATATCACACCTCCAACACGTTTTACAAATCCTCCAGATCAGCATGCATACTCATATGAACAGCAGTGCCAAAGTCAGTTTGGCAATGGAGCTTTCCAAGAGCAAGAGTATGCATACAATGAAGACCATCAGATCCAAGATGCTGGTCTGTTGGAGAAAATCCAAAAGATGGAGGTAAACATAGTGCGATCCAGGCTCGAGCACAAATGAAAGCATTTGGAATCGGTTGTGGGAGCACCCTGTCCATGGGTGGGACCTTTTCCAAGGCATTCTGACCCTCGGGAGAAGCTTGACTTCATGATTGCAACGCTGCCTTTGCTTGCTAAGTGGATTGAAGAAATAGAGGTGTATGAGAGGAGTATTCAAGCAACCTTGTCAATGGGTAAGCACACCATCTCATACCTTTTCTTTTCCTCTTTCCCAATCTGTTTCATCTCAGCAGTGTCAAGCTTTAAACCCTCCATCTGCTGTCCCAAGTGTTGAATCCATCCCTCCATCTCCTAGTCTTCCACCTCATCTCAATTCTTCTTTCCTTTTTCCTTCTAAGACAGTCATCCCCTCCACAAGAGCTAACAGAAACACCCCCTCCTCCAAAGAAACAAGAGGTTTCATCTCCTCCACCACCACAAAAATTGTCAAATCAGTTGAGTTTCAACCCATCCCTCCTCTTGCATTCCCAAATCCATGTTGGGAGGATGAAAATCGAGAATGCGGCAAGGAAAACAACAAAGAAAAGAGAGGCTAAACAAAGATGAAGAAATTCAAAGTCGAAGAGTTGGGCTCTTAGATTTGGGATGACAAAGATCCCTTGATGGTTAAGCCTACGAGAAGAGGCTAATGTTGAACAAATGGTGGTGAGAATTGATTTTGTTGAAGAAGAAGATCTTGCAGTCCCAACTTGTCCTCTAGAGCGTGAGAATGAAGAGTTTGACTTGACAAACTTCATGCTAGAGGAAGAGTTTTATCAAGAGCAAGATTCTCTTCAAGTAGTAGAGGAAGGAGAAGCTGCTCCAAATCCAAAAGAAGAGGAGCACCATCTAGCTGTGGAGGAGAAAAGTGCAGATCCAAGGGCTTTGAGCACAAAGCAGGCTACAGGAGAACCTTCAGTTCTTCTTTCTACTTCACCTCCCTCGAGTTCTAATGCTGAAGAGGAGTTTGATCTCTCAAACTCAATATTGGAGAGTGAAGGAAACCATGGTGGTCAAGTTGCAGATCAAGAGGACACCATGGAGGAAGTTGAAAACGAGCAGCAGGACAACAATGAGGCAGTTTACCTGTCAGATTTGGAGGACTGTTTTGATGGAGAAGAGCCGGTTGAGTTTTCACCATTCTCTCTTCCATCATCCACATTCCAAACACCAGAACCTGCTGCCATGAAGGAGAGCATTCAATTGCAGCAGCCTGCATCTTATAGCAGCCCTTTGGAATCAAAATTGGAAGATTCTAATCTTCCCTGTTCTTCATTGGAGGAAGAGAAAGGACAGAAGAATTTCACCATTTCTTCCACATCATCCATTCAGGTGGGTCTACAAGAGGACTCCATTCTTGGAGTTGAAAATCACAGCAATGGGCATATCAAATGGATCAGACCTTGCCCAATCAGGTATTTGGCTTCATTGGAGCCAAAGGGGAAGCCACAACCGGTCATGCTCACTTGGGCATGAGGATGAGCTCAAAGTACCAAGGATCAGCTACCATACCTCTTGATCAAATGCAGAGAAACTAAAAGAGGTATTGGATTTGTTTCAGTTGATACCTTGATGATTTGGGTGGAAGACCAACTTCTTGTTGATTTTCCATCCATCCAAACAGCCATGATCAGTGCCAAATCAATTGCATGGCTGCCAATTTTGAAGAAAGGAAGCTATTTCACACAACCGAGTTGCGGGGTTTGTTTAGCTTGCCTTTGCTTCGATTAGAGTAAGTAGCTAGGTTTGCTTTCAGCGAGAAGAAGTGCTTGTGCACACTCTGCATTTTCCATTTGGGGCATGTATGATTTTCAATTTTGTACATAGTTTTTGGTGTTGCTGGTTTTGCTCTTGCACAGTTCTTTTCAGTGGTTTTTGGTGAGAATGACTCCATGTCCGGTGGATTTCAAGTGGCTCAGAGGGGAGGTTTTCAAAGTTCAGATCAGTTTTCAGGATACTACTCATGACTCCATGCCCAATGGATTGCTTGAGCTCTTGGTCTTTTCATCTAGCGGCGAGATGACCCCATTTGAGTCGCCAAATTGTTATCCAAAATTCACCCCCAGGGTAATTTTGATAACATGCATCAGAATATTCAAGTCCCAGGCAAGTAGGTTGATCCAGGAAAAATTGTGAAAATCGACTAAGTCCTAGTCCTTGGGACAGTAGGGACATGTGGGACGGAAAGACGCAGATCGGCCGAAAAGCCTCCAGGCGGCCCCCTAAGCATTTGGGACAATCGGGCCAGAAGTACGCGGCGGGCGCGAGAAGCCGATCCGGCGAAAAGGAGGAAAAAAAAATGTGTTGCGGGATGTTTGGGACAAAAAGGCCGAATCGGCCGGAGATCAAGCGAAATGAGCAAAAGTCAGCAAAAACAAAGTGGGGCGTCGGGACAAAAGACAAAAGAAGCAACCAGCCGGATCGGCGAAATGAGAACAAGCTTGATCAGAAAACAAAGTGGGACATTTGGGACAAAAAGACCGAACCGGCCGGATCGGCGAAATGAGCACAAGCGATCAGAAACAAAGTGGGACAAGTGGGACAAAGGTACGCGAACTGCCGGTTCGCCAAAATCAGCACAAGGAGCACTTTGGGACATCCGGGACAAATGGGCGTGGTGGACGCGAAGGAGCCTAAAGAGCGAGAACCAACCAGATCATGACACGTGTCACGAGGAAAAGGTCAAAAGGTCAAAGAAGGCGAGTTTTGAGCACTCGATCCGAACCAATGAAATAGCGCCACGTGTCCCGGAGGGGCCCACAAGGAAATTTCAAAAGAAAGCCACCAAAGGCGAGAGGAGAGAGAATCACGCGACCAATCAATGCGTGCCACGTGTCATCCAGGTGGCGAAGCGGAAATATTTCAAAAGCCGTTTTGGTACATTAGTGCCCTAAATCTTCAGATCGCCATATCTTTTGATCCAGAGCTCGGATTTGCACGTTCTTTATATCAACGGAAAGCTGTTGAAATTCTCTGCATGATTCTAGGATCAATCTTGAGTTTTGGTGTAGTCTGGAGAGAGAAAATCGAGAAACGGCTCTGACGCGTGATAATGGCCAGAGGCGACGTTTCAACAACCTGTTTTAATGCTAATGGGTCGCATTCTTCTTCACGGACACAGAAGTGACATTTCAGCGGCCAAATTAATGCAAATGGGTCGCATTCTCCTCCAAATCAGTCAAAGATGGCAGGATATGGGTTGGTAAGGTATCCCATGCCGTTTTAATGCATCTGCAATCAATGAGGAATGGGCTGGCACGTTTTCCCACATTTCTGTCCCCTGGGCTCGACCCATGCAATGTAAAAAGCCAGATTTGGCTCAAAATAGGTGGTTCATTCTTTCTGCTCTACCCTCCCTTCTTTTCTTCTCTAGGGGTTGAAAATGGAGTTCGAACCTCCTCCCCTTGCTCTCGGTAATGGCGTTTTTGCCTCTTACTTAATGGAATGATGTTCTCATGCAAACTTACAAGCAACAAAACGTGTTTTGTGATGCATCATCCATCCTTGATCGTTTTTGCTTGTTCTCTTCTTGCCTCTCTTCATTGCGGTATTTGTGCATGTTTGAATGTTCATTAGGAGTGCGGAGCTGTGTTCATGGAGTTTTGGGACATTTTCTGTGTGAAATCTATCCTTGGGCCTGTGATGCATCTGTCCATCCTTCCCATTGCTCACCTCTCTTTGTCCCATGGCAGTTTTGATAGATGTTCAACATTCTCCTTCTCTGGTGTATCACCGTTTTAGTGTAGGCTTTTGTTGTTTTTCCCTTCTCTCTCTCTCTCTGTCTCCTTGGCATGGTTAGATTAGGATTAGATTAGCTTGCCTACACTGGAATAGCTTGTGGCAGGTAGTTTAGGAGCAGGAACCAGCCTTCTCTGGAGATTCCTCTCTCGGTTTCACAAGTCCCACGCTTGGAGAGAGGTTTCCATGTTGTGCAATCACACTGGATGCCTGAGTGATCAACCTAGAAGCCTGATGTGCATCTAGGGTGCTTTGTGATTCGGTGATAACAGTATGTCGATACGACATATGATATGTTGATAAATGAAATTGATGATTTTATTTTCTTTAGTAGAGATAAGAGGAATAACCTTCACCCGTTTATTAAAATATTTAGTAGTGGTGATGAGAGAATGGTGTCGTTGTGATGAATGAGGGTTGATAAGACCAATGAGATCAAGTCCCCATTATGAAAAGGGCCAAAAACCACGAGTAGGTTGTAAGGCCTGACTAGGTATGTGAGTAAGATTGGAGTTTTGTTGAAATTTAACACATTTCTTGACGTATGCATAATTTTTTTGATTGTGAGTGGGATAGTAGTACTCACTTGTAAGACACATTTAGTGATATCAATATCATTTAAGTGTTCACCACATATACCTTTGTGGACTTCTTGGATATATTTAGTGAAATCATGAGAGTTAAGACATCATAGTAAGAGTCCGTTGAATTCATGTTTGCAAATAACAGCACCCACGATGATATGTTTGGTAGCGTTAAAGAAAAGATTGCTTAGCATTTTTAGATAGGTTAGAGGTAATTTTAGATTCTAAGAGATAGTCATAAGTTTGAGTGTACCAAAGGTCTATTTGATTGTCTTCGATGAGATTAATAGAAGGAAGGTAATTGGAATGATATGGTTGATCGAGTCTATATATGAACATGAACAATTTGGATTTTTCAAGAGATATGGGGATGAGTGATGCAAGAGAAGCCATGGTGTATGTGAATTTATTTGATGATTGAGGAACAATTTGGATGGTGTATTGATCAAAGGATTCTAAGAGGAATTCAATAATGCTTTTATATTTTTGTAAAATTTCATTTTTGCATTGATAAATTCCTTTAATTTGATTGATGATAAGTTGAGAGTACCCATAGATGTCTAATATTTTAACACCATGAATTACTTTTGTTTGAATACCCATGATGAGAGCTTTGTACTCAGCCATGTTATTAGTTCATTCAAAGTTTAATTTAAAGGATAGAGGGATAGGAGTCCCTCAGAAGGTATGATAATGATATCAGCACCTCCCCCTACTAACACTTAGATCCATCGAATAAAAGTGTCATTTTAAGAGGAGTGTATTCTTGATCGATGGCGGTGATAGATTCGTTAAGGATTTTTCACGAGGTAGTTGATTTTTAGGAAGAGGAGCTTATGCGAGCTAGTCGGTGATGGCTTGTCCATTGATAGATTTTGAAGGATAAATTATAAATCAAAATCATTCATAAGAATGAGCCATCAAATGATACATTCACTATGGTATGGTTTGGAATGTATGGCTTTAAGGGGATTGAAAATGGTGACAACATAATTTTTACGATTACGAAGATAGTGGATAAGTTTAGAAATTGTGAAGTATAATGCACAACACAATTTTAATGCTTCACTGGAACCATTCTCGTAATCATGAAGAGTTTGGATTATATAGAAGATAGCCAGTTCATGACATTTGTCATCTTGATTTGCTATCATATCACCTAAGGCATGACTAGTAGTGGATATGTATAAATATAAGGGCTCCCCCTAACGTGGAGGTGTTAGCGCGAGAGGCAATATGAGATATTATTTAAGGTCTTTAAAATCCTTTTGTGCAGTTGTGATCCCATTTGAAATGGAGTTACTTTTGAAGGAGATGGTGGAAAGGTTGAAAATGATCGAAATATGGGAGATGAAGCAACAAACAAACTAAATTCTATCTTGAAGGTTGTGAATATATTTGAGGTTTGATGGAGGAGGCATATTGATGATGGCCTTGATCTTTTTGGAGTCTACTTCAATGCCCTTGATAGAAATGATGAACCCTAGGAGATTACCGGTGAGAACACTGAATACACACTTAGCAGGTTGAGGAAAATAAAATGTTGGATGAGTCAATGGAAAATTATGTCAGGACAATGAGATGGTTGCTTTATGTTGCATAAAGTTTCCTAGGATTTCATCAACGTATTCTTCCATAGTTTTATGAATGAGGTTGTGGAAGATATATGTCATAAGACGCATTGATAAGTAGCCCCTATATTTTTAAGTCCAAAGGGCATAATCCAATAGTAGAAATTCTCCCAAGGAGTAATGAAAGAGGTTTTATGTTGATCATAGATTGCAATGAGAATTTAATTGTAGCCAAATAAACCATCTATGAGGGAAAACATTTTTTGGCTAGTAGTAAGGTTGACAAGTTGATCAATGTTAGGAAGGGGGAATTCATCTTTAGGGAAGGAAAGATTGAGATCTTAGAAGTCTGCGTAGATGCATAACTTCCCAAAGGCTTTGAGTTACTGTGTATGCTATTAGAGACCCCTTGTCGATAATTGATGGGCACAATGAAGTTAGCAAAGATAAGGCATTGTAATTCGTCTTTGATGAGGAGAGCTATATGAGGTTGTATCCTATGTAGATTTTTTTACGGGATTAGAATTGAGGATTCTCGATGATGTTATGAACAACAATGTTAGGATTAATACCCAAAATGTCACTATACAATCATGTGAAGGTCTAAATATGTTTGGAGAGGAAGGCGGTAATGTATTTTTAATTCTTCTCAATCTAAAGATGGCCAATTTTAACTATGTGAGGATCCACATGAGTTCTTATGTTAATTTCAATAGAGGATTCATTAAGGAGTGTTGATGTGTCAAGTGGCAAAGCCTTTTGATGATAATGGTCTTATCCTTGTATAGGAGAGGATATATTTGATCGTCATGACATTGATGGATTTCAATGGTATGATAATCCTCCTTTATAATTTTAGGTAATATGAGTGGAAGGGTCTTAGTACCGTTGTTAGTCTAATAAGTAAGTGGTCCTAAGGTGATAGTATTGACTAAAAAATTTATGATGGAAATAGTGTCACATGTGTCAATAGAGTCATCTTGCAAAGATGGAGAATATGGATCTAGTTCTATACGGACTAGATGTAATGTTTGTGGAGGTGTCCAAAGAAGGTTTATCAAAACCTAATCCATATTTATTGTGAGGCTTGCGAGGAATGAGCAAGGAACCCTTTCCAACAAAGAAGTTCTTGATTTCATGTTCCCTGTGATTCCTGTCCTTGAAAATCTTGATGCCTTCCATCTCCATTTCGGTGACCTGGGAAATGAATTTCTTGGAGACCTCCACTCCATGCCATGAACCGTGAACATGCCTTCCTTCCACATCGTGCCAAAATCCTTGGTGAGAGAGGTGTCATGCTCATGCAGATTGGAAATTAAATTTTTGAATCCCCTAATCTTGAGCATATGCCACATTAATGTTAGGAAATAAGGGATAAAATATGCGGAACTATCCCACACATAATCACAATAGTAGAAACTAATATGCAGAAAATATTATAGATTTGAAAATAAAAGTGCAAAATAAAAGAACACAACACAAAGAGACAGTATTTAATGTGGTTCACCCAATTTGGGCTATGTCCACCAAGAATCACTTGCTCAAATTTTATTACAAGCCACCTCTTCTCTTAATACAATACCCAGATCTGTTTGGAGCTATGCTCAACAAAATCTATAGAATTCACACTTGAACTCACACACATTTGCAATGTTACATCAACCCTACCATATGCACAAAACCACATAAATAGACAACTACTTAAGCAATTTACAATACCATGGGTACCAAAACCATGGGCCAAAATCGTCCCATAAACCTATGGGTCAAAAATACCACCCATATGAGAAGAGCATGTTTCCCGATATATCAAGCACATTTTTCAAGGCCAAAATAATTTTCCTCAAGGGCTATGCCCTCATACCACCACTGGGGCTGGCCCGACCTCGAACTCCGACAAGAAAATTGTGGAGAGTGTACAATACTTTTAGTGTACAATCTTCAACACTTCCACACATGAAAATAGGATCCACAACATAAAAATTGACAGATTATCAACAATATTCCCATGGATCGAGGGCTCAACATGAAATTTGTTGCAGTCATAGTAGCTTTGTAACTCCTCGAATCGCAGACATAGGTAGCCTTTGTTACAAATAATCTTGAAATGAGTGATACTTGGAGAAAACCACTTTGCCTTAAACTCAAACTCAAACTCACATGACACTTAAACTCACTCGTGTGAGTATTAAAAGACTCAATGAGATATGTCCTGTTAGATGACATCATTAATAAAAGATGGAATTTCATTGCCTTTCAAGAAGAATTTTAAATCATGACTACACACCCCTATGTTAGCCATCTTGTCCACACATTTATTACCAAGATAAGGGGTATGATTAATTGAAAAGGTTTCAAAAGCTTTAATATGTTCCTTAACATCATAAAGGATATTACCTAAAGCCCAATTATGGCTACTATTCTTATTGAGAGCATTAACAATGAGAAGAGAGTCACCCTCAATTTGATTATGTTTAAACCCTTTTTCCTTAGCTAATTTGACCCCCATTGTAACATCCCCAAGTTCTTGAAAAGATAAAATAGCTACATTCAAGTCTAAACAGGTTTAGACGGGAGCATCATAGCGTGTACAGGTCCATTTGGTTAGCCGTGTTATGACCCACAACTTTGGCCGCGGGGCATGACACTGCTGAATGGATGACCACACACCCACTTTGATGATCCTGCCTAAGATTAGACTTTGACCATCGGTGTTATGGTTCTTAAATGTTAATGAGTCTTCTAGCTATTTTTTTTCGGGTACTTAATTGTTAGACTATAATAATCAATTTGGACGTCTTCAATTCAGAATGACCATCATTACAACTGATAAATGGTAATTGCCTCTATTTTCAATTAGCCATTTTTGTAAGAATACTCGGGCTTGGAGCATACCATTTACCGAAAAAGCCATGCTGGTATACAAAAACCACATGGCATAATTATCTTGGTTGGAATAATTTTCTCGGGGTCTTATCTAATCATGTTGCATTGCAATTATTTGGAGAATGATTTTTATGAAGTTTTGCAAGTCAAAAATAATAATAATTGATGATGATGATGATTAATCTGGAGGAATTTTTACCCCCACTAAAATGGGGACGGGGCCATGCAAGTTGGAGGCATATGTGGCAATCGATTTGAAGTCTTGGTTATTAAATGGTTGATTAATACTCTCTCTCGCGAAATTCTCGAAGTGGTGGGTAAAAATTTGGAGAGAAAATTTAGGTTTTCATTTGTTTTGTTAGGAGACATACTTGCCATGATATTTACGGACCGCCATTTTTGCATGGTTATTCGTGAGTTATTGTCATTTATCACTCCCTTCCTTTCTGCAATGTTTGAATGATTATTGCTTTTGAGAAATCTAGAAATGGAGATGCTCTGGGGTTATTATTTAAAGGAGTTTATTGTTATAAAAGAAGGGGGAAAGGGTTCAATTTGTTGGAAGCAAGAAATAATTTCAAAGCCATTCTTGCAGGGAACTCATTGTGGAAGTGCAAAGGTTTCTCAGGAATCCAACAAGAATGTTTTCCTCCATTTTCTATTCCTTGTTTAATATATTGGGAATCTTACATGCATGTTGTTTTTCTTGGCAAGTTTTGGGTAGATATTGTTTGAAACTCTAAAACCCAAATGGTATTTAATCTGCATTATTTTTCTTTGAAAGTTTTGGGTGCTAAAAAAGGGTATTGTTTCCCTCAATCGATTTGAGTATACCCAAATCGATTTGTGTTGAGACAAATCGATTTGTATATACCCAAATCGACTATTGCTATAATTAATTCGATTTATGGAAACCCAAATCGATTTTTTCTGAAATAAGTCGATTTCTAGAAACCCAAATCGATTTTTGCTTGGATTTTAATAATAGTTATAAAAAAATTTATTCTTTGGGATAAAATGAGTTGGGTATGTGCAAATCAATTTTCTTATTTGTTTCTTATCATTACTGGAATTTGGAAAAAAATTGTCTGTGAATAATATATGCAAGTTAATTTGGATTTCTTTGAATTTATTTGGATTTCGTAGGATTTCTTTGGAATCATTACAAGAATTTTTTCAGCATATTGTTATTCCTCTAAACAAATCGATGTTAATAATATAGGATTATGGTATGCGGTTTAATCTGGTTTGTGGGTTTTCTTCTTGGCTGGGGTATTATGATATATGACTACTGAGTGTATTTTCTTTCCAGGTTGAATAGATTTAATAAATTAATTTTTTTAGGTTTTTACTTTGATAATGATAGTTTTTAATTGTATGGTGAGTTAATTTCATTATAGAGCTTGGGACTTACATATAAAAAAGAAGCGGGGTTGTGTGACATAGTAATGTTAATGATTCGATGACTTTTGGATTTATACATTGATTTGAAAGATTACATTTTGATTGTTTTAGTAATGATGATAAAAGCGATTTTGTTGATTTGTTCATTACTATGAAAGAAATGTTTTTATTGATTTAACCATGATGATTTTAATGATATTGTTGGGATGTTCATTTACCAAAGAAACATATGCTTTATTGAATTGATCATGATGATGTTTGACAACTTGTAGAGCTTCTCATGACTTGAAAGAATATGTTTTTTGTTGTAATGATGTTCTTGGACGGTTGGTAGTGATTTTCTTATGATTATAATCCTGAATTTTGATCTTTGAAATGATTACGGAATTGAATACTCTCTTGTAATGGAAACTTATGAAAAATAATAGTTTTTCTTTGGAGAAATAAATTATCGGTACTCTTGTTGATAATAATTTTCTTACTAGTTATTCTATTGAATTTGGATGTTGAATAATTAGTGATTACAACTGAAATAATGATATCTAAAATTAATGATCAATTTGGTTAAGGAATCTCTGAAATAAAATTTTTGACGTTCTATTGGCAATCATTTCCAATTAATTAAAAGTATTACCATTCTTTGTTTCGTTACCTTGTGCTTGATGTTAAAAACAACATGCATACCTTATTCGATTTTATTATATAGTAGCATAAAAAATTGGAGGTAATATTCTTGCGATTCTTTTGAAGCGACACCAAATGATCACTCCAGTATTGCAGGACAGTTACTCATCATGCTTGGACATGTTGGATTCTCTTGAGTGAAGTTTTTTTAAAGTCAATAAAAGAACTAAGCGAGATACTAGTTATCAAGTTGAAAAGGAAATTGTATCTTTTGATCATTGTTTGTAAACTGTTGGGACCTTGGGTCCATTGTTAATATTCAAACCTCACTATGTGAGAGTTACCATATCGGTTATATATTCCACCTTAATGGCATATGTATCCTATGATTTTAATAAATTAATAAGCACTTCAATTATATTGAGATCTCATTTGGAATTGGATGATGGAATTCTAGACTTCGGGAATCTTACTTAGACTTTATTGTTTAAGTATTAATTGAATACTATATTTAATTAATGATAGTAAAATGATGATGATGATAACTATCAACAAAAAATTCAAAGTGTGTATTAATTCCATAGTTAAACTAAGAATTTAATTAGAAATGACGACATCATAAGACTTTATCAAGTTTATATGAATAGTAAACGAGATTGTTGTTAGACGTAAATTCTATTTTCAAGTATATGAAAGAGAAAAATATAAATGAGTATTATTAATTTAACAAATTGATTGTTCTTAAAAATAGAACTAGAATGGGGTTTTAAAGGTGTGGAAATTAAACAATTAAGGTTATTTAAATTGGTGGTAATAATGTACAACTTTAAATAAATCTTCAATATGTTGGGCAAGATTTACAAGGTGTTTCCAAATTTGGTTGGAACAAGAAACTAGGAGTCCTTGAATCTCTTGTAATCGATCTAACTTAGTAGAGATTATTAAATCTTAGTAAGTAATTGAAGGAGGAAATAAAAATATCTATAAAAGTAGAGAATGCATCAAACGTAAAAATATGCCCATGCATTCTTAAGATAAGCTAAATAGGAATAAAGGGACTTATAATTCCCATTTACTCATGACCGTTCCATTTAGAAAGTAATTTTAAAAGTATGTGAAAAAGGGAATTAAGAATAGTGTATGGGCTCCTAAGATTTACCGAGACCAATGGATAGTTTTGATTAAACATAAAGATAAACCTTAATGACCTAAGTGTCTAATACAAGATAGTAGTTATATGTTAGTATGAACTACTCTAGAAAATAGAGATTGTAATAATGGGTTGTTGTTTTTACTAAGTAATATTGTGGGACAATATTAATTGATTCATCAAGAATGAACTTAACTTCATCATGGGATGTAAACAAAATTTTAAAGTTTAAGATTCAGTGTCGCATTATTGTAAAGGATGGAAATAGGTATTTTAAGAATAACCATGGTGTGGAAATGTACTTAGATCTCTTGGTAATCACGTAAGAGGGTAAATAGATGAAAGACCTATTAGGCATATTAGGGATGGGTACATACAGGATGTTGAAATAGTTATATTTCAACATAACGGATGTACCTATCCTGTAATAATCCTAGTTGGTCTTTGGCATCTATCTCGAAATAAACTCTTGCAAGGTGGGTCTAATTTAAAATAAAGTAAACACAAACTAAAAGACCTAGACAACTATGAAAGGGAATAGTTGTGAGGTGGTGAAAGACTTAAACTCATTTGACTAGTGTGTTATCTTGAGTTTAGTCGTAACCTTCATGGTGGATAACTTTGGCCAAAGTAATGCATTGATGGTTGTGCATTGTCTAACCACCTAGTCCAATTAAAATTGTCAATAATTTGATCATGGGAAGTGAACATTGAACATGAGGTAGACAATGGTTGGATACCGGAATACGAAGTTGGGAAACCATATTCGGGGTAGACCCAAGGACATTCACATGGTTCTCATAACCTGAAAAAGGTTGAGCCGGAATGCTAGTAAGCATTAGCACTCAAAGAAGTGATGAAGATCGATCGTGGAGATTCGGATGCACCCTTCTTAGCCGCACATGGATTACACAAATGTTGTCGAGGAGAAATATATCGAATAAACCCTATTTAATGGATATGATTAAATATATATATTGGTTGCGATCGTGTATATTACTCTATGATTTTCCATGTTAAAAAAATATTACTCATTTTCCAAAGCTCCTTTATTTGTGAGTGTTACACCCATAACAAGGCTCTAGACTCTGCGATTATTAATTTGAAATCTCAGGGTCCGACATAAGCCAAGCCAATCACCCTCATGACTTCTAATGATTCCCCTCCACACCGATCGAACAGGGTTTCCTTTTGACACTTTGTCAAAATTCAATTTAACAACATTCCCTAATGGTTTGGACCATTTGATATTAGTAAGATGCATTTTAAGCGGTAAGGAATTAAAGGTAAAATATTTGAGAAATTCCTCTTCCTCCCTCGACAGGTAGTTTTGGCCTTGCCTTTAAATAGTTTAGTGTTTTCTTTGATGGAAGAGACCAATCGAGCACTAACCTTTTTGACATTGGCTTTCTGGTTCATGAAGATGAGAGTGTTTCTCTCCTTCCACAAACTTAAGAGGAAATGAGAAGTGCCATCCTCTAGGATGCCAAAAGGATAGGAAAACTAAAAGGACACTCCCATTGTAAGTTTTAAGTCCTCAATGTTAATGGGTTGCGTCCCATTGAATTACGAAGCAGATCCGAGAACCCCGAGAAAATTTCCCGAGAAAGGGCATAATAGGAAAAGATGGTTGACATTTTCCTCATCCTTACCATAGAGGAACATCTACTAAGAATTGTCATACCATTCTTCCTCAAATTATCCACCATTAGAATCTTGTTTTGAGTAGCTAACTAGTAGAAAATATTTACCTTGGGTAGAATATCTTTCACCCAGTCAACTCCAAGTAATCATTGTGAACATAATCTTTAAAATTCAAGAAATAGGCGGATTTAACTAAATACTCTCTCGATTCCTCTTCTTTCCACATGATTGAGTCCTCTTGATGTTGGAATCTTGGGATGTAATGATTTATTAATTTAAGATTGAGATAATTGAAACAGTTGGCATTCCCCTTGATAATTGGGTGGAGGATTTATCACAACCCAAGTGGGCTCATCATTGGTAATAACCCAATAGTTTCTAATCCATACTTTACCTATTTCTTCATAGTATTATGCCACTATTTTCTAGGGCTCCTTCTCAACAAGAGGTTTTTCCTCTAGCCATAAATCTTGTCAAAAATCTTGAAAAAGTGTTATTTATCACTTAGAAAGTTATTTTTAACTCATCATATCAAATTGGGACACGGGAGTGAGAATTCCACCTCGAGAGCATGAGAAAGTGTTTTGGGGTCAAAAATATATGATTTTGACTCAAAAACACTTGATGAGATCAATGGAACAATTATTGAGACCCAATTATTTATAAAATTCCAAATTTAGGGCCTGTTTCATATTTGATCGAAAGCGTCGGCTCTGATGTTTTGAATTACTGGAGAGATTTGGGTCTTAGAGTAAATTTCATGTTTCCATATTTTATAGGATTCCAATATATTTCCATTACCTTTTTTCCTCCTAAATCCTACTAGAACTCCCAAAATCATTTGGAGAAGTTGATTTTCACCATTGGAGCATTCATTCCCTATACCTAGAAAGACTCGGTCTTACACAAGTTGTTCCTGAATCAAATTTTCTTCCCAATTTTTTCTTAAATTACTTCAAAATCATTCAATAATCTCTAACCTCACCCTTATATGTTTTATATTTTCCTGAACTCTTATGGAGGATGTTTACTACCTATGATCGACCTAAAATGGCCTTTTAGGCCTCTAGAGGAAGTAGTCTTTCATTGAACCTAAAATCCTTGTTATAAATTTCTTATGAGCTATAATGAGGGTTTAACTAAGGGAAATTTGGTGAGAGGAAGGGTGTATAGTGAGCAAAAATAGAATTTTCAATAATGGGATTAGTTGTCACAATCAAAATTTCAATTTTTCATACCAAACATTTTACATGACAACAACTGGCTCTAACTTGGGGACATTGGATTGTAAGGGGAAATAGAGAACCTTAGGCATATCATGGGTAGTAGACCAATGCTTTATACATTGAGCAATGGATTCATTTATCGCCAACTAACAAAAGAAACATACAGAGACAAAGGGGACAAACAAAACACACATGATAGAAAGGAAATACATAAAAATGGAAGGGAAAGACACACACAACTAAAATGGAAATTATGGTACATGGTTGGGGACAACCAACCTTGTTGTCTATAACGCTTCATATGTTTCCCCTTTGTAAGGAAGATCTAATGAGTTCCCATCAAGGTAAGCAAGATAATATGTGTTTTATCCACATAAGTGTTGGATCTTGAAAGGACTAAGCCAAAGTGAGTCAAAAATTTTGTGGCTTCCTTGGGATCTCTCCTTTTGTCCTAGAGAAGAATAAGATCTCCAATTTGGAAGCTTCTCTCTTGGTTTTTCTAATCAAATATCTTCTTACCTTAGTATGGTGTCTTCTTAGTGTGTCAACTGCTACTAACTTTTCTTCATTCAATTTTTCTAAGTAATAAATCCTCTTGTTAAGAGGATTTGAGTATCTCGCATTTATGCTTCCTTCACTTGATTGTAAGGTAGGTAGCTCTTGAGAAATTTGGATTCGATATTTGATTCGAGTATAGTATTTGAAAAGGAGAGGTTCTAATGAATTTCTTGGGCGTGACCGGTTATCCCATAATACATCGTATATTTTCTTATGTTGGTATTTTTATTGACATCTATTAGCTTTCAAACATGAGTGGCAATGTTTTTATTAACTAGAATCTACTTGCACATTTCCTTGCATATAGTAATTAGCAGAGTAAGATATGGGAATATCATGATTGTAGTAAAATTCCATTAATTCACCTATCGATAAGTAAGTGGAATTTTTGGTTACTATCTTATTAGGTACCACGAATCTGAAAATGATATTTTCCTTCAAGAAATTACACACCGTTTCAAAATTAGCATGTTTGGTTAGAATAGCCTCCACCTGCTTTGTGAAATAATCGAGTAGTGGTAAGCACATATATGTGACCTATGTCGAAGTGCAAGTTCAATACATTGATGAAATCCAAACCCACTGTTAGAAGGGTTCTTCAAAAATGACAAGCCCGAGAGGTAAAGCAATAAGTCTTGGTATTCCCATAAATTTTTGACGTAAATCACATTTTTATAACCCATTTATATGTATCTCGGAAGAGGGTAAGACAATAATATCCACCTCTCAAAATCTTGTGAGTTATAACCATTACAGAGAAACGACGTCCACATGCTTGGTGATGTGAATGCTTGAAAATATTTTTCTATTTTTCTTCCTCAACACGCCTTAGGAATGTACCATCTAATCCTTTCTCATACAATACATTCTCCCAAATTACATATTTTAATACTATGAGGCAAATAATACGCCTTTACTTGTAATGTAGGTTTGGAGGGAAATCCCCATAAGTTAGGAAATATGTTATGTCTACATATCAAGGGTTGGTGGTGCTTATAAAGAACAAAAGAAGGAGGTATTTAACTAATCATGTGTAATAGTTAGAATAATATTCCCATTCTTCCTAAGAAAGGATTTCACAAAATCCATTTCCTCGTACCAACTTAGAAGGTTTAATGTCGAGGTCATACTCTTGAACTTTCAACACCTGATTTAACAAAAATAAACCCTAGATATTGTAGAGTCACAACAATGATATAGAAGTAAAGTACATGTCTGACCTAAGTAATATGATAGAAAAATATGAAACCCCAAGTACAAGATAAGTGATGTAGTACATAAGCAGCCTCAAGTAAAAAGGATACAAAGTTCAATATTTCCTATTAGGCCTTGAAATTAGTTATATTTCCACTATATACATACCTCAAAATAGGTAAATTATTAATTTCTATTCTTGTAGAACTTAACCAATGCTTACCCTTTTTTATTATGTCATTTAAATCTACTTTTCACCATCATATTTGAATCATATGAAAAAGAATCATCAAGTTTACCTATTCTTGTCAAACAACTCCCTTGAAGGCTACTTAATTGCTTGATCCTTGTAGACTCAAGGTTAAAGAGCTCTGTAAGGTTTCACAATAAGGTAAAACTTGATCCTAACACCCGTTAATAACCTTTTTGGTGTAAGCATAAATTGAGGTTCAAAGACTTTGTTTAAATCTCCTTTCTCTTCAATTTCTCCTTTCTTGTTTCTTAAGAACTTACTAGACATGTCAATGGTGTTTCTACCTTGTAGCTATTTATTTATGAATCCCTTGACTAACTAAATACATTTTAGGATATCCATTTAGGGTTTTCAGCTCTGTATGAAGTTTCACTTAGGCTTGTTTTGTAAAATTCTTCACCAATCCCATGTTTTGATCTTCAAATTTCTCCTTTCTTGTTTCTTAAGAACTTACTAGACATGTCAATGGTGTTTCTACCTTTTATCTATTTTATTGATGACTCCCTAACCAAATAACTACATTTTAGGATACCGAGTTAGGTTTTGAGCTCTGTATGAAGTTTTACTTAGGCTTGTTTTGTAAAATTCTTCACCAATCCCATGTTTTGATCTTCAAATTTCTCCTTTCTTGTTTCTTAAGAACTTACTAGACATGTCAACGGTGTTTCTACCTTCTAGATATTTTATTGATGAATACCTTGACCAACTAACTACATTTTAGGATACCCATTTATGGTTTTGAGCTCTGTATGAAGTTTCACTTAGGCTTGTTTTGTACAATTCTTCGCCAATCCATGTTTTGATCTTAAAATTTCTCCTTTCTTGTTTCTTAAGAACTTACTAGACATGTCAATGGTGTTTCTACCTTCTATATATTTTATTGATGAATCCCTAACCAATTAACTACATTTTAGGATACCCATTTAGGGTTTTGAGCTCTGTATGAAGTTTCACTTAGGCTTGTTTTGTAAAATTCTTCACCAATCCCATGTTTTGATCTTCAAATAAGGATTATATGTCTCAGTAATTGCATTTAGAGTCTAGATTGTTATGAATCCTAGTAAATGGAAGATAATTTTATCCCAAAGACATTAAAATTCCCTAATATGAGTTCCTTTAGGTGATAAGTACCAATATTCAACTCTTTATTCCAATCTACTCTTTTCTCTAACTCTTTTTCTCCTTTCTAGCCAATATTATGTGTATGCAGTCTTATGTAGACTCGATTACAAATGAACAAATCAGATAATAAAATTATAATCCTCTTAAATCATTCAACTTACATTTAGTGGATTATCTTAGACTCACACAATGGTTTTGAAACCATGTCTTCACATTCATAACCTTCCCTTACAAAATAATTGGTTTATTATTGTCATTAAATAACCACCTACGTGTTATGAATGTATCTGTCATGTTTATCTTATCTCTGGAATCCTCTCAAGCCTCAATACTTTTGGATTACACTTAAGATATTCCTCAAATGGTATACTAAAAATTTCATCTATTGTCTCCCTCTAGACATTAAGGAACCAAAAAATTATTCTAGACCCTAATGAGGGTTTGCACTCGCAATTCAGAGAAGCTTTCTTTATTCACTAATATTTTCCCATGTATATTCACAATCTAATCTCTCTTGCTAGGGATTGTATAGATGCTCTCAAGATTCAAACCTTGGTAGAGAAGATAAATGCATTCAATATATTGTGTTACTTCAAAATCCGATCTCCAAGAATAGGGTATTATTGGTTTCTAAATATTTTCAAATCCCTTAAAGTGTCATTTTATCTTTGTAGAAGTATATGAAGTTATATTAGGATCTAAATATTGTCCTATACCCCTTAAAAATCCTTATACTTGAATCTTTCACCACCTTCTTGTTCTCATTATGCTTAGTGTTCACTTTGTGAGAGGATTCCCATATACTGAGAGGTTTTACCAACTCTTCATTATGTTCTATGATAATATTAATGTAAATGCCTTGTCTTGATGTCTTTAGATGCAATGAAATGTAAAACAAATAATGAACCCTTTGTTAGTTACCTCCTTCAACATTGTACAAGTTTATCTCCCTCCTACAATGACAATTTTGACCTCATAAACCCTCTCACTTGACTATGACTAATTACAAATTATCTTCTAGCTTATGCACATACCTTGATCATAAATTCCTTCAATTCTCAAAGAAAATAAACATAATAATATCCCTTTCCATGAATAAACTTATTTTAAATAACATGCATAGGCTCCTCACTCATAAAAATGCTCAAAATCGTGAAATTCCATTTCTAGGCGTGTATACACAAAATTCTCTCTCTTTACTCTTGGAGCTTCTTCTTCTTACAAAGATCATTCAAATGATGATACAATCAGTTACAAGAGATGGTTAAATAAGCCTTTATAAGCTCTCTAACTAATATTGGTTTAAGAAACCTCTTAATGATACATGATTTGTATTTTCCCTAACCATTAAATGGCCTAAACTAAGACTAGAACCCTATGACCTAGGTATTAGGTCACAACTATGACCCAAGTGAGAGACTTATACCTAGATAGGACTCATTACATGTTTATGCATCCTTCAAAATTCTCGAAGAAGAAGACAAATATACACTAATTATATACAAAATTACCTTCAATGATTCAAATGTCATTTTGGAGGGAAATGACCTAATTTGAATTTGTGAAGGACTTAACACACACACAACTTCTAAATGACCCCTAATGACTTCTACAACATATCATCCTACTATGAAAACCAAAATTTAATGATATCATCCATATGTACAAGTTGAGAGTTTATGCCCCGCATCAAGAAGGAAAAAGTACTTAGTTGGTTTTACAATTAATCTTGGGTGTGTGTTGAACTAGAAAATTCATCGTTCTATGCCAACAAAATTATGCAACTATTAGATCTTCTTGGACAGGGGCGCTGGACTAGTTCAAGGTGCCTAGGCACCAAAGACTACTCATGGGTGCATGTGACTATGAAACTAGTCATAATCTAAATTTTACAATGTTACAAGATGTTTGAGAAATTATCACTTTTAGTCACCTATATGTCCATTGGTTGATTGTCAAGTTTGTCTAAAACCTGCAAAGAGAAAGAAAACTTGCAAAAACCCAAAACACATCAAATCCTAAAAAGAAAAAAGATACAAATGGGAGTCAAACTAACTTGGTGGTCACTCAACCGAGTGAACTTGCAATCCGGGTGCTACACTACATTTGGACTCTATGTAGTTTTGTGTGTGTGTAGAATTATGCCCTAGGTGGCTCTTGTACAAGATGCACTTGATAGTGAGAAATATCTAGATATAACAATGTAAGTAAATGTGGGCATGGAAAAATTAACTTCCCCTCCTATGAAGTATATGCAGAAGAATGCAATCCTTTTTCCTTGAATGATGACTATACGGATGCTTTAATGCTCTTGAAATGCCTTTGGATGCAACCTTAGGTGATAATAGAGCTTGAGATTAGTCCTTATTATGATCACATAGTTTTATATTTATATATTTCCCTTGTTTGAATTTTGTAATCAACCACTAAAATACCAATCCCATAAGAAAAAAAAGATGCCTAATGGTTATAAAATACCCCAATATGTGAACAAGATAAAAAGAGGTAGGGGCACCCGAGGGGATGGGAACCTAGGTGTTGGTGTCCTAGTTGGAGTCTTTGGTGTCCAAACTCAAAAATATAAAGCAACGAAAGTCGAACTGGGCAATAGGGTGTGTAAGACCAAGAAGGAAACCAAAAAGAAAGCAAAGAGGCCAAAGACAAGTGGTCAATTAGTACTTTTCTCGCTTAGGAATCATATGAATAGTGGTATGTGATCAAGACCTAGAAATATACCTAAAGTGTGTGATTTAGTGTCTACAAGCACCCAATTTCCTCTCCTCGCATGTGAATCGTAGACACTAAATCATGCACTTTGGGTACATTTCTAGGTCCTAGTCACATACTATTATCCATATGATTCCTAAGTGAGAAAATTGGAAATTAAAAGTTGTCTTACCTTTTTGTCTTTGTTCATGTCTTTGTTCTAGCCTTTTACACCCTATAACTCGGTCGATGCTTTATTGTTTCATCATTTATCACTCTGGACACCAGCACCTAGCAAGTACACTAGCACCTGTGAGACACCCCCGTCCTTGTGGGCACCCTCAACCTCTTTGTATCTTACTTTCCCCTTTTGGGCCTCTTTTATCTTTTGGGCATCTTGTTTTCTTATGGTTCAACCTTTTAGTTGTTAATTGCAAAATTCAACTAAGGAAATCATATAAATATAAAGTTATGTAACCTTAATAAATGACCAATCTCTAAGAATCTACCACCATCACCTAAGGTTGCATCCAAAGGAATTCTAAGAGCATCAAAGCATCCATCTAGCTTCATTTAAGGGACAAGGGGCTGCTTGTTCTACATACATGCATAGGAGGGGAAATTCATTTTTCCATCCACACATCTACTTACATTGTTACATCTATCTATTGCTCGTTATTTAGTGCATCTTGCACAAGAGCCACCTAGGGCATGATTCTACACATACACACACACATGTAGAACTACATAGATTCTTATATGTAATACAACACCTAGATCATAAGTTCACTATGTTGGGTGACCATCACGAACAATATAACTCCCCATTTACATTTTTTTCTTTTTAGGATTTGATGTGTTTTGGGGTTTTACAGGTGCTATTTCTCTTTGTAGGTTACATGTGAATTATGTCAACAAAGAATCGATACATAAGAAATCACTTTCGGCCCTTTTTGCGATCACGAGTACCCGAACGCCCCGACATGATCCAAGTGCCTCATTTTGGCTTATTCGATAGTCCTATAATTTTTGGACTTAGTTGCGACATTCTTTCCTCCTATTTCATTATTTTTCCAGTTTGGTACATCTTTAATATAATTGTGGAATCAACTAAGCATTCTTTCCCTCTTCTTATACCTAGGGTTTCAATTTTATCTAGTTTATTATTTTTTTCACATTATGTACTTTACTATTTTATCTATTACATGTGACTCTAAAATAGCCTGCTATGGTTTTACAAATAAATTCCTATATTTGTTAAATCATTTGGTGAACCCATCACTTGAACCTACTTTTTTCTAGGTCTTTTATCGTCTTCTTATTATGGCTCAATCTTATGGACCATTTACTGAAGCCCATCTCCAAGAGCTTGATGATCATCTTGCTAAACATCCTTAGGATCTAGATATGCTTTTATTCACTACTCATGAGGAGGCCACCAATCTTGTGAAGCTTAATGTTCCTACATCCACCCCCACTTCCATGCCTATTACTACTCAACCGTCTTATTCTACTCTTCCACCCACTTCTACTCTTCTTGTTTCTATTCCTACTCCCACTAACCACTTCACTCCACCTCTTATTTCTCACATGTGGAAATTCTCTTCTACTGGAACTCAAGACTTAGCCTCTCTTTATTAGGATCTTCAAGTTCAAATCCAACAATTGCACGTAACAGGCTACTTATCATGTGTCTCCATCTTTGTATTCCACATCACTACTTCATACCCCTTTCGTACCTATTATTTAAGCTTATGCACTTCCACCTAATTTCGTCACTCGAAGCTACCCATTTTCAATAGTCATGGTGATCATCGGGGAGAATCTTTGAGCATTTCACATACCATGTCTAGATTATGTGGATGATCACACTTTACTCAAAAATATCTTTCCTATAAGTCTCCAAGATTATGCAATGTGTTGGTTCTACAATCTACTTGTCCACTCAAAGCAACATCTTTTACACATTCGAGTCGATGTTTTTCTCACTCATTTCCTTATAAATATCAACTCTAAGACATCTTATGCTCAACTTGAGTAAATTAAAAAGGATATAACAAACATCTAGCGAATTATGTCTTGCGATATAAGAACAACTTAGCTAAGATGTCTCATGTGCTTATGAGACTTTGAAATTTAAGATCTATTCGTCTAAATTCTATTACCGCCTCTTCGAGGAAGTGTTATCTTCAAGACATATCCATCATTTGATCATTTGTCACGCTCTTAAGCTATGTGAAAGAATACTATTATCTATGGGTAAGCTTAAGTATCGGGATCGGGATTCACATCTTCTACTCGATTTAAAAGTAAATCCACTTTCAAGCCATCTACCAAGCGTACCGAAGCAAAAGCTATTGTCAACATTGTCTCTAATCTTGAAAATCTTTAATGAAAACCACCTAAGCATTTGTTTACTAAATTACCTTGTGATCCACATATTCTATTACCGCAACTCATTGAGAGAAATCTTATTACACTTCCTCCTCTGCTCCTCTGGACTGTCTCATTCAAAAGGTCACAATTATAATAAAAATTATTAGTGTGACTATCAAAAATGTGTGGGACATTCTACTTATCGATGTTTCAAACTCGGGCATCTTATTTGAAATCTCATCAATAATAATGTAATGGCGCTTCTGAACCTTGGCATCTACTTCACTTGATGAAAATAAAAATCTTAAAATCTTCAATAATCCTCTACCTAATCATGAGAAACAAGCTGCAAAATCTTCAACTAATCATGCGTATCACATTATTGCTCCTCCATCATTGGGACTTCTAGATTTTTAGTTTCTCAGGTTGATTCATCTCCACCTTTCATTACATTTTTGACCATGATCATCATGCTACATTCTCTTCTGATCACTTACACATCAGTTCTTCTATTAAATTTATTTCTATCTATAACACCATGGTTGATCCATCGTTTCACATAAGCGCATGATCTATTGCAATTATTATCGTTATCAACTATCCACTCTCACGGATTAAGTATCTAGTTCCTATATCTTATGGCTATGTCAAGCTTCCAGTCACATTCGGTCCTCTCACCATATTGGTGCCTTTCCTTGTGGCACCTAATGTAAAATATTGTGACATACTCTTAGGTCTTCCTTGGCTCCTCATTGCTCGAGAAATCATTTCTATAAATCGCTTGTGCCTTAAATTCATTTATAACAAGAAAATTTTCATTATCTAAGGTATCCCTCCATACACGCCATGGCCTCAGCCTCCTCTTGATGTGGCCATCGCACTCACTAGAGAATCTAGGTCCCTCATACCTCTTATGTCTAAAGTAAATCTTCGTCCTTTAATTCCCAGGCATGTTGGCATATCACCCAACCTAAACTTGGCACTCACCTGTACCACATGAAGGTGTCAGACCCCTCTTTTATGTGATATTTGTCAAGAATGTTACCATGAGTGGTGGAGTAGTGCACAATTGTAAATGCATACATCCTATAACAAGAATAAAGAAACTAGACCCAAGCATAGATGAGCCATATTATGACTATGAACATAAAAAATAACATGTAGGAATCATATCTAAACCATGAACATAATATGAACACAAACATTGAGATCCATAAGCACTGATATTCAGAACAAACACCATTGTATTAATCCACCATTGTTACAGTAGCCAAATACATCATAAGAATCATAATCAAACCAGATACATCAACAAAGAACAACATTCTAACCCTACAATGATGACTCTCAAGAAGTTTCAACTAGATTCACTTGCATCTCTCTCTCTTTGCTATCCACTCCCTTCTCTTTGTCGTGTAAATCAATACATATCATGGAGAGAGGTGGGAGATTTTCCTCCACCACCTAGTCATCACTCAAGAGTAGGTCGCATGCCAAATGTCATCATGCTCTGCCATTCTCAAGTACCCTAAGCATACAAATGACAACTAAAATATAACTAACTCTACTTTATAGCTCTTAATCCTAGCATAATGATCATATCCTAAAGTAGGTTTTTTTGGATGCAAGTCTCCATGCTTTAACCTTATCCATAATCAAGCTAACTTTGCATCTCCATGTGTTATTCATTACAAATCAAACTCTAGCCCAAAAATTAGCTAAGTCCCGAGTCTATTCTTTATGGGTGTGAACCTTCGCGCTCTTCCTAAAGCTACTTTTACGCTAGCCTTTATGCCTTGTTATTGTGTGCCAAAACCCTTCATGCGTTAGGTACTTATTTTTTTTGGGGCTCAAACATTACTCACACTATTTTGATTTTATGCCCTTAATAATTCTTCATGCTTTATGTATGAAATTCCATTAATCCAAAAACAAGCTAAGGAAAAAATGTTGTATTTTGTAAATAACCTAAATTATTAATTGGAGGAGTTTAGGGAACTCCCCATCTACCTCCCCCTTTAAATTTTTCCATGCCTCTAGTTTGGCCATCTCTTCTTCCAGCACTTCCTCCACTATGTTGGGTACCTTTTCTAGCATAATTTCTTCAACCTTCCCCTTGAGCTCTTCTATGACCACCACGGATCCATGAAAACTCCTCAAACTCATCCATATGTTTTGTGATAGAATCTTGAAGCTCACCAATATGAAATTCCAACTTCTCACACTTTTTCTTTATCTTATCATATTTGCATTGTGGTGTGTATTATCAGTTGGGCATGCTCAATCTTATTTTTTGGGACCTTTTCTTGTAAGGCCTTTAGAAAAACATCTTCATTTGTGACTCGTGCATCAATAACGGGCTCACATTTATGACAATTGTTAAAGCCCTTATCTACTAATATATTTTCCCCTTGAGTTTGGTGAGCAAGTCCTCTAACTCATTAATCTAAGCTTCAACAACAATCTTGTTGTTTTCCTTCTCCTTCGTGAGCTCCTCTGTTGTGGGTCTTGTTCCATCCTTGATGTTGACTAGAAAAATCCCCACCAAGTCTTCCAAATATTCCATCTCATCATTATAATCCATCCTGGCTTGGCTCACCAGTGTTAGACATTATCCCAAGAATTTCTTAACCAAGGTGTCAACTCAATCATATGTTTCTTTTATCCACACTTGTTTTCCCTTCAAACCATGGCACAATATTTCTATTTCCTTTTCCTTCCCCTTTTGATATGCGAACAAGGTTTGAACAGTCACCCCTACATCCAAGCTCCACCTTATGACTTCCGAGGACATATTTTGTAGTGCATTGCATGCCTGCTCATCTATAAGGTGGCTTGGATCCACCACTTTATAATTCACCCCTTTCCTTTTCTTCAAATGGATGGTCTCGATCACATGATCGTTGACCTTGAACTCGGGCTCCTCTACATGATAATGTAGATTCCAACTTATCATTTTCTTGGTCCTCGTTACACCCCCATCCTGGTCTAAGATATCCCAAGCATGTAACTTTTATGGGGAAAGGGTGATCTAGAATCATGCATGTAATAACTTTGCAAGATTATCCATAAAGTCCATATGAGGGGACCTAAGCATCTATATCTTCCTCTCTACCTTGCGCTTTGAGAGTTGCTTCCTCGGGGTGCTTGAACCTGTAATAAACTCTTTATCCTCCTTAATAAAAAGGAGTCTCCTTTATTATTCTCTTCTTTTTGGTTGGATACAAAATTTTTATCTGCGTAGGACTCTTCACAAGTCCCTTTATTATATGTTTCTTTATATTTGCGGGTGCATTAATCACATTCCTTGGCCTTCTACTTGACCCTTCTCTTCTCCTACTCCTTGAGCTTTGCCTCAAGTTCCTCTATGAATTTGGTGTGATCATCTTGATTATGTCTTTGTCACAGAAATGGAGACATCATGTACATGAGGATTTTTATGCTCCAACTCTTATTCTTGGGCTATTTAACTTCTACGTACTCTAGTTGTGAAGCCTCGACGATGCCTTGTTGTGATGTACTTGTGCCCCACTATTGCTCGGTGTAAATAATACTTCCTTTTTATGGAAGTGTCTAATTTCCCCTCACTTCCTTCTTATTCCTCTCCTTCTTCTACCTAGACCACTTTCATAGGTGGGATTAGCGTCTCTTGGCTTTAAAAAGTGGATTATATAACCTCCACCTCAAATCCCCTTGTGTCTTAGGGCACAACTACACAAACACTCGGTGGATGAAACCCTTAATAGTGACATTGATCTACGATTGTGAGATCTAGGAAGTCTTATTCAAGGCTTGACATACATTGGCCTCACATCGTACTTGTAGGTCGCGTGAAGGGTATGAACATCGAAGTTGAATTTTCAAATCGGCATCAATGGTCAAATTTTGTGCATATTTCATCCGATTAATGGCACACTTTACATATTTCACGAGTGAATTTAAATGGAAGTTTACACCATGAACCCATTTCTCCATTGGCCATTTTAAATTTCACCAAGATGAAGTGTTGCATAACTATAAACTTCACTTGGTCCCCTACAATTGTTGGCAACTCGTGTAGAATACATCATTCATTCTTGAAATCCTGCGTAGTCTCTCGTACCATTTGTTCATCCGGGTCTTGTAGGCATTCATGATGGAGCCATCACAAGTGAACTGTGAAAATTACACTGTAGGAGATGAGTGCTCTATGTTGGGTAAACCCACACATTCCCATCGGTCCATCAAGGATGCCAATTTCCCAAAATATGATTAATAGTAGGATGGACCCCCATGTGATCTTTGCTCAGCTTCATTTTGCACCTACACTTCCTCAATGATACTCTTTGCAATGAATTGGCAAAAGTTATAGTGCACTTGTTTTCATACGTTGTATCAATATACAAGTATCTTATGTTTATCTTCATCCATCGTTCTAATGTTCCAGATTTATAGCTAATAAGTTGGGTAGCGAACATTGATACCGGATCATCTAGATCTATAATAACCTAGGCCCTTCTCCCTCATCATAATTCAAGTTTGCTTTGTAAATTATTCAATTTTTTTAGCACATAGGTCGAGTGCCATGTCCTTGTCCAATGTTTTTCCAGTCTGTCACTCTCCTTATCAACTGGCTCATAATTCACATTCTTCTCCTTGCAAAGTAGAAAAATTCCTCATACACCCATGAAATTAACCACCAAAATAATGGGGTGGGTTTAACAAAGAAGGAAAGCTATCATAGCTGTAAAATTCTAGTTTTATGCAACTCTTGTTGCACTGAGTCATTAACCTTAGGGTTTTGAGCTCATCTAACCTTGGGACATCTTTAACTAGATCCACCTGTATCAAATTTTTGTGTTCTTATGTTCTGTGGTTGAACTTGCTAATTTTACACCTATATAGATTTGAAATCCACTTCTCTACTTTGATCACACCCGGGGTACTACATTTCCAAGTATATCTCTACGGGTTCCTCCTTCTCCACCACCGGTCTCTTGGTTTGTGCCTTCCTTGGTGTCATTTTTGTTCCTTCACTTACGTGCCCTAGGTGTTCAACTTCTCCTTGTCTACCCAAGATCTCCAACTTTGATAGCTTCACTCTTACACAACCCCCTGTTGCCTCACTATTTACTCCACTTTCCACTCCACAAGGTCTTGTCATAGTTTGCAAAATGTCACTTGGTTCGTAAAATTACTTCACTTCTTTATCACACCCTCGTCGCACTTCAATCACTTGGGAGCACAATTTTTTTTGAAGGCAAGGTAGTTAAAATGAATACCCTCACCCCCTATTTATACTTTTCCATGACCTCAACATCCTTTTGACACACATCTTAAAGTTAATTTTTAACAAAGTAATTTTTTCCACTTAAATAAACTTTTACGACCTCACCTTGCATCTATCTGTAGTTATAACCTTTTGGTGCGCTAACACTAATTCACCGACACATACCTCCTCTATGTGCCTCATTGTGCCAAAGTACTTAACCTCTATGCTTATCCACTAAGTAATTTCCCATTCCAATGCCTACCTCATGTTACACTGCATGATTTTTTCTCTCCTACATGGTCTTTAATCATCTCAACCTTCCTTAGAACACCTCTCATTCGGTGTAAACCATTTTTTTTACCTTCATCCCAAAATCCGAGAAATATTTTTAACCAATATAACCTCCCTTAGAAACATGCCAACCATTTTCCACATTATACTTCAATCCACTCCACACTAAATGTATGCATGGTCCTCTACACATAGAATCACTTAAAACGTAATTAGCTATTAGCATGCCAACACAAAACACAACACAGGACTAAAAATATAGAGCATAATGATGACGAAAGGAAACACATATAAAGGAAAATGCATTAAAGGAAAACCTAATCTAAATGAAAACACCGCTTTATTAAAAACATGAGGAAGACTTATTTATAGTAGGGCTTCAACTTACTCCCATTAAAGTAACTAGGAAACCATGTGCCATCAAAGGATTCTAACTGGAAAGTGCCTAATTCAATTATATAGGTCACAACATATGGTCCCAACCTATGCACTTAGAAATTTATAGGATGGTGTAAGAACTTGGAGTCATACAGAAGAACCATCTGTCCAAATTCAAGCTTCTTATTCTTAATGTGTCGATCATATTAGGCCTTCTGTCTTGCTTTCTCTATCTGTGGCTCCAATGAGTTATAGAACACCTCTTATCCAATCTGTATCGAGTTTTTTTATGCACTCTTTAAGTGCTTACTCATCGATTAATTATCTGCATGCATAATACGTAGGGATGGTAACATAAACTTAATCGGTAAAACATCCTCTGCACCAAACACAAAATGAAAGGGTGTTGCTTTGTTTAGCCTCTTATAGGTTGTTCTATATGACCAAATTACAGCAGAAACTTTATCATCCCAATATTTCCTTCCAATGTCACAGATCTTTGTCAATGTGTGGCTCAAAATATTGTTGAAAGATTCAGTAGTTCCATTAGCTTGTGGGTGATAGGGTGTAGTCTTATGATGTGCTACCATAAACTCTACCAATAATATTCTAACAGTCTCATTCAAGAAATGAGTACCCCTATCACTTGTTAAACTCAATGGACATCCATACATGCTTATGATATTCTCCCAAAGGAACCTTGTTGTAGTAGTTGTAGTGTAATCCTTTATAGGAGCTACTTCCGCCCACCTTGTAAGATAATCTATACAAGTAATGATGTAGTGTGACCTAGTCCTATGCACATCGATGGGGAAATAGGGCCCACAAAGTCAATTTCCCATTTTTCAAAAGGTTTTACACTTGCTATAGGCCTTAACAACATTTCATCTCTATACCCAGGCTTCCTAAGGTGTTGGAAATGATCACAACCCTTGGAATATTCTGTGCAATCCTTGTACAATGTTTCCCACCACAAACCAACCATCGAGAATATTGCACGTGGTGGCTCACCCGCATAATGTCCACCATTAACCACTTAATGAGCTTCCTCCATAATACCAACATGCTTATGTTTGAATACACATCGGCATAAAATCTCATCCCGGCCAAGTTTGTATAGATCTCCACCAATCAACATGTAAGGCGCGACATGAATGGCAAGTTGTTTTCTTTTTATACTCTTCATTTCGTCAGGCACCACACTGTTCATAAAAATATAGCAATATCCTCCAAATCAAAGGGCATGCATTGTAATCTGAATAACTATGAATCTAAAAGTGTGTCTTCAATGCTCTGTGCGTCCTCGCCTGAATTAATTCTTGAAAGATGGTCAAGTCCTGAATTTATCTTTCCCAGCTTTACTACAACTGAAAAGTCAAACTCCTGAAATAACAAGATCTAATGGCATATAAGTGTAAGTGTCATGTGATCTGTATAAAAGATAAATGGAGAATCCAACAAGTTCTACCTAAACTTATGTAGTGTATACATCATAGATAATGTTTCGTGCTCCGTTGTTGTGTAATTCTTCTTAGCTAGAGTTAACTTTCTACTTGCAAAACACAAAGGGTGATCAACAATCCCTTCTCCAGGTTGTGCTAGAACTGCTCCAATTACCATCCCTGATGCATCCACATGCACATGAAAGGGATTTTCCTAAGAGGAAAGCGCAAAATGGGTGCAATAGTAAGCTTCTCCTTTAATGTATCAAAAGCCACCTGTTGCACCTCATCCTAGTGAAATCTTCCCTTATGCCTCAACAATTCTTCTAAGGGTGCGGTAATCCTAGCATAGCCTTTGATGAATTTTCTATAGTAACCTGTATGCCCCAAAAATCCATGCATTGTGCTTTGATTGGTAGGCTCCTCCAAACCCAAAATAACAACTTTGGCAAGATCCACCAATAAACCTTCCTTACAAATAATATGACCTAGCAATGTGCCAAAAGGAGTAGCAAAGACACATTTCTTAATGTTTAGAGATACTTAACTGTATCCGGACCTCTCGAACATCAATCTCAAGTTGTCACAATTATCTTTCACTAAAGTCATACACTATCCAGTCATCTAGGTAGACTTTGTGAGACACCTATATTCCACTTTTGAAATCTTATTGCCAAACGCACACAAATCACTCTCATTCTTACCAATTCCATTATAATTAGTGGTTTCGCTAATCAACTAACATTTTTGCCATTTTGGCCAATTAACACAACATTTTGATTTCCTAACCCCTTTCGCATTTAAGATGGCACTTTACGATGACTCTTAAGTCAAAATCCTCTTCCAAACATACAACTAGCAATTATTAGCTAATAGAGCCTATTTTGCCATTGTTTTGGTCAATATACCATATTATTGGCTCAAACCTCTCTTCCAACCACTCAAAATCACCCCATTTCCCTCTACAACATCTCAACAAGCTTTAAAAGCTTATCTTAGCCTCCTAATTGACCCTAAGCGGTTGATTAAGGCTCCTCACATCCTAATCACTTGTTAATTCACTAATTATGATTAGCAAATCCTTAATCATGATTAGCATCCTTAATATAATTTGTACTTTTAGTCCCACATGAACTAAATTACAAATTTTCCTCAAAGGTGAAGCTATAAAAAGGACTAAGTATCTACACTTATACTTTACACCATGCTTTGATTTGCATCTCATATAAGAAATATGATTTATAGCCAAGCTCAATCCTTGCCTAAAGCCTTCAATGGGGTTAGTAGATGGATATCCAAAATGACCATGTAGTCATTTGGAGAGGCCATTTCACCTTGTTTGGAGTAAGCAACCATACCAATTTGATTGCCTCTTAGATCTATTTAGGTCTTTGTTAGTTTAGCAATTCAATATATTAGTAGGCATGATTAGCTAGATTTTGAATTATATTCATGTTAGTTAACATTCCATTAAGCTTTTATCTTTAGTGTTACATTCCTAGACTTAAAGCCTTGGCTATAGATGAAAATGGTGTTAGCCTCCCTTAATTAGTCATGTTATTTGCTTTGTAGAGTTTAGGGTGCTTTCATTGGCATGCACGGTGAGACAATACCCCATTTGCATTCATTTTAAAGCTTTTAAACTTAGTTTCAAAGTTTTTCATGTTAAGTTTTCTAGTTTAATTTCAACCTTTTAGATTAGTTTCTCAAGCTTTTTAGATTAATTTCAAAGTTTTAGAGTAATTTTCAAAGTTTGTAGATCAATTTTCAAGCTAGGTAGTTGTTTCAACTAGATTAGTAGTATAAGTTGTGTTTTCATGTTCTTTGCGGGATAAAAGGAGGAAAAGTGTTGGAAAAATTGCTTTAAAAGGCCAAAGTTATGATCTTTTTCAAGAAATCCTCTTCAAAACTCAGATTTTGAGCACCTACTTAGGGTTTGATGAGTGATTTTGTTTCATGCTTTGTATGAGTTTGGAATAGGGTTATGTATGCTCTTCTCTTGCACCTTATGTGATCTTGAGAATAAAAAACACCTCTAAACCACTTTTTTCTTATTTAGAGTAAGTAGGAACAATCATCATTCATTTCTATGCTTAAGGGAACAAACTTTATATTTGACATGTACATGATCTTTTAGTTTAAGAGTTTTTCACTTGATAAATATTCAAGGCTAAAAATTGTGTATGTTCTTCCCTTGCACCTAGTGTGATCTTGGGAATAAAAAAAAACTTTAGTCTTTCATTAAGAATCACTTGGATTAATTGGGAATAAACCTTGATTTCAAAGTTTTATGGTAGTTAGTTTATTCACAAGCATTTTCATTGCTATCTTTTTATGATATTGTGAATATTTTTGAACTACTAACCATTTGTGTGAAGGACCTAACACTTGTCAAAAATGAGGGATCTCTTCAAACCAAACTCTAACATTCACATGTGTTGTAGGTTTCCAAAGGTGGTCTAAACAAAATTACTTAATCCAAAAGATAAAAACACCAACACACAAATTCAAAACATTGTATTGCAGGTTTCGATTAAGAGCTATGGCTCGTCCACTTAAAAATAGGAAATAAACCCTTTTGCATAAGCCTTAAACGAAAACAATGGGGGTGGTCTTATGAATCATAAATTAGTTCATGCAATAGGGAACCTTGTGAACAAAACGGGAAAGTGCTCTACACTACTGAATTGACTAGTACACCTTGGTGAGATTAGAGTCAAAGTTATTTCCATTACCCCAATGATAATACAACTGAACACACTAGTTTTTCATTGTATTAGAAGGGGGTAAAGTAAAGACAGGATACTCCTTGGGAAACCTTCACAAACTAAGCTCCTAGAAGTAAGCTTCATGACACATAGAGAGAGAGAACCACCTAGGAATCTTTTTAGCTTAGAGCCATTTTTTTGACATCGTGTTCTATAGAGCTCTCAAAAAGTTTCTACTTTTTTATATTCAAAATCTTGTTTTTTGAACAAGGAAATAATCTCTTAAAGTTGAAACTGTGTGATATTTCATCACAAAATCTATTTAGTGTTACTTTGACTTAGTTTTTCACTTGTCCTAAGACAAGGCGAAACTCTGCCAAAGTTGCACCAAGTATTTTTCACCACCACTTGGTTTACACCTTTGTTTTCTTGTTGCCCATTTTGGGACAAAAGGAAACAACATACGTGGATACCGCTTGATCATATTACATTTCCACCACTTTTGTATTCTACTTGCATGACTAGGTTGCAAATGTCGGAGTACAAGTGTTGAAAGTGTGCATGGTACGTACTCACAATCTAGTAGGCCCTCTTGTCTCAAAAACCCATATTTGAGACTTATTATCATTTTTAGTTAGGTGATATCATCATTTTCTTCTTTTGAGTTGTTACACTTCCCGCATTATAGCCATACAATTGAGATATTTACATCTTGTTTCCATTGTGAAACTTTGCCTAAATCTCTATATTGTATCGTTACGTTGTTTGCACGAATAATAATTCCTTGATATAGTTAGGCATAGTTTTTATATCCTAAGCTTTGTATTGAGTTTTTTAGTGTTGAGCTTACTTTGTTCACATCGCTATAACACCATTTTGATATTAAAAACCTTACTTTCTTGCAAAGCTTGATTCACGTGTCTGAATAGAGTTGTTACGCTAATCACATTTGTATCGTCCATTTTACAAGACTTAGAATTTCTTAGTGTTTAGAAACTAGTTTTAAGTATACCTTGTTAGAGGATCACATCAACATTATCTTAGCATTTATGCCTTGTTTTTCAAAATTGAACTAACTGGTGATATCGTGTTGTCACTATTTAGTTTCAAACCTATCTAGAAAAATCTTAGGGAGTAAACTATTTGTTGTGACTGAATTTTGAGTGTTATACATCATTGTATTATTCTAGAAAAACTCATGTCAAATATTACCAAGCTAGGGTAGATCATTTTTATTCTTTTGATTCTTAGGTTCACATTGACCTATTTGATTTGTGGCTATTTTATAGTCACCATTCTTTGTGATGACTTAGCATTGTTACGCTACAAAAATTTACCTAGGGTTCCTTTTTAGTAAACCTTAGTGGAAATATTTCATATTGTACCTCCTATTTCGAGTATGCCTACTACGAAAATGGGATCCCGAAGGTTAAAAGCTGATATTTTTAGAGGATAAAACCATCTTTTATAAGATAATATCATGATTGACCATAGTGGGGGAGGAGAATTTTCCTCGTATGGATGTAGAGCTTCATCCCGCCCATATTGATGATTACTTGTTTCATGACAATCATGAGGTTCTTATGCATGTTATGGAACTAAGAGCTAAGTTTACTTCCATAGTTGACCCTTCTCTCATCGCTAGCATAGTTCAAAGGAGATGAAGAAGTAGACCAACCTCATTGCATTGTTAATGAAATTTTAAATCCAAGTCATGCCTCTACTTTTGAAAATAGAATAATGAGGAGATACCTTTTGAAAATGATGGAGAATATCGGATACCTATTATAAGAGTATGTTGTGAAGACCATGAGGACCATGTTCATCATGTGCAACCTCCTCCTAATGAGAATCGTAATGAAATACCCACTCGAGAGGTAACCTTAGAAGAACAATTCTAAGCCCTCACTCATCAATTGGAAAGTTTGGCCTCACATATACAAAAGGAACAACCAAAAGTTATGAAACAAGTTATACCGAAGGCCAAACCTAAGGCGTCATTTCACAAATTCCAAACAAAAACTCCTCAACGGAGACACAAAGAGACCCTTATGAAGAAATTATCACAGAGAATATGGGTGGGAATACACCTAGATTTAATCTGAATAGAGAGTTACGCGCCACACAAGACCCACTCTTCAATCAAGAGTGGTCCACTATGAAGAATGCCCTTCTAGCATTGCAAGAAGGTCAAACACTGTAACAACAAAAAGTACCAATTTGATGAATTGTGCCCTTATCTGTTTGATAGAGCCATGTTATAGGTACCTTTCCCATGACACTTTTATTGTCTAAAATTTGACAAGTATAAGGGAAAAGGTGACCCTCGTGACGATATCAAATATTTTTTTATGGCATGCCAAGAGGTTGCATACATCCACAACTATCTTATTCACCTCTTCCCACATAGTTTAGGTGGATAGGCGTTAGAATGGTTCTTACACATCCCCAAGGGATCTTTATCTACATGGTTAGAACTAGCGGAAGATTTTGTACGCCAATTTTCTTTTAATATAGAGAGTGACGTTACCATGCTAGATCTCTACAATGTAACGAAATAACGAAAAATTTCTTGTGTTCCTACAAAGATAGAGAGGGTTAGCTAGCCACTTCCCTTGCTCCATACCTGAAAAAAAGTTAATAAATATATTTTTTCCCAACCTCCATCTAAACATTACGTTTTACTTGTAAATGCATTGTGGCAACACATTTGAAGAGGTAATAAAAAGGGAGTCAAATTGAAAAGGCATTGTTAGCTAGGGGGACTCTAAAACCTTTCTCCCATGATCATAACGATTCCAAATCTAATGAAAAACCAAAGTTTGTTCATAATAAGAACAAAATGTCATTAGTGATGGGATAGTAGACTCTAAATGAGTAAAATCCATTCAGAACCATGCACCTTTGAAGCTTACAAAAGGAGCTTCGCGTATGAAGTATAAACATCATACTTTCACCCTCTATCTGAATAGATATCATCCATCCTAAAATATTTAAAGGATGTAAACATGGTTCAAGACTTCAAACACAACCTATTATCTAGATTTTTCCCCAGAGAAAAATTGATCAAACGCGACCATGCAAGAAGAAATTCAAGAAATGGTTTCTGTCAAATGAACCCATGCTTGAATCCAATGAACAAGGTTATAAAATGGAGGAGCATGATCGGGAAGGAAGAAAACAATGTCGAAGAAACTAGAGGATCAAAGGAAAGAAGCGGGGAAGGCTTGAAGTCTTCGGGCTTTGCAAGTGACTTTGAATGAGCCCCAAAATTACTAAGTATGGAGGAGACAATGAAGTTATCAAGTGTCCAAATGACGCACCTTCAAAGATTAGATCCCAAGCTGGAGAATCAAACAGCGCTAGGCCTCCACGTGTCTAGAGCCCTAAAAGTTACCCTGGCCGTTGAAAAGTCTTCGAATCAGCGGAATGTGCCAAGTGTCTCAATGATGCACATTCAAAAGCGGTACTCCCTAAGCATGAGGCTTCCACGTGTCTAGGGGCCAAAAAGAGTGGGCCCAAAACTACTAAGTATAAGAGTGCAAAGGAATACACCACATGTCTTAACAACACTCCTTCAAAGGTAAAATCCAAAGTGGGTTTTCAAATGAGCATCGTGGTTCCATGTGTCCCAGTCTAAAAAGGGATAGAGTCGAGGTTGAATAGTCAAAGAAGAGGTAGACCAGTGGAGGGAGCCAAGTGTCAGCATGACACTACTTCAAAAGTAAAATTTGGGGGTTTCCAAACAAGTGCCAAGCCTCCACGTGTCCAGTGGTCAGATGTATGGCCCCACCGAGCAAAAAGGACTTAGCCAAAACATGAGGAAAATGAGAAAGCTGCGGAAGATGCCACGTGTCATCCCGACACAACTTCAAAAGAAAAATCCAAAAAATGGTCCCCAAACATGCATCAGCCCTCCAAGTGTCCAAATTCCAAAAGACCCGTTTTGATAACTAGTTCCCGCCATTTCTGTAAGGACCCAACTCAAACATTCAAATGAACATATCTTTCAACCCAAAGGCTCGAAATTCAAAAAATTTGGCATCGTTGGAAATATCTCGACCCCTTCTATGCCATGGAGATTTGAAACTTTAATTTTGATAGGGTCAGGTGGGTGAGAAGTAGGAAAATGTCTTCATGCCATTAATATAAGATCTATTTGCTCCAACAACCAGATCGGATTTGATTTGATCCGTCGTTCTTCTTCCTTCAACTTGCTGAACAAGTAATTGAGGTAGACTTGACAAATTGTAGGTATATTTGAGAGGGGCATTGATTGATAGTGGTTGAGATTTCAAAGTAGGATTCAATGCATATCTCAAGGTGGTTGAAGCAGGATTCGAATTCTTCCCTCCTCTCTCTCATTCTTCCTATATATTGTAATGAAGGGGCATATTCAAAGGTTGTTCATTTTTCTCTCCCGCCCCCTCTCTATTTCTTCCTTAGGGTAGAATTCAGAGCCTAAGCCTCCTTTCAGTGGCTCTATAATGGCATTTCCTTGCCTCTTCCCACTAACAATGTACCGTGTAACTTTTTAGAGCAATAGAATTTGTTTCGTGATGCATCTGTCCATCCTTGGCTCATTTTATTGTCTCTTCTTACCTCTCATCATTGTAGGGTATACTGTGCATATTCTGATGTTTGTTGTAGGTCCTGGGAGCTGTGCTTAATGGGTTTTGAAGTGGTGTTCGTGAAGAAATCTACCTCCTGGTTTGTGGTGCATCTTCTCCACCCTATCCTTTGCTCACCTCTCTCCACTCTAGGTAGTTTGGGTCCGTGATCAGCCACTTCCTTTTCTGGTGTATCATCGCTTAGTGTAGGCTCTTTCACCCTCTCTCTCTTTCTGTCCCATTGGAATGGTTAGATTAGGATAGAATAGGTTCTTTGCCTGCACTAGAGTAGCTTGTGGTAGGTAGATTAGGAAGCAAGAACCGGATTTCTCCGGAGGTCTATCTCAAGTTTTGCAAGTCCCACAACTTGAGAGATGGTCCCATGTTGTGTAATCACACCAAATTCCCCACTTCACAATCAGGCCATTCAGAGGGTGCTGTGATTCCACACTAATAGTTTTGGCATGCCTGGTGGGACAGGTCTGAAGCACCTTACCACTTCATTTAGCAAGTTGGTGTGTTCATGTTAAGTTTTAGCCTTTAGAGGCACATTCAAAGCACATCTGGTGACTCCATCTGGCCAATAACCCATCCATTTTCTTCTTCCATCTCTTTCATTTTCTCCCATTCCATGAAGTTGTGCAATCATGGCTTCATTTCCTTCTTGGAACTCACACTTGCAGCAACAATAGTGCAATCCACCTCCAATGCATTTCCCAACTCCTCCAGATCAGCATTATTATCAGATCCAAAATAATCATGCTTACCCATATGAGCATTGCCAAAACCAGTTTGGCTATGGAGCTTATCAAGAACAAGGGTATGCATACAATGAAAACAATCAAATGGAAGAAGTTAATCTGCTGGAGAAGATTCAAAAATGGAGGCTAGCATGGTGCAATCCAGTAAAAGTGCAACACAAATGAAGGAATTTAGGATTGGTTTTAGGACACCTTGTCCATGGGGAGGCCCTTTTCTAAGACATTACAGCCCTCAAGAGAAGCTTGACTTCATGGTTGAAGTCTTTGCCTCAACTTACACAACGTGGATTGAGGACATTGAGGCTTATGAGCAAAGTGCAAGATAGCCTTGTCAATGGGTAAGTCAATCACCAGCTCCATGTCCTTCATTTTCTCTTTCTCAAGCTTTATCATTTCAGCAGTGTCAAGAGTCAAGCCCCTTAGTTGCTGCCCCAAGTGTTGGTTTCTCTTCTCCATCTCCTGATCTTCCACCTCATCTCAGTTCTTCTACCCTTTTCCCTTCCAAGAAGTCATTCCCTCCAAATAAACAAGAAGTTCCACTTCCCTCACCACCACAAACAACTGCAAAGCTAGTTGAAACCCCATCCACCCCTCCTCTTGCCTTCCCAATTCCATGTGGGGAAGAGATTCCAAAGACCAGTCAAGGAGAACAACAAGAGGAGGAACCCAACAAAGAAGACATGATAGAATATTTGAAGTGTTGGTTTTCCAGGTTTGGGTTTACAAAGATTCCTTTGATGGCTAAGCCAATAGAGGAGGTCAAGGTTCAAGAGCCAGGTGGTGGTCGAGGCCG
Source organism: Taxus wallichiana var. yunnanensis (assembly GCA_018340775.1). Taxonomy (NCBI): domain Eukaryota; kingdom Viridiplantae; phylum Streptophyta; class Pinopsida; order Cupressales; family Taxaceae; genus Taxus; species Taxus wallichiana. The sequence continues at coordinate 413,010,014 of CM031244.1, forward strand.
AGATTGCAACAAAAGAAGAGAAAGAACAAGAAGGAGAAGATCAATAATATATTTGATTTAAATGTAGTGTCCATGATGGAACTTTGTCTGAAGAGGATGTTGATCTGATCCAAGTGCTGCACAATCAGTCAAGAAGGAAGAAGAACAACCATCTCCAAGTCCAGTTAAAGAGGAGCATATGGAGGTGACCAAGACAGATTCAGAGGGATGAATCATGAGCTGGTTACACAAGAAAATATAGACCCCTCTCCCATTCAACCTCTCCAAAATTTTGATTTTTGGAAGAGCCTAAACTCACTAGCTTCATGTTTGAAGATGAAGCTTCATATGGTGAAGATAACGAAGATTTTAAGATCACCATGCAAGGGGAGAGACCTTGCTATAGTAGGACAGTAAAGAGTTTGATTTCCTATCAGACTCAAAAGAATGTTTTGATGAAAAGGATCCAGTTGAAATTGCAATCTTTTCTCCCCCATCATTCATTCTTCAACCATAAGAACCTGCTGTCATGGAAGAGAATGTGCAAGCACAACCTGTAGTTTGCAACATGCCTCCTGAATCAAAGTTGGAAGATTTTGATCTTCCAAAAGTCACACCTGCTGCAGAGGAAGAGAAAGTGTATGAGGCTATCATCCCTCTCACATCACCCATCCAGGAAAATCAACAAGAAGACTCCATTCTTGGAGTTGAAATTCAGAGCAAGGGGAAAATTCAAAGGACCAGACCTTTCCCAATCAAATACTTGGCTTCATTAGAGCCAAGGGAGAAGCCAAAACCATTCATGCCCACTTCAAGGCATGAGGATGAGTATTAAAGCACCAAGGGTCACCATCAGCACCTCCAGGAGTCTAATGCCAATCAACTTGAGGAGGTATTTTTGGTTGATGTTGATACCTTGATGATTTGGGTGGAGGACCGACTTATTGTCAGTTTTTCACTCATACAAGTAGCCATATTCAGTGTCAAATCATTTACATGGCTGCCCCTCTTGAGAAAGGGAAGCTACTTTCTCCCGCATGTAGCAACTTTGTTTAGCCTCTTTTTCTCTAGTTAGTGTAGGAGTAGGAGTAGACTTTATTTTAAGTATAAGAAATGCTTATGCACACTCGACATGTCTCATTTGAGGCATGTATGATTTTGTCTTTGTACATAAGTTTTTTTGCATTGCTCCAGAGCTACCAAGGCCAGCCCTTCAATATTCACAATGGAGAGACCCATAGTTTCATGTAATATTTGCTAGTTCAAAAATGAAACAAATACAGAGCAACTAAAAACGGGTTTCGAGGCAGTCCATTTCCAAGGTAGGTTCAGGGTCACCAAATGCAAATGGTCGGGCTCGTGGATCAGAGACAGGATTAATATCAAACTATCATTCTTGACTCCATACCCAATGGATGCTTCAAGGCCATTGGTCTCTTCATCTAGCAGGAAGATGCCCTTGCGAGTTTCCAAAATGTTATCTCTATTTTTCCCCGATAAAATTGATCAAACATGATCCTGTGTAGGAATAAATTCAAGAAATAGTTTCGTCAAAAGAACCCACACTTCGAATCTAATGAATAGGTTACATGCTGGTTCTAAAATGGAGGAGCATGATCAGGGAAGGAAGAAAATAGTTTCAAAGAAACCAGAGGTTCAAAGGAAAAGAAGCGAGGGAAGGATCGAAGTCTTTAGGCTCTGCAAATGACTTAGAATGAGCCCCAAAATGACTAAGTATGGAGGAGACAAAAAATAATTCCAAGTGTCCAAACAACACACCTCCAAATATTAAATCCCAAGCTAGAAAATCAAATAAGTGCCATGCCTCCACGTGTCTAGAGCCCCAAAAGTTGCATCGGTTGTTGAAAATTCTTCGACTCAGCGGAAGGTGCCAAGTGTCTCAATGATCCACTTTCAAAGCAGGACTCGAGCGGAGACTCAAATGAGTGTGAGGCTTCCACGTGTCCAAGGACCAAAAAGAGAGTGGGACCAAAATGAATAAGTATAAGAGTGTAGGTGGAAGGTGCCACGTGTCTTAACGATGCTCCTTCAAAGGTAAAATCCAAAGTGGGTTTTCAAATGAGCGCGGGGTTCCACGTGTCCCATGTCCAAAAAGGGATAGATTAGGGGGTTGAATAGTCAAAGCAGAGACAAGCCAGTGGAGGGAGCCAAGTGTCAGCATGATGCTACTTCAAAATTAAAATTGGGGGGTTTCAAAAAGTACTAAGCCTCCACGTGTCAAGGGTTAGATGTATGGTTCAATGGCCGAGCAAAATGATTTGCCAAAACATGAGGAAAATGAGCAAGCCATGGAAGATGCCACATGTAATCCCAGTGTAACTTCAAAAGTAAAATCCAAAAGTGGTCCCCAAACATGCGCCAGCCCTCCATGTGTCCAATTTCTAAAAGACCCATTTTGATAACTAGTTCCCGCCATTTCTGTATGGACCCAACTCAAACATTCAAATGAACATATCTTTCGACCCAAAGTGCTCGAAATTCGAAAAATTTGGTGCCGTTGGAAATATCTCAACCTTGTCTACACCACGGAGATCTAAAACTTTAATTTTGATAGGGTCAGGTGGGTGAGAAGTAGGAAAACATCTTCGTGTCATTAATATAAGATCTATTTGCTCCAACAACCAAATCAGATTTGATTTGATCCGTCGTTCTTCCTCCTTCAACATGCCGAACAAGTAATCGAGGTAAACTTGATAGATTATAGGTGGATTTGAGAGGGGAATTGATTGATAGTGGTTAATCTTTCAAAGCATGATTCAATGCATATCTCAAGGTGGTTGAAGCAGGATTCAAATTCTTCCCTCCTCTCTCTCATTCTTCCTATATATTGTAATGAAGGGGCATATTCAAAGGTTGTTCATCTTTTCTCTCCTACCCCCTCTCTTTCTTCCTTAGGGTAGAATGTGGAGTCTAAGCCTCCTTTCATGGCTCTGTAATGGCATTTCCTTTCCTCTTTCCCACTAACAATGTACCATGTAACTTTTTGGAGCAATAGAATCTATTTCGTGATGCATCTATCCATCCTTGGCTCATTTTATTGTCTCTTCTTACCTCTCATCATCATAGGTATACATGTGCATATTTTGATGTTTTTTGCAGTCCCGAACCGTGCTTAATGGGTTTTGAAGTGGTGTTCTGTGTGAAATCTATCTTTGGTCCGTGGTGCATCTTGTCCACCCTCTCCTCTACTCACCTCTCTCCACTTCAGGCAGTTTGGGTCCGTGATCAACCACTTCCTTTTTTGGTGTATCACCGCTTAGTGTAGGCTCTTTCACCCTCTCTCTCTCTCTCTCTTTCTTGTCCCTGGAATGGCTAGATTAGGATAGAATAGGTTCTCCCTACACTGGAATAGCTTATATGGCGAGGTAGATTAGGAAGCAAGAACCAAATTTCTCCTCAGGAGGTCCATCTTAAGTTTGCAAGTCCCACGGCTTGAGAGATGGTCCCATGTTGTGCAATCACATCGAATTCCCACTTCACAATTAGTCCATTCAGAAGTCTTTGTGATTCTACACTAACACAACCCTACAGAGACGACACACCGAAACCATCATGGTTTAGAGATAATGAATTTTACGGGTTTCACCTGTAAAATGCCATAAAACTAATAAGTGTTTAAGATTAAAACATTACATTCAAGACCTAATTGATAGTGGTGATATAGAAGTAGAATTCGTCACAAATGCTGTGTCTCCAAACAAAATTTGGGAATCTTCAAAGAGCCTTTCCAAACCGTGAAGTGTAGAAGAAACTAGATTAGGGACAATCATCTCAAAATAAGAATGCTAACTATGTGTCAAACAAATATCATTTTGATGCCTTTATAGGTTGTGTTGATCCACTCATTGAGTAGGTCAATACATTTAAAATTAAGATTAGAGAGTGCGTCATGGAAATGCTATGGGCTCACCTTGTTATCTCGAACCCACTCCCCCTCTTCCTCAAGATATTTATTATGATGTATTAGAGAAAACCGTAGCTAAGATTTCAATCTTAGACCTTCTAAATATCTCTAACGTTCATAAGGATATACTTTGTAAAACCTTACAAGGATCAGGAGTATCTGTTGATATTGACCCAATGCATTTACAGGCCATGGTAGTGCAAATCACTCCTTTGGAAGACATATCCTTCATCCCTTTAGAAGATTTATCAGAAAATCCCTCCATTAATATTCCCTTACATATTGAGGTAATAATCAAATGTAAAAAGGTCAAGAGAGTGATTATGGACATTGGATTGGGTCTAAATAGATGTAATCTTAAACTAGTTCATCAACTAGGTTGCACATAAACTAATTTGGAGACAAAGGTCATCACCATAAAGGCGTATGACAATGAAGAATGACAATCAGCTAGAATGATCACTTTCTCATTGGAAGTTGGTCTCATAACCCATGATACAAAGTTCCATGTCTTAGACTTGATCTCCTTACAACACTTTGCTTGGCCTCCCATCGATTCATGCCATACAAGTTGTGTCATCAATGTATCATTAGTGTTTAAAGTTACAACATGAAGGATAAAAACTTACTATACAAGGAGATCCCCAACCATTTTCTCATTGCAGAGCATTATCGGGCTATTTTCCTACCATCTACAAGTGTCCCTCTATGGAGATCATTGTTCCTATTTAGTCAGATGCCCTCGCTTCACAAGTGGATCTGGATACATTGTCTACTAATGAAAATAATGCTTCTACCTCAGAAACTCCTTTTTCTACATGGGAGATGAAGGTTAGACCAAGCGGTTGTGGAGTGTATAATTTGTAGTAGGCCCTTATGATTCAAAACATTCCCCTGTCTACCAAAGCATTAGGTCATGTTAAAAGTTCTAAAGATTAAGGAAAAAATGTCCCTTGGACAATTTCACTTCAGGTGGCTTACTAGAAGATGAAAGGATACGTAAAGAGATTGTATTTCATAATGGTGATGATGAAATGGATTTATGTTATCGGTCACCTAGATGTCCCATTCCTAATTGAATGATGTTAATTATGAGATATAAAGGACGTGGTTGCGACCATCAAGAACAAGGTTCATTGGAAGCTCTTCCAATACCTCATCGTATAATGGGTAAATCGAGTATAGGTGTTTATTTATATGAGTCTCACCCCTCGATGACAAGTATGCCTCTTCTGAGCATGAAGATAGTCCATATGAATATGACAAAGTGAAATGGATTCTCGGTGTAGTTTTTACAAAGGCCTTACCTCTTAACATGTTTGCTAACATGGCTATCCTTACCATAACCCCTGTTACACCCATTACCATTCCCAAATTGAACCTCATTTACCCATCACTGGTGGATTGGGATCAATAAAAGAATGTACCCATAGACACCTTTCAGAATGATGAGGCTATCAGTGAGTTCCTAGGTATCATAGACAACATCCTAAGAAATGACCACAAGAAAGGATTTTATATCTAGCTTAACGCATGTGCATACATTGGAGAGGAGGTAGAGTTGTGTGGACACTTATGTAAGAAAATAAGAAAGGAAGCAAGGGAAAGAATCCACGTAAAAGCCTTGCGAAAAACATAGTCCAAGTATTATAGTGAAAACCTCTTCGAGGTGCTTGTGGATAAATAATGAGAATAACCTATGAAAAGATAGCGTACCCATGTAAAGATGAGGGTCTTCCGAACCACCCGTGGTAGAAGAGTATCTCAATCTACCTTTCAATCCTACGTGCATAGAAGATGAATCCAAACTACTAGTGGAGGAGAAAATAGATGTTAACATCGGCATAGAAGAGTTGCCTAGGATGGTTAAGGTAGGAGCTTCACTTTGGCTCAAGAGAAGAAAACATTTACAGTGCTTTTGAGAGAATATGCAGACATTTTCCATTGGTCTTATGCGAGATATTCCAGGACTTGATCTCGTATTAGTTACACACAATCTTTTTGTACACCTGGATGCCAAGCCTATCAAGAAAAATTTCCACAAGATGCATCCTCATGTCACCTTGTTAGTTAAGGAAGAGCTAGAAAGATTATTAGAAATAGGCTTCATCAAGCGTATTGACTACTTAGAGTGGATTTATAATGTGGTACTAGTTCAAAAATCTAGTCAAGATTTCGGAGTGTTTACCGATTTTAGAGATATTAACAAAGCTTGTCCCAAAGATGACTTTCCTCTTTCTAACATTGACATGATTGTCGATTCTATTTTTGGTTATGTGATGTTATCACTCATGGATGGCTTCTCACGTTATAATCAGATAAAGATTTCAGAAGAAGATCAACACAAGATATATTTTATAACCCCATGGGGGCATTTTGTTACAAGTCATGCCTCGGCCTCTCAAAATACGAGTGCTAATTATCAATGGGCCATAACTCTAATATTTCATGATATGATTAGTGATATCATGGAGGATTACGTAGATGACATATTAGAAAAATCTAGAACTAGGAAGAAAACCTAGAGATTCTATGATGCATCTTTCAATGATTAAGAGACTACAAAGTCTGACTTAACCTGAAGAAATGTGTCTTTGGTGTGTTATCGTAAATTACTAGGATTCATTGTGTCAAGGAGAGGAATATAAGTAGACCCTGCAAAGGTCACAACTATCACATAAATTCCTCCCCGGGAAAAATAGTAGACAACTCACGGAGCTTGCAAGGAAAGATCCAAGCAATCATAAGGTTTATTTCATAGCTCATAGAAAAATGTCATACATTCATGCATCTTCTTAAGAAAGATGTCAATTTCACTTGGGGGCTAGAACAACAACAAGCATTTGCTTTGCTAAAAGCATACTTGATAAACCCCATATTCTCATGCCACCTATGGCAAGACAACCCTTTCTACTCTACATTTCTGCTACACATTTTTCAATAAGGGCACTGTTGGCCCATTATGATAAAGAGCTAGAAGGAAAAATTTATATACTACTTGAGCAGGACATTAATAGCTTATGATCTCAATTATCCGTAGATCGAGAAGGCTTGCCTAGCTGTAGTTTTCACCATCTAGAAACTACACCACTATTTTCTCAATAATAAAGTTAAGCTTACTTCAAAGGTGGATCCACAAAAATACTTAACGTCAAAACCAACACTCACAGAAAGGCGGCTAATTTGATCATCTTGTTAAACAATTTTGAATTTGAGTATGTTCATCAAAAGTCAAGTAAAGGGATAGGTATTAGCTGACCAGCCAGCAGAATCTCCACTACAAAGTACCGAACCCTTGAGTTTGGAGCTCCCAGATGCTTCTATCATGTACCTTGAGGAATCCATCATGCGAAACTATACACCGATGGCTCCATTACCTTTTATGGTTCATGTCTCAAAGTTGTGCTAATCACTCCATCATGAGACTTAATTCCTCAAGCGTTTTGCCTTGAGTTCCCATTCATGAATAATATAGTGGATTATGAGGCTCTCATCACAATGATGAAGCTATCCATGAAGTGGGATATTAGACGAGTCGATTGCATTGGTAATTCAATGCTCATTATCAAGCAAGTCACATATGAATACAAGGTAAAAGATGATAAACTTCTTCCATACAAAAGAATGGTTGATTCTTTGAAGGATTTCTTTGAGAAAATCACATTTCAAAAAATACCAAGAGCATAGAACAAAGAAGCTAATGTAATGGCTACAAAGCAGGATCCATGTTGAGTATTCCACCAGTGGAATAACAATATGCCATTTTTTATTGAACATCTAAGAATGCAGGCATATGACATACTAGAGTCTTGTTTGGTGTGTGATGTTGTTGCTCCTTTTCCCCATGGTACATTGAAATATTTAATTACCTTCATGATGGAACCTTCCCTATAAACATTTCTCTTACTGAAAAATACAACCTCATCTAGCATATAGCATGTTATATCCTACTTAGGGGCACCCTCTTCCGCCAAGGCTAAGATGGGAATCTATTGCGTTGTCTAAATTTGGATGAGTCCATCCAAGTAATCAAGGAGGTGCACGAAGGCATCTATGGATCTCATGCTGATGGGATTTTCCTTGTCAAAAAAATACTCATAATAGATTACTATTAACCCGCCCACGGAGCATGACTGTTGTCAACATGTGAATAAATGCATGGATTATCAACTGTACGAAAACTTGATACATGCATCGGAGAAATCCTTGAAACCAATCATGACACCCTGGCCATTCTCAAAGTGGGGTCTCAATCTAATAGGAAAAATTAACCCTATCTCCTCAGATGGCCACAAGTTCATTATAACCACTATGTAGTACTTCAAAAAAATAGGTAGAGGTTGTTCCTCTTACCTATACAGAAGGTCCCCAAATCTCTAAATTTATAATGAACCATATCATTTGTCGATATGGTATCCCCTCTTCTATTATCACTGATAATGGTAATTCATTTAAGAATAAAACTGTGAAAGCACTGTAAACGCTTTCAAATTTACCTCAAGTTTTTAACCCCTCTTACCCTCAAGGTAATGGGCAAGTCAAGCTTCCAATAAAACCCTTGTTCACATTATGGATAAGATGGTGAATACCATAGGTCATAAATGACATCTACATATTCACCTTTCCCTCTGGGAATTTAGAACATCTATCTACACCCCCACATGTGCCACTCCATACTCATTAGTATTTGACACAGAAGTCATCCTACCTTTAGAAATCAAGATTCCTTCTTTGTGTATAGAATTAAGGGATTACTTGAACGAAGAGGAAGACTATAGAGTAGCTTGATTGGAAAAGTTGGAGCTATTGGATAAGAAACACCTTCGCGCCCTCAATCACCTTAAAGTGTATCAGGATCGAGTATGGCAAAGCTACAATAAAAGAGTCATACCTCATCAATTTGAGGTAGGGGACTTGGTTTTGAAAGAGAATTAGAATAACACCAATAAGGATCAAGAAAAGAAAGGGAAATTTGAGCCCAATTGGCTAGGACCATATGTTGTGGTTTCCAAGTTCGGTTTAGGTTCCTATAAGCTTGCCTATTTAGATGGCCAAGAGCTTCGAGAACCCATGAATGCAATGCATCTTAAGTACTTTTATGCTTAAGTTTGGGGTCTCTAAAATATCATAAAAGCAAAAAGTATAAAAATAGAAAAAAATAGAAATAAACATGTGCATCCAATAGTGAAAACCATGTAATGGTGGCACTTTGGACAATTCCTTTGGTGAAAACCAGTTTGGTGCTAAGGGATTTTCGTTGTTCACAAGCATTTTAGGTTTAGGAGTATGACAACTTTGTCCTAAGTTGGTCTTTACCTTCGATTGAGTCCCTTGTGAGCCTATCCTTCTTTTCCCTAATTTGGATGATCCTACCTTTTGAATGTGGATAATTTAATTTTGAATGAACCCATCTCACGCCACGAAAAATTTTTAGCATCACTTTGGCATATAACACATGGTATTTTCCTTGTACATCCCATCTAACACTGGGAGCATATATGTTTCTTCATTTCCTTGCATGTTCGCTTGAAAAACTATTTAGAAAACATCAAAAACATTCGTATAACTTTTGAAAACCCCAAAACATGTAGATATGATCCTTGGAAAAATAAAAATTCAAATGCATTTCGTAGAAAACTCTAAAACAATAGAAAATGGTCTTAAAGATAAAGCCAAAAATAGCGAAAACGTCCGAAAATTGTCCCACAAAAACAAAGTAATAGTTTGCTTACTTTTAGTTGTTGGTTTGTATGGTTTTTAGTTGCATTGATTTTTGTATTGTGTGTTTTAAGTTGGATTCACTTGCTTACTTAGATTGAATGTTACTTTATTATGTGGTGCATAACATTGAGTTCATTTTATCTTGCATACTTGTAGATAAATGTGTCTCTTTGATTAGATTTGTTTAACTTGTACTTGTTTTTGCTTAGGCACTTTGTCATCATTTCATCATCATATGAAATAACCATCACATCTATACATCATATATCAAATAAATGCTAAGTCTACATCACACATGTATGCTCAAGCTAGTAATCAAATATTCTATCATCAATGGGGCAAGAGGGGTTGCGCATGATCACAAATATATCCCCCCACACCAATATCAAAAATAAAAAAATGTTTTACTCAAAGTATCTCATCAACATGCAATATGACATCAACTAAGGCTATCTCATAATCTAACATGTGATACAAACATAAACATACAGATTAAACATGATATCTCATTAACAACATGTGATATGTCAATAATCCATCCATCATCATACATCGTCAAAAATATAAATGTCCATGTACAAAGCAATGTGTCTCAAAAGTACATATGATACAATGAACCATCATGGGCATCTATACAAAAAGTTCCTTCATCATGAGGCATAACCAAAAACTATAAAATAACATACATTTGTACAAAAATGTTCCTTCATCACGAGGCATGATAAAAAATAATACATATACATCCGTAAAAAAGTATGCCTTCATATCGAGGTGATACACCAAAAATACATCTAGTATATCAATAAGAGAGTCAACCAAAACTCTTAAACTCATCAGAATTTTGGTCTGGACCACCGCTAGCAGGGATATCTCGAGGTACTAGACATGTGGAAGGCATTGCACCATGTTGTGTTGACCCATGTTTCTATGAAGCTTTGATGTTTTGAAGGACCCTGTACAAATCACGATGGCACTGTGAGATATATATCAAGACATACCGCCAGCCTATCCTACTATACCGACTATTCGATCGATCCTGGAATATTGGCCAAGTATGAAGGTGCATAGGTGCGCAAGGTCCTAGTTATGGAAAGGTGCACAAGGCAAAAGTGTGCAAGAGAAAGGTTTAAGGAAGCACATAGCATGCGCGATGCATGAAAGGAGGTTTGGGACTTAGTCAATTTGAGTGCCCAGGGTAGAACATGTGAAAAGCATGACCGGTTGCATGTGGATAAGGTGCCATCCTGGTGATAGGTTGGCCCAGATAGGGGCATGCCTTGGATGGAATCTTCTAGAAGAACATCATGAGATAAAGTGGAAAGCTCAGGCCTGGAGAAGCATGCTCACATGAAGGACCACATTCGACACTTGACACTGGATTTGAGGGCACTTTGGAAGGCGAGTTGGTAGTGCAGGAAAGTGATAAATACAAGTTCTCGGAGTAAAAGATATATGAGTTTTGAGATATAGCGGGTTAGAGAGAGTGTGAGTTTGAGAGACAACATGGGTGGAGCTCTGCAGAATTACTGCGAGGACTCTGTTAGTGGATAGTTACATTCAGGAGAGAATGTACTAGGCATGGAGTTGTAAATTTTCTTTTGGTAGCTTAGTTACATAAGTCTAGTGAAATGCATGACTGCGGTCTGCTTCTCTGTGACACTCTGTAATGGTTCAATGAATGTAATGAGGTTACCTATTATTCCTTTGAATGGTTGTGAAATAGGTAGGGTAACGAGCGTAGGAGGAATACCTATTCAAATGTTGGTTGATGGGTTGTTGTGCGTGTATGACTTTTGAATCCATAGCTGATTGTGAGAGCTTCCTTTTGGCTAGGAGGAACTACCTATAATGAAAACAAGACCACCAGAAAGCATTAAACAATATGGGTAGTGAACTGCCTAGCGTGAGCTAGATCTGGGAAGTATGGTACTTCCTAGATGGCTGTCAGTCCACTGTTTTAAACAAATTAATGCTGAAAACAAAGTAAATCCTATTGTTATTTTAAAATGATTTAGGTATCTCACTTAAAACACAATAAGAAATAGATCTAATCTAACAGGCTAAGCTAGAATAGAATCCATAGGTCAAAGGGTTGGTTCTGAAGTTTCTATAGGTCTGATGAAGGTGTTGGGTAGGTCACAGGTGAGTGAGGGTGAGGTAAAATGGGGTGGATAGGTCTCTGTTTAAAGCTATGTAGGAAAACACAGAGACCGGCATCGGTCAGGGGTGACTGACCGTGGTTAGGTACAACCAAGCGCGGTTATTGTGAGATCTGGGAATGTCACAGAATAGGGTTTTGGTCCCTTTGTGATTGCACAAAGGATTTAGTTGGTTGGGAGGAGGTATTAGGTGACAAGGGTAGGTTTTTACGAGGTTTTGATGGGTCTATGAAGGTACAACACGTTGGAGATGGTCAATAAGGAGCAAGATGGACAATAGGTGGTAAAACAATGATGAAATGAATTAACCAGGAAGTATGATATTATACTTACTTGGATGTCATTTCTAAAAGTCTGTGTGTGAAGGATGGAGGTGCTGATGATGAGTTTTGGAGGCTACAAGTGATCACCAACTGGAGAAAAGCTTCTGCATGGGCTGCATGCACACTCCTCTTTTGCTTGGGTAGATCGAATGTGGCTGGGATGGCTGTGCAGGAGAAGATGTTCAATCTCCTTCTTTGGATGTGAGTTCTTGCTGGAATTGGCTCTCTGAAGATGTGCTATCCTTTTGAGACCTCATTCTTGCTTGTCAACTTTCTTGCTCCCAATGTTTTCCAACCTTGAGAATAAGGTAGTTTAGGAGTTAAAAGGGGGAACCGACGGTGGTCTGGCTTAACCGGCGGTGGTTAGGGATAACCGACGCTATCAAGGTGGGATTTTCTAGGTTTGCCAAACTTAGGGAGATCCTCCGATTTCCTGGATCTCATGTCGTTATCCCACGGATTAGACTCGGGAGCTTCGTGAGCATGCGGGAATGTGGTTAGAGGGAGTGTAGGCATTGATTTTAGGGTTTGGGTAAGTCTTAGTTAGTTATGGTAACTTGCTAAGAATAGGTCTTAAGGTGAGTTAGCTTGATGAGGTGTCTAAGTGAACTATATGTGTAGATATTATTTAAATAAGATATTTAAATAATAAATATAGTGAGGGTAAATTAATTAATTTAATTAAATTAATACTAGTGTGGTGAAGGGGGCCATGGCTAGGTGAAAGTGATGAAGGGTACTTATATGTCAAAGGATGAAGGGGAGTGTGACCTAATTTTAGTGTCTACATTTTGCCCCTTTTTGTTGCGTAGCTTGTATTGGTAAGTGATGCTAACAAAAATAAGGTGTGGTTGCCCCATGTGGGGTGAAGGTGATCCCCTCAAACCAGAATCGATGAAGCAGATTGGGTCAAGTGTGAGTGGTTTGATAAAAGGTAAATGTGAAGGAAAGGTAAACGGGTGTAGGGGAAGAGGGTGAAAGGTCTACTTGGGAAATCTAGGTAATGGGTCAGGGTCAAAGGTAAAGAATAGTCAAATGCACGCACACGTATAAACTGCAACACACTACCTAGGTTGAAGAGCAGGCAAACTCTACATCGTCTAAGGTCGATAGGTTTATCCAAACAAGGGTGAAGTGAATCTAGTATCCAAGGTATAGGATAAGGTTAGGAAACACAATGTAGGTTAGGTGCAGGAACATTTAGGTATGTTTCGGTACACCAAAGGTAGGGTCAGGATAAACGGTCATAGTAATAGGCTAGGTAAGGTCATTAGGTCAACAACACAGGTAACAATGCCACAAGGTATAGTGCAAACACATGAGGTCAAAGGTCACTAGTGATGGTCCAGGTCCAAATATCGAGATCATGGCATGGGAAGGCCTGAGGTAGGGGTAAAATAATAAGGTGTCAACAACGGACGCGAGGAGGTTGAAGAGGGTGGAGGGCAGAGGTGAAGGTAAAGTGGTCAGGTAGGTGTATGGGGGCAAAAGAGAAGGGAGGTAAGGAAAATGAGGTAAATGAGGGGTAATGAGTACGCAGGGTAACCGACATCGGTCGTAATGAACCGATGATGGTGTAGGGTAACCGATGGTGGTAGTCTAGGGAAATAGACCAAGTACGGTTAATGGTTAACCAACGTCGGTTGGGTCGAGGTAGGGTATAAAAAGTGGATAACCCACATTTGAAAATTCATTTGTGCATGTGGAAAAGTAGAAAAGGACAAGAAGAGAGAAAGAGGAAAAGGACAAGAGAGTGGAAGCAGAGGAGCTTGGTTGGTGAGCCACATAGGAGAGAGTGGGTGATTGGGAGGTGGGGCCACGAGATCAGGTGGCATGATTTGTGTGGTTGAGGATTGTTTGTGCATTGGAGGATGGCAGAGGCTAGAGAGAGCTCGAGAGGAGTCCAGCATGGAGGCCGGAGGTGGACCACCACCACGGCGGCAAGGAGATGAGGTAGGATATGAAAGTTTGATTTTGATGTTTAATGAATGTGATGTAAGATGAAGAAAAATATAATAAAATAATGGGGGTTTGTGGGGGAAGAATTTCAAAAAAAGGAAAAGAGGGGGAAAGGAATAGTGGATGGTAAGGGGTAGAGTAAAAAGGGGAAGATAGGAACAATGAAGGTGTAGAGAGGGATCTGGGTGGGTAGAATGTCAAAATTTCCAAAAATAGGGTTGGAAAGTTTTGGCATTGTCAGTGGGCGACAATCGGTGATCGATGGCGGGGGTAGTGACCGGTAAATGGATCTCAAGAACAAGATCGGGATCGGTGTGGTTAAAGGAGACCGTGGTGGTTAAAGGGAAACCGGGGTGAGTTATTCATAAGTGGAGATTGGGATAAAAAAGGGAAGGGGAGGGTGGGAAAATAGGGTAGGTGGATAAAGGGTGAGGGTGGGAAAATAGGGTAGGTGGGTGAAAGGTGAGGGTGGGTCAAGGTGAGGGTAGGGTAGGTAGATGGAAATGGGTTTGGGTAGGTAGGTCGGGTGAAGAGAGAGGGAGGGTGAGGGTAGATAGGTTAAGGCGAGATGGGTTTGGGTAGGTGTGGTTGAGGGATTGGGTAGATAGGTTCGGGTAGATGGGTTAAAAATAAGGTAGGATGGGAAGGTGGACTAAATACATTGTTTTTGTGGGATGCAGCAAGAGACGACCGGATGAGAGGGGTGCCACCCTTGCCATATGAGAGTACTGCATGAGCACGTGTGACATAGGCACGGGTGGAGCATGTGGCATGATGAGGTGGGATTGATAGGGGTGAGGTACTACCGTGATATAGTCTGTGAGAGAGGTGAGTCTTATGGTTGTCCCTCATCGATAGATGGGACTCGCGACCAATACCTTCCATTTTCCAACGGGTGAGATGATCATCACCCAGAGGACGTATATAGGATCCTACTGATTTCCCATATAGGGGCCTAAGTTTATTCTACATCGTCGAGGTCATCCGAGGAGTTACCGACACCTGATTTTTGGTGAGGTGTAGTGCAGACATTGATGTTCCATAGTGATAGCATGAGTTATAGAGTGATGTATAGAGAGCATCGAGAGGAGATGAGGTTAGTGGTACTTGTGATGGAGGCGGTGTGATGCTTCGCGCACCGCCAGATGAGAGGGGGAGATTCCCAGGTCACCGATGGGGTCCTCCATGATATGATGGTACATCGTACATGATTCGCATGCACTGCACCTGGGCACCACACATGTGAGTGTATATATAGAGCTAGACCTATGGGTATTTGTGGAGGTTGTAGACATATGTTGTCATTACTTTACTATTACATTCATTTGGGCATATGAGCACATTGTTTGTGTTCGACATGGGGATGCCCTGTGTAGATGCATTCCCACCGGGAGAGTTCCGAGAGTGGGTCAGTAGGCGGTGGGGCATGGCCATGGGGGAGGCCGAGTGCCAGAGAGCTACATACATGATGTAGCATATTACAGAGGTTATTGGAGGGGCTGTCCAAAGTGGTGGATATCATTTAGAGGCCATATGTGGCTTCCCTTCTTACAATAGGCCATGGAGCTAGTTGGGATATAGATACATCTGAAGAGGTGGATAGAGGGAGGAGAGCGGGGAGCACGAGTGGATACCCATCGACCGAGTGAGGTTAGACGTTTGGATTGGTCCAGATGTGCCCCCACCCTTCCCTCGAGTATAGAGAGAGATGATGTGGAGAGACCTATGTCTCCACCATGACCCACAAGCAGTTGGACAGGGGAGGAGGAGGAGCTATGGCTGTAGATACTCAAATATGATGATGTATACAGAAAGATACATGACTATGCCGGTGGTGGGCCATAACAGTAGTCAGGTAGGGTCAGTAGGGACATGGGGGTAGGGGCCAGGTCCCATACAGGTACAAGAGGCCGAAGGCCGAGCCACAGTATATAGGTAGAGAGGTGAGAGCCTCAGGTGCAGGTATAGGAGGAGGAGCCCGAGCTGCAGATACTAGTAGATGGTGTGATGAGACCACTATAAACAAGTCTCCAAAGTGAGCGAGACAAACACATCGCGCATGTATAGTGCCGAGAGTGTAGGTGGCCGACAAGCCCGAAGGAGAGAGTAGAGGACATCGAGTAGTGCATGGGGGTCAACATCAGATGTCGGTCCATCTAGTGGTAGATGAGGGACAATATCACCTATTTTTGTATTTTTGTATTTTGGATGTATACTAGCCTACGAGCCAAAGAGATATTGTATGTATATTTTGTTCATGATATCGTACAGGGGCCGTGAGCCAAAGACATTTTTGTATTGATTATAGTGGTGTACATGACATTGCGGCTGATGATGATGATTATTTATAGCATATCGGCTGCTGTGCCGACATTTTTGAGATGATAGCTATGATGAGATAGACATGTTTATTGAGATACACATTTATGTGATATGGGTGTACATTGTATGAGACACACATGTATATATGAGGAGATAGATGATATTCAAGTGATGTTGTTGTGATGTGTATGAGTTTTACTTTACTTATGATATGGATGGAAAATAGATGAGCTAGGCATGATAGAGTCAGGTCATAGGCATGGATCGAGTTAGGTCGGTTTAGGCATGGATCGAGTCAGGTTGGTTTAGGCATGGATCGAGTCAAGTTGGTTTAGGCATGGATCGAGTCAAGTCGGTTTAGGCATGGATCAAGTCAAGTTGGTTTAGGCATGGATCGAGTTAGGTTGGTTTAGGCATGGATCGAGTCAAGTTGGTTTAGGCATGGATCGAGTCAGGTCAGTTTAGGCATGGATCGAGTCAGGTCGGTTTAGGCATGGATCGAGTCAGGTCGGTTTAGGCATGGATGTTTATTTTGGTATTTTGGTAACAAAGGGCAATGTAAATGCATGAGATGGTGTAAAATGTGAAAAATGCTGGTTATGTATGAAAATGTGAAATAAGATAAGTGGTAAAGGTATGTGGGATATGGTTCAAATGTCGAGGTTTTGATAGGAACAAGAAATCAGGTAAAGGTGGGGAAAATGGTTAGGGTAAAGAGTGGTCGAGCTAACCCTCCAGGGCCCCATGCCCTAGAAGTGCTGCCTACATAGTCCCGATGAAAAGGGACCTCAGACCGATGTAGTTCTCCCATAAGCTAGGGAAGAAAGATGAAAATGAGTTGGTAGGTTTTTAGGCATGTAGTGGGTTTTAGGTTTAATGGGTGTGGGTAGATTATAGGTAAAATGATGCAGGTGAAGGTGATTATGGTGAAAGGGGAGGGCTACCCCAAAGGTAAGTGATGAGGACCAAGTCCTATATAAGGTAATCAGAATGTAAACAAAGACAATTTAAAAGATAAGAGGGGGCCATAGAGCCACTTGATTGGGTAGGATCCTACCGAGTAGATCATACCTTGGAGGAGGTGATAAACACAAGACCCAAAAGGCACCACACATGATTAACGGTTCTATGATGAAGGTAGTCACAGGATCACCAAATGTCTAAATTCCAAGATGTCCCTTGAGGCAACTGAGGAAATGAGGGTAGAAATGGTAAGGTGGGTAAAAGGTAGTTAATTTGATATGTTTGAGTGACAGGGATTTTGGGCAAGAGGTCCTAGGTCACAATGGGCAAGTCCATGACTAAAAAGTTATGTTTCTTGTGATAGACTGATCGATGCGGGAAGTCTATATGGGATAAATAATATGGTACTCCTTGAGGTCTTCGTGAAGATGATCGATGGAAGCTTCATTTTCATTTTTTTTTTTTTTTTTTTAAAGCTTCGCATAGCTGTCCTTCGAGGGAGCAGTCTATTTATAGTAGCAATTTGGTCGAGAGGAAGATGTCCTTTTGAGGGAGTCATCTTTTTTATTAGAAGTTTGACTCAAGGAGTTTGGTCCCATTGGAGGTCTTTGAAATCATGGACAAGACCAAGGTGAAGGATATGACTCTTGTTCAAAAGGCAAGGTGGAATGACCATGGGATCTCATCTAAAGATAGATGAAAAGTATCCATGAGAATCATGCTATGTGCAGTGCCGTGGTGCACGTATTCAAGAGTAGATAACAAGTGATGGTACTCACATGATTCTTGTTTAATCATTAGGGAGGTGTATGAAGTGGATAGCACTCAAGGGGTGAGCCTGTAAAGAGACAAAGGGTGAGGTAGGACAATGAGTCAACAATAGAATGGTCGAAGATGTAATGCGTTAAGGGGCTCAGGTTCAAGTTTACCCTCAAGTGAGGACAAATGATAGGCACCTGATCCATAGGTATGAGTTACGATGTAGGGTCCAAGCCAATTAGGAGAAAATTTACCCCGTTGCTTTTCTCCACTTTGGTTACGTGTTGATTTTCTTTCAAAACAAGGTCACCAACTTGGAAGGTTGTTCATGAACACGTTTGTCATAAGCACATTTGATATGTTGTTGATAAACTTGAAGGTGATCCAGAGCATTAAGACGACGTTCATCTAATAACTCTAGTTGTGCTAAGTGGTCTTGAATGAAAGTCATCATCAGTAAGCATGTCATGGAGAGAAATATGGAGTGAGGGGATCTTGGACTTGAGAGGCAGAACAACCTCTGTACCATAGACCAGAGAAAAGGGTGTAGCTGCAGTGGCAGTGTGAATACTAGTACGGTATGCCCATAGAGAAAAAGGAATGTGCGTATGCCAATCCTTCCCAGTATCGTCAACCACTTTCATGAGAATTTTGTTGAGGGTTTTGTTAGTGGATTCGGCTTAGCCATTGGTTTGTGGGTAATAAGGTGAGGAGAAACTAAGCTGAATGTTGAAGGCGTCACAAATTTTTTGTAGTGTTTTGTTTTTGAATTGTTTTCCATTGTCAGTGATGAGGCGATGAGGGACACCAAAGCGACAAATGATGTGATGGTTAATAAACTCACATATTTTCTTGGCTTTCGTGGAGATAAGTGGTATGGCTTCTACCCATTTTGTGTAGTATTTGGTAGCAGTTATGATCCATTGATGGCATGTTGGGAAGAATGAGGATTGATTTCTCCGACAAGATCCAAACCCCATTGAGAGAAGGGCCAAAGGTCACGAGTGACCTGTAAGGCATGACTGGGTGTATGATGAAGGTTGGAATGTTGTTGACATTTCACACAACATTTGACATAGTTGCAACAATCATGGTTAAGGGTTGGCCAATAATAGCCAAGGTGAAGAATATGCTTAGCAACAACAAGACCACTAAAGTGGCCTCCACATATGCCATCATGAACTTATTTAATGGTGTAAGGGATTTAGAGCTGGTGAGGCATCATAAGAGAATACCATCAAAGCCATGTTTATAGAGAAGGCCACCCATGATGACATAATGAGAGGCCTTTTTGAGAAAGGTGTGTTGTCCATTACGTGTGAGATCAGGAGGCAAAATAGAAAGGGAAAGGTAGTCGCAAGCTGCTTATACCAAAGATCTGGTGTGTTCAAGTGAGGTAGTGTGGATGAGGTTAATACAACAAGATTTATAAGAAGGTCTCGGTATGCATTTTACGGTAACAAAGATGTCTGAATCATTAGGTGAAGTGGGTATTTGAGAAGCGAGGCAGGCCATGGTATCCGTGAATTTATTGGTGGATCATGGAACGGTTTGAATTTTATAGCGGTCAAAGGTAGTCAACATGATGCCGACGTAACGTTTGTATTCTTGAAGTATTTCATTATGACACTGATAAACACCATTGACTTGGTTTACTACCAGTTGAGAATCACCAAAGATATTAATGGACTTAACATCTAAGGCATAGGTAGTCATGAGACCCAATATGAGCGCTTCGTATTCGGTGATATTGTTGGTGCATTCGAAGTCGAGTTTAAATGATAAGGGCATGGGTTCACCATCAAGAGGAATGAGGATAATGCCTGCACCACCCCCACGCTGACATTTGGAACCATCAAAGAATAAGGTCATTTGGTAAGGGTCGTCATCCAAAGAGAGGTTAGCAATGGATTCGTCAGGGAAATCAAAGTTTGAGGGTTGGTCCCTAGCAATAGGTGCATCAGCCAGTTGGTTAGTGATAGCCTGGCCCTTAATGGACTTTTGGTGGATGAATTTGAGGTCAAGATCAGCTAAAAGCATAAGCCATCACGCGGTATACGCTGATTTTGATAAGGTTTAGCATACATGATGTGTAAAGGGTCAGTGTTGGTCATGACATAGGTTTTGTGGTTGAGTAGGTAATGGCGTAGAGTTTGGTGGCAATGAAAACTAAGGCTAAGCAAATTTTTTTAGGGTGAGTGTATCGGGTTTCATAGTCCGAAGGGTACAACTTATATAATAAACCACTGCTCCCTATGTTGTTCATCACGATGAGTGAGCATGGCTCCCAAGGAATGATCGGTAGCTGATATGTATAGGTAAAAAGGTTGGTCGTCTTTAGGTGGGATAAGTATGGGTGGTTGGAGAAGGTATTGTTTTAAGGCCTCAAAAGCTTTGTGGATAGTCATCATCCCATTTGAAAGAGACATCCTTCCTAAGAAGATGATGAAATGGTTGACACCGATCCGATAATTGGAAATAAATCGGTGAATGGATTGCAATTTACCTTGCAGCTACGAAGTTGTTTAAGGTTAGTGGGTGGAGGCATTTCAGAATGGCCTTGACTTTAGCTGGGTCAACTTCTATACCACGTAAGGAAATGATAAATCCCAAGAGCTTTCCTGAGAGAACCGTGAAGACACACTTTTTAGGTAAGGCAGATGCAATATTTAATAAGGTGATCAAAGATGGTTTTGAGGACAACGAGGTGCTCGAGTGCGACATTTAGATTTAGCCAAGAGATCATCCACGTAATCTTCCAATATGCGATGCATGATATCATGGAAGATGTAAGTCATAGCATGCTGATATGTAGCACCAACATTTTTAAGGCCAAAAGGCATGACTCTATAGTAGAAGGTCCCCAAGGGGTAATGAATGTGGTCTTGTGCTGATCTTCTGGGGAAAGCAAAATTTGGTTATAACCTAAAAAACCATCCATGAGTGAGAGCATTTCGTGACCCGTGGTAAGGTCTACCAGTTGATCAATACCGGGCAAGGGAAAGTCATCTTTCGGGTAGGTGAGGTTGAGGTCATGGAAGTCCATGTAAATGTGGAGTCCCCTGTCACCTTAGTGATAGGGATGATGTTAGAAATCCATTGGGGGTAATCAATGGGTAAGATGAAAGAAATGGAAAAAGAAGACACTGAAGTTCTTCTTTGATGAGAAGGGAAATGTGAGGGTGCATCTTCCTTAGCTTTTGTTTGATAGGTTTGGCATCGGGAATGGTTACGATATTGTGGACCACTATGGTGGGGTCAATACCGGGCATGTCTACATAAGACCAAGTGAAAGCGTGTTTATGCTCTCGGAGAAAAGAAGTGATGGCTTCCTATTCAACATCTAAAGATTGTCCGATCTTTAGGATGTGCGGGTCATCCTGAGTATGAATGTTGATTTCAATAGTCGATTCATTCAACATGGTTTGCATCTCAGATGGTAATGACCGATGAATATATGAGTCTTCTACACCAAGGTAGGTGAGTATGGATTCATCATCCTGACATTGAATGATGTTAATGGTTGGTGTGTCATCATCGATCATCTCAGGATACAGGAATGGGAGAGTGGAAGGGGCCTCACCTTTCGTTGATAAGTCAGAGGCCCCAAGGAAATGGTGTTTATGAAAAAAAAAAGTTAGGAGGGATAGATTCAGATCTATCGACTCCATTGGTGAGAGTGGTGATGAAGGTGGAGAAGGGCTAGGGTCTGTAATGAGTTCGATGTGGGCCTATTTGGTAGGAGGTTTAGGGAAGCCGATACCACTATGGTCATTGTGTTTGTGGGTGGTACATGGAATAATGGTATGGCGGCCTTGCTCATAGAAGCCAAAACCAAAACCCTTCCATGCACAATGGTGTAGGAAGGTGTGGGTGAAATGGCGATTGGTAAGTGATTGGAAGTCAGCGGAAAATGGGTGGGGTTGTGATGGTGGTTCAGGTGTGTAGGTAGTAGTATCAAGTCCCCCATAGGTGAGACTAGTACGAAGATGAGGAGGACCATAAAGGAGGCTTTCTCCGATATGGTGATCATAACGAGGGTGTTGGTGAAGGCTTCCATACTCATGTGGAGTAAGGAATGTGTTGACACTATATAGGTGGTACTCCCCCAGAGTGAGGCATTGAAAAACACCTTCCAAGGGATTAGTGGTTGGTATGTGGGTAGCTGGTATGGATGATGTGTCAGAGGTCGATGCAGAGGTGGTGTTAATGGATTGGGGAGCTAATGGGGCTGTAGGAATAGAGGAGGTAGGTGTGGTTGAGGTAGTGACTGTATTGGTAGGTGGAGGTGTAGGTGAAGTGGTAGTGGGTGCAGAGGTAGATGGCTTGACAGGTATGAGCACATCGTTGGGTCGGTAAAGCATGTTGCATGTTTTGAAAGGTGATGGGTCAGCTGGAATGGTATAAGTGTGTCCTTGTGTTCAAACTTTACACAATGATGCAAAGTGGAAGGAACGCAACCCATGACATGGATCCAGGGTCTACCGAGCAACAAGTTATATTGGAATTCCCCTCCAAAACATAAAACAATTCTAGAATAGTGCGAGGGCCCACACAAACGTGAAGGATGATAAAGTGCCTAGTGTGGAGGTGATAGCATCGTTGAATGAATGCAACATGACCAGATGTTTGTGCATGTAATTGTTAGGTATGTGCATTTGAGAAAATGCATGGGATGAAATGATGTTAATGCTAGCACCACCATCAATCATCACACGGCATACCCATATGTCATCAATGTGAACAGAGATGAAGAGGGCTGGGTCCGGGTCCTCATTTTGGTATGGCGCAATCTCCTCCTCTGAGAAGCTAAGGGAGGCCACTTGGTGAACAAGGTGAGGTGAAGATGAAGGTGGTAATTTGGTGAGGGAAGCTACATGATGGGGTGTGATAATGGAGGCTACGGGTGTAGGGTCATTGGGTAAAACCTCGATAGATTGAAGAACCTCCATGAGGGCTTGACGATGGGATTTCGAGGTTTGGATGAGGTCATATAGGACATTTTGAGTGGAGATTGGTGTAATTTTTTGAGCATGGTGTGATGTGTGACACCATTAGAAATGGGGTATGTGGGGCCATAGATAGTTATCTTAGGTATGGGTGCAGATGGTATGTTGGGTATAGGATTGGATGGTGGGTCACTACTTTTTCTTTACCCTTCTGCGCATGTGTAGTGACGTGTACCATGTTGATTTGAGGGAATTTGTCAAATGGAGAGGGTGTAGGGTAAGTGGTATAACGACATGAAGGGAAAAAACCTATGGGAGGAGAAAAGCCCTGTGAGGTCAGTTGGGCGCAATGACATTTGGGTGGTGGTGTGGCAAGTTCTCTGATGTGAACCATGTTAATTTCAAATTTTGTGTGTGGTTTTGGGAGCTGTGAGGGTGGAGGTTGTGGTTGTTGAGTGGGTAATGTGAGAGGGGGTGTAGGTGAAGCAAGGTCCTCATCAAGAAGGTCATCATCATCAAAGTTGGTTTCAGGTGGACACAATTGGATAAGGACAGTTTTCAAGGCCTTATAGTTCTCCACATCGTGTCCTGGCACACGATGGTATGCACAAATTTTGGTATCATCAAACCCTTTTGGCTTGGGTTTGAGGGGGTTGTAAGGTCAGAGTGGTGGTAATGTGATAACAAAAGTCTCGAGGAGGTTGGTTAAAATTTTGGCATAAGACCCTGCTAATGGATCACAATGGGAAGTAAATGTGGGTTTGGGTGTAGGTGTGGTTATTTTTTGAGAAATTGTTTTTGGAATTGTAGGAAGGGGTCAAGCCATGGGTTTAGGTGCTGGTATGGTTTGAGGTATCTTCGGGTTCATTTGGGTAGGGGTATAGTAGATGGATGGGTAGGAGGGTGTGGTTTTGTTTTGACTACCTTGTTGTGGGGTAGTGGGGTTTTGTTTTTGGGGTGCACCTTCTTGGGTAAAGGTGATGTGGGTGTACGAGGCCTATGAGGGAAAGTAGATGGAGGAAGAGGGTGAGTTACCCATGGGGATAATGGGGGTGCTATGAAGGTAGATGACATAGGTCATGCTTGGAGGTGTGAGGGACAAAGACTGAAGTGTAGTAGGTAGTGAAGCAATGGCTGAAGGTATCGAGGTATTGGTGGTAAAGAGACTACAGGTGTGGGTATGAGTCGTGTTGTGTGTCTGGGTAGGTTAGAAATTTGTGAGGCAGAATGGGTGGTTGGGTTATTGGGTTATGACTGGGTGAGGGGTGCTTAACCCTGTTGGGTAGCTGAGGTCTGAAGGTAGATGGGACATGTGTGGGTGTGATTGATGCGGTAGGGGTATGAGGTTGATGAGTTTGTTTCTTTAGTTTGGGTGTCAGAGTAGGTGTGGTTTTAACGTTGGAGGATGTAGCTAAATCTAGTTTAATAGGCGGATGGGTAAGGCTGGTGGTTGGGGTGACCCCTAAAGTGGTAATAGGTTTAGTGGAGGTAAATGTTGTGGGTATGGGTTTAGGTTTAGGCATAGGTCGGGTTATGGGTAAGGATGTGGTGTGAGTGCTAATGGGTATCATGGAAGGGGTTGCAACAATAGTGGTTGTATGTGGTTTGATGGGTGGAAGTGTGCTTGGGTAGATGGTGGAGGTGTCATCGAGGGATTTCTGCATTTGTGTTGAGACAGGGAGTAAGAGGTGCCCCCATAACAAGGCTCTATCCACATACTCTAAGTGATCAGCCAAACATGAGAATGGCATGTTTGTGGGTGGAGTTGGTGAGGACCTAATGGGAATTCCCATAAAATGAATCTTGGAGATGGGGAATGGCCAACTTCACTTCCGTGGGTAAGAGAGCTGAAAGTAGGTCTGTTGGATGTCGGGTAGCGGATGGAGAATGTTCACCATGAGGTAAAGGTATCTCCACTGGGTCTATGATGGGTGGAGGAGATGATGGGAGCTCCTCTGTGGGTGGAGGAACTGATAGGTGCTCCTTTGTGGGTGGAGGAGGTAATGGGTGCTCCTCTATGGGTGGAGGAATTATGGTAGGTAAAGGTTCACTGAGTGGAGAAGCTAGGGGTGAGATGGTCTCAATGTCAGCAGAAGACTCCTCTATAGGAGATGAAGGGTGTTCCTCTATTGGTGAAGGAACAGTGATGGTTAGTTTAGACGTGGAAGGAGGGTTTCGGGCTAGGATTTCCTCTATGGAAGGGATGTGAGGTAATTGAGATGACATGTACCTCGTTAAAGATCGCATGAACCTCACGAGTATGGGTATCGTGAGTGGATGTCTCACCTATTTGATTGGATGAAGGGGCATGATTGGGAAATGGTTTTTTAAAGATTTGTAGATTTTGATTAGGGCGGCATTGGGATTATCCACAGTCAACTCACCTTTCTCGAGCATTTCTTGGACAATATTCTTAAAAGTGATGTAGTTTTTGTCATCACTATGACCCTTTACATGGTGATAGTTATAGAAATCTTGTTCCTTATACCACGCGGGCATGGGGTGAGTAGGGTCAAACCATTAGTGTGTGGTTTTATGGGTGGAAGGGTGATGGTGCCAACTTTGATCAACTTTTCTAAAACAAAAGAGTAAGGTTCCCCAATTGGGGTATATTTTGCTGCTCTTGTCTAAATCGAAAAGCCTATACAAGTGATAGATTAGATGAGGGTGTGGCTTGATTGGATGGATGAGCTGGGCCGGCCTTGAGTACCACTGCATTAGCGGTACCTTTAGCCTTTGAATAATTGGTTGGTGGTTTAGAAGAAGAAGAGGTTTTAGTTGACTTGAATGTCGAATTCTTATTTCGTAATTGGATTTTCTTCTCTTCAATAGCCCAAATTTCTAACTTTCGTGCCATAGTAAATGCCTCATCGAATGTTCTGAAAGTTTAGACCTGCAAGGTTGGGGAGATATGTCTGGTGCAAGCTCGAGTGAAGAGCTTGATGAGTTCAGTTTGTGGCAGTTGAAAGGTAAGTTGATTGATCAGGCTGCACCAATGAGTGACAAAATCTGTGATAGATTCATCCTCGTATTGATGTGTGGAATATAGATCGGTCATGGTAACTTTCTTGGTGATGTTGATAGAAAAATGATCCAAGAAAGCTTGGGCTACCTGATTGAATGAAAATATGGAGTGTTTGGGTAACCCACTATACCAATCTAATGCTGGTCTAGTGAGGGACATGGGAAAAGTTCTCAAAAGTAAGGCATCATCATGAGCAATCAAATAACATCCGTGTTTAAACGAGCGCAAATGTTGTTGTGGGTCTTCCTTACTATTGAAGTGGTTGAATTTAGGCATTTCCCAATGCACAGGGTATGAACGGATGGGAATGGATGGGTGAATAGGCTTGTTACAAATCTCATCGTAAGTGAGAGTGTTGGGAGATGGAAACTGATGCCTCCAGTGTTTGCATCTTATCCATCATTAATCTAATTAGGTCATTGGTGGGTTGTGATGATTGGATACCTCCTATAGTGTGAGGAGGTTGATTTTGGGTGTATAATGGGTGTGACATTCTAGTGTATGGGGCTGCCATGTAAGGTGGTGAAGAAGAAGGCAATGAAATAGGGGTATGTACCCTGAAATGAACAATAGATGAAACATGTGGTTATTGGTAGTATGCATATGGGGAGGAAGGGTAGTGGTAACCCTAGTGGCAATAGGGGCTAGTGATTGTGGAATGGAAAGAACTACGTTTTGAAATGGGGTAGGGGTCACCGACACTAGAGGTGGGAATGTAGCTATGGGTATGTATGAGACATGAGGGGTAGATGAAGTTGTATTTGGGGTAGTCACCGAGGGTATGGTAGATGTAATGGATGCTACAGGGGTAACAAATGCGGTAGTCATAGCGGGTATAGGGCCTAACTGAAATGACTGGGGGTAAAGTGGAAGCGGGCAGCATGGAGCCTAGATGGGGTGAGGGTAGAAGTGGGTGTGAGTGTCGGGGGATAGATATGGGCATGTCGTATATCAACTGACCCGAGGAATCTTGAGTGGATGAATGGGAGAGGTAAAACTGCAAGGCAACAAGGTTTTGGTCAAGGAGTCGTGTGAACTCCTCATCTCCGGTAGTGATATTGGTAGGATGGATGGGATCCATGGCTGGTGATAAATAGAGGGTGGTGAAGGACTAGGTGGGAGTGGTTGGTGACTAGCGTGGAACATGAGGGTGTTTGCTTGTCTTCGGGTTAGTACCATGTGAACCAGTACTAATCAGGTGGGGTTGCTTCTATAAATAATACAGAGAATAACAAGAATATGTGAATCTGGTGATAAAAATGGATGAAGTAACAAATGGTGAGTGGAATGTGAAATAGGGTAACCGATGCCTAGTTAGGGACAACCGATGTCGGTTAGGGGTAACCACTGCCGGTTATTGTGGAAAATAGACAGTGAGTAATCAGTGAAGCAGAAGGCAAAATATGACAAGTATGCCAAATCTGGGGATGTGTAAAATGTTAATGGGAAAAGTAATAGTGATAGAGACTATGGAAAGTGGAAGAAAGTGAAGTGAAATTTGTCCTTTTGAATAGGTTAGCAAAAGGACTGGAACCGACGTCGGTTGAGCGTAACCGATGGCGGTCAGAGGTAATCGATGACGGTCACTGTGAAATTGAAACAATGATGAGAAAAAGTGGTTGTGAATTAGAATTTGATGTGGAATCAGACCCAAAATTCTAGGAATGATGGTGATATGGCCCAGGCACACTCAGGTGGAGCCGGAATACACCAGCTATGATGGGGAGTGTGCAAGGAAATACAAAAATAATGATCAAAAGCTCTCACCTCAAAATACAAATCAAACAAAACACTAAGAAAGAACATTCCTAGAGTGCCTATTCTATTATGTTTGTTCAACTTATGCTATTTAGGGACTGACACATGAATTGTGAAGTAGAGTTTTTGGTGAGGATGGCTTCCTACAAAGAAGGAGATCTAAAGGGTGAGGTTTTAGGTTTGTTATGGTGGGGGTGGGCTACGCTCTGAAGTATGACTCGACAGAGCAGTGAGCTGGGTGCCCACTGTGCCGTGATCATGTGATCACCTACAACTTCTTCCAGGTAAGATGTTGTTTAAGAATGTATGTATTTGAATTTTTGTGTGGTTTGGTAAGACTCAGAGAAAGAGAAAAGGATAGAAGTGCTTTTCTATGATTCATTTGTCAACCATCAGTTGGTAATGACATCCAGCGTATAGGTTACCCTCAATTAATGTGAGCTAATGCCAAAAATCAGAATGAAATGCACTTATTTTAAACCCAAATCAAAAGTATGATATTCGATGACAAAAATAGATGAAAAGGAAGAGGGATGCTCTTTCACTAAAATGCAAAAAACATGAAGAGATGATTCCTTTTAAATACACCAAAAGAAAGGTTTCCTTTAGAGCAAATAGAAAGAAGGAGTGGATTACTAGGGAAGAAAATTAGTGTGTACACTTTTAGAAGGGAAAAAACACACAATTTTTTCCTAGGAATGAATGAAATGCAAGGAACCCTCGGATGGGTCCCACCGGGCGTGCCAAAATGTTTCACCTTTTTCTTAGATTGTTCCTTTGAATGGTTGATGAAACAGATAGGGTAATGGGCGTAGGAGGAATACCTGTTCAAATGTCGGTTGATGGGTTGTTGCACACATATGACTTTTGAATCCACAACTGACCGTGAGAGCTTCCTTTTGGCTAGGAGGAACTACCTGTAATGAAAACAAGACCACCAGAAAAGCATTAAACAATATGGGCAGTGAACTGCCTAGCGTGAGCTAGATCCGAGAAGTATGGTACTTCCTAGATGGTTGTCAGTCCACTATTTTAAACAAATTAATGCTGAAAACAAAGTAAATCCTATTGTTATTTTAAAATGATTTAGGTATCTCACTTAAAACACAATAAGAAATAGATCTAATCTAACGGGCTAAGCTAGAATAGAATCCACAGGTCAAAGGGTTGGTTCTGAGTTTCAGTCTGATGAAGGTGTTAGGTAGGTCACAGGTGAGTGAGGGTGAGGTAAAATGGGGTGGATAGGTCTCTGTTTAAAGCTATGTAGGCAAACACAGAGACCGACATCGGTCAAGGGTGACCGACCGCGGTTAGGTACAACTGGCGCCGGTTCTGTGAGATCTGGGAATGTCACAAAAGGGGGTTTTGGTCCCCTTTGTGATTACACAAAGGATTTAGTTGGTTGGGAGGAGGTATTAGGTGACAAGGGTAGGTTTTTATGAGGTTTTGATGGGTCTATGAAGGTACAACATGTTGGAGATGGTCAATAAGAAGCAAGATGGACAATAGGTGGTAAAATAATGATGAAATGAATTAACCAAGGAAGTATGATATTATACTTACTTGGATGTCATTTGAAAGTCTGTGTGTGAAGGATGGAGGTGCTGATGATGAGTTTTGGAGGCTGCAAGTGATCACCAACTAGAGAAAAGCTTCTGCATGGGCTGCATGCACACTCCTCTTTTGCTTGGGTAGATCAAAATGTGGTGGGATGGTCAGGCAGAGAATATGTTCAATCTCCTTCTTGGATGTGAGTTCTTCTTTGGAATTGGATCTCTCGAAGATGTGTTATCTTTTGAGATCTCGTTCTCGCTTATTTCTTTCAAATTTCTTGCTCCCAATGTTTTCCAACCTTGAGAATAAGGTAGTTTAGGAGTTAAAAAGGGGTAACCGATGGTGGTCCGGCTTAACCGGGCGGCGGTTAGGGTAACCGACGTCTGGTCAAGGCGGGATTTTCTAGGTTTGCCAAACTTAGGGGAGATCCTCCTGATTTCCTTGGATCTCATGTCATTATCCCATGGATTAGACTGGGAGCTTCTGTGAGCATGCGGGAATGTGGTTAGAGGGAGTGTAGGCATTGATTTTTAGGGTTTGGGTAAGTCTTAGTTAGTTATGGTAACTTGCTAAGAATAGGTCTTAAGGTGAGTTAGCTTGATGAGGTGTCTAAGTGAACTATATGTGTAGATATTATTTAAATAAGATATTTAAATAATAAATATAGTGAGGGTAAAGCATTAATTTAATTAAATTAATTAAATTAATACTAGTGTGGTGAAGGGGGCCATGGCTAGGTGAAAGTGATGAAGGGTACTTATATGTCAAAGGATGAAGGGGGAGTGTGACCTAATTTTAGTGTCTACACTTACACTAATCATAGATGATGTTTCCCACTAAAATCACATAAAAGAGAGACTCGGTACCCACGCGTGCCTTGGGTGAGTGCTTAGCTTTTTGGGTGATAGGCCAACGCACATGGGGTTCCTTCCTTTTGTGATGGGAGTAAAAATGACTACATCTTGGTTCCGTTTCCAGGACCTCTTTTCGAAGTTGTAGTGGGATATAACATACATCATGATCTGTGTAATGAGTAATGATAGAGCGGTTAACATTGGAAAATGTTGAATCATGGTTCAAGAGCACAGAGGATGAATTTTCTCAGAGATTCAACACTGGACCTAAGTTTAATGCACGTAGATGGGTAGAAGAGAACCTCTACCATGATCTGTATGAAACCTTCTTGTTGCTTCCCAGTAGAACTATATGAATGGCTTTCAGCCTATGTGTCTAGATCAAGTTGGCATTATGGATCACATATGTGGACCAAAGAAGACTACCAAAGGTTGTAGGATGTAGATCTGACATGGACCCATGTTGTAGATCATTGGTGGAGAAGAGTACTGGCTAGTTACACTGGAGTACGCCATTTCCACATATTCTTGTCTAAAGGTTCTTGAGTTTGAGTTTCGAGGAGCCCGAGAGGTTCATTTTTGTGTGTTGTCCCTTTGGCTTTGAAGATCTTGATGATTATAATGAGTTTAGAGGCTTTCCTAATGGCCAGCTAAACCATTTTGAGTATTGGGCGAGGAATCTAGGTTGGAGGAAGATGGTAGATGTTGTGGTAAAAAAAGAAAGGGAGGAGATACGACTCAAGTATGGTGAAGTGCATGAAAGGGAGATTGCTAGATGACACGAGGTTGTAGGTGTGATGGATGTATGGTGGTAGATGTTGCAGGAAGGATTTGAGGCTCACGCTAAGGATGTGGAGCTCTGTGTGACCCTATATTGGCAAGAATGTGAGAGAAACCCCTTCAACTTCGATGAGAGTTCTTCATGTGGGGAAAGAAGAATCATTGGGAGTGCATCCGAGCCCACCCAGTGACTAGACCATGGCACTTGGTTTTCTAGATCAGGGAGATAATATTGCTAACCCAGTTGATTACATTGGAGGTGATTGTTCTATGCCCATGAGGTATAATTTCTCATTTGATACTTCTATGGCTGCAAACACCAGCCCAGTGTTAGAAATTTTGGGTAAGGTATAGGCACACAAACATTTGGTCTCGCGTCTAGAAGTGGTGCGGGGTATATTATTGGTAGTGGGGAATTTTCGCATGGACCGTAGGCACGTAGCTCGGTGAAGCCCGTGGGAACCCTTGGCATGACCACTTCGTGGGCTGGTGGATCCGGTGGTTTAGGCGGAGTAGGATCTGTGGGTCCGGTGGATCGGTGGTTCGGGCGGTGGAGGAAACACAGGTGGAAACCAAGGATCTAGCGGAGGAGGATTTGGACCCCAACCACCCCCACAAGTTTTCTTTGAAATGTCTCTACATTTTCTCGATTATAGAGGTATTGAGGATGCTGCAGAACATGTTCACAAGTGTGAACTGCTATGGTGCATGAAGGGTGTCACAACCCTAGAATGGAAGGCTAGTCAGTTTGCAACCACGTTGTAAGGGTGCACACATAGTTGGTATAGGAAGTATGACCCTCATCAGATAGTAGTGGATTATACTACCTTAAAGAATGCATTCTTGGTAGAGTTCCACATTCCTGAGTTTGAGTAGAAGAGCATCAATGCTTTGAAGGAGATTCAATAAGGAATGACAGAGAGTGTGCGGGAGTATGATGTGTGCTTTAAAACTCTCTTGTCTAAACTATCATATGATATTCATCCTTCACAGCATATGCAATGGTTTTTGGAGGATTCATCACCCCCTTTAGAAGGGCCTTGTCTCATAAAACTTTTACAGACCCACATGAGACATTGGAGGCTGCCCTACACATCGAGGCTGTTGGTAGTGTTGATATTGGCATTAACCCATTCTTAGAGGCTCAAATTGCTGCTATGGCCAAGCAGTTGGAAAAATTATCTGTGAACTTAGCCCATGAAACTCGCAGTGGTTTGTGGTGCATGATTATGAGATAGATGGGCACGTAAAGGATAATTTCCCCTGGAGGATAGTACGCGTTGTGGCGGTAGAGTGTGAGATTTTTCATGGGGACCATGATGCAAGTAGATGTCCCTTGCTGCAGTGCACAATCAGGAAGAATGTATCTTGTTATTGTAATATTTTCACTTCTACAACCCATGATACTAAGGACTGTAGGCTCATTGATCAAATCCATGAGGCCATTGATCATGGGGTGCGCCAAACCAAATGTTGCAAGTAGTTCCAAGGGCAATGATCACCATTATGAGGAGCACGTAGATGGAGGTGCATGTGGAAGGGGTTTTCGAGGAGGATTTCGTGGTCGAGGTAACCGTGGAGGAGGAAGGAGTGAGTTCTCGTGCGGAATATGTTTCAATTGTGGATCTACAGAACATTACAAATGTGAGTGCCCAGAACTATTGCAGTGATCGTGGTGTAGGAAGAAGCATAAATATGAGGAGTGCCCGAAATTATTCAAGCATATGAATCAGCAGCACCGAAAAGACAAGGACATTGCAATAGTCAATATCAAGAAGGTAGACATACAATGGATGCCTCGGTGTAACACGGATGTAGGTTTGGAACCTATCTTAGTATGCAAAGCAAGGGCAAAAGCTGCATACGTAAGAGAGGTATGAAGACTGAAAACCTTGGTTTCAAGGGAGGAGGTCATTCATGAAAAGTATCCAGATCCCGCACATCAAAAGGAGATATATCAAGACACCATGGATGTTATTTGGAGCTTACAAGGAGACATCCAGTGTCTAAAGGAGAAATCCAAGAGGGAGGAACAAGGAAGGAGATTCCAGGCACAAAAGGATGACCTGGATGAGGTCAAAGAGGTGTGTAAAATGATAAGGTAGGAGAATATCATTCCCTTGCTAGGATCCTAGTTGAGAGAGAAGGTACCACACACCGGAGAAGAGAGCGAGAGACATTTCTTGCATGCGAACCTTCCCCCTCACAGCCTCGACTATGACAAGGAGATTACGTTGAATGCGGTTGTAGATGGATGGCTCCTCACCAACATCCTCATTGACACAGGCGTGGAGGTAAATGTTTTGACTTTGGATGCATGACATCGGATGGGAAGACCTACATTACAGCCATCTTCGAATGTGCTGTATATGGCAAAAAGACTAAGGAAATGCCCATCGGTGTTTTGAAGGATGTAGATATTACTATACAGGGAGCCAAGTTTACTAGGGAATTCGACGTCTTGGCACTCATCGAGGTAGATAATTTCCCAAAGCACTACTTGGGTGCCCTTTATGTTACAAGAACAATGTAGACCTTGATTCAACAAAGGGTACATCAAATTTTAGAACAAGGAGGAATGGGTCATTATACCCCTGGGCCGATGGGAAGTCAAAACCATATATTGAAGCTGTTGGGGGAGGGATTTTATACAAGATTTATGTGCGCTCAATCAGAGACCCTGAGATGATACACCCTACTAACAGTGTTATCCAGTTTGAAGATGCTCGATCAAAGTGAGTGATACCACCGATCTGACATGTGACAATTGGGTGCATGGAACTTATAAATTGATAGGACGTTAGTTGAAAGGATCAGTGACCAAGGTAACAAAGGTACACATGGTTAGGCACCTTGGAGGAAAAGAACTACCCAAGTATTCAGGAGGAGCCTTCCCTGAGATCTTTTTGCAGGAGGTGGAAGCTTAGTGGAAGGATGGAAAGGAACGAAGGGGATGTTAAGTTATGTCTTACTTGGCACAATAGCTCGGTGGTGGGCCACACATTAGGAGAGCCTTTTGGAGTGGTGCGAGGTAAGAATTGCTCTTTGTCGATTTTCTAGGAGCAATGTACCCACCATCATCAAAGACTACCATGGGAAGGAGCCCACCTCTTTCCATATCTTAGAGTGTCAGCAGTCCTGAGAGAAGGTGCGGAATATTTTCCACCATCCTCTGGGTGCACAAGTTGTATTCTACACTACAAGGTTGCACATGCACATGGTACATTCATTGAGACATGCCACTAAACAAGGAATTGGCAAGAGCTCGCGGTGACCTTATTCAAACCTTTGAGTATTGGAGTACCAAACCATTAGTTGATAAGGCCTTGTAGGATATCAAGCACCTTACCATGGGGGATAGTGCTAGGATGGAAGATAGGCTATTGGAATTACTAGGTGAACTAGGATCGGAGGCGCGCTTTGAAGAAGTAGAGGAAATAGAAGAGTTACAGCTTGAGCACACGTGTTTAGAAAAGGAGAAGGGAAAGTTGGTATATGTGATTGATGGAGAGGAATCGGAAAGCTTAGATGTTATCCATTTTGTAGGGACGTGTGAGGTAGTGGACAATGTAGATACTGCGTGTGCACCTACCATGAGCCTTTAAAAACAAAGAAAGTTAACATCGGTTCAGGAGAAGAACCCAAGGAAGTCTGTTATTGGAGATTACTGGATGGAGAGGGAAGTATCTAAGATCATTGATCTATTGCGTGAATTTGAGGATTTATTCCCATGCGGGTACCATGAGCTCAAAGGTGTTCACCATTCCTTGGGGGAGATGAAGATAAAACTAAAGGACAGTGCGTGCTTGGTTAGGAAAAGGCCCTACTGGATGAATCCCAATTTGTGCGTGAAGGTCAAGGAGGAGATAGACAAAATGATAGCTTCTGGGATCATTGAGGTAGTAGAAGAATCAAAGTGGGTAAGCCCGATGGTAATCAACATCAAGAAGGATGGGCAGATTAGGATTTGTGTGGATTATAGGGAATTGAACGTAGTTTGTGTCATTGATCCCTTTCTAACCCCCTTCACTGAAGAAATTTTGGAAGGAGTCACTGGGTGCGAGATCTATTCCTTTACAAATGGATTTTCAGGGTACCACCAAGTCCGGATTGCAAAGGAAGACCAAGAGAAGACAACTTTCACCATCGAGTGGGGAAGTTTTGCATATACGGTCATGCCCTTTGGGTTGAAGAATGCGCTAAGCTGTCTTTTCATGCATAGTGGTACAAGCATTCTAGGACTTCATCCATAAGTTTATTCAGGTCTATTTGGATGATTGGACAATATATGGTCTGGTTAAGGACCATTGTGACAATTTGAGATTAATGTTTGAGAGGTATAGGCAGTTGACGATATCCTTCAACATTAAGAAATGTGTGTTTTCTACACCCTTTGGGAATTTATTGGGGCATATCATATGTAAGGAGGGCTTACTTGGTAGATCCTACTCGGAGTTAAAGTTATTGTGGGGTTAAGGGAGCCTACTAGCCAGAGTGCAGTGCATGCAGATTCCTTGGGCATATGGGCTATTACAGAAAATTCATTAAGGGATATGCCAAGATTGTCATGCCTTTAGAGGAGATTCTTAGACATAAAAGTGCCTTCCATTGGGGAGAGGCACAACAGAGGGCGTTTGATACATTAAAAGATAGGCTTATCACCGTGCCTATTTTATGTTTTCCCTCTTGGGACAAGCCCTTCCATGTCCATGTAGATGCCTCAGGGACCACCATTAGAGCAGTGCTTACATAGCTAGGTGAAGGGATTGTTGATCATCCTTTGTGTTTTGCAAGTAGGAAGCTGACACCAGCAGAGAAAAACTATACCACAACTGAGCACAAGGCATTGTCAATGATCTATGCGCTCTTCAAGTTTAGACAATATCTGCTGGCAACACCCTTTGTGTTTTACACCGACCACATGACATTAAAGTATTTAGTGAACAAGCCTATTCTACAAGGATGCATATGTCAATGGGTGTTGTTATTTCAAGAGTTTGAATTCACCATTGTAGTAAAACCCTGGAAAAAGCAATTGTGGACTTGATCATCTGTCAAGAATTGATTCAGGGGAGGATGCGTAGAGTATTGATGAAAAAATACCAGACACGCGATTGTTTAGATTGCAGTGCGCACCCTCGGATTTGGAAGAGATTGCAATATTTTTAAAGGAAGGTGTGGCACTAGATGGAATGAAGACATTGGAAAAGAAGTAGTTGGCCATATGCGCCGCACCCTACATGTTAATCAGTGGAGACTTATACAAGTTGGGACGTGATGAAGTTTTGCACATGTGTGTCTTAGAGCATGAGCGCTTGGCCATCATGGAGGAAGCACACAAAGGAAGTGTGGGTGGGAATTATGCAGGTGATGCCACCGCACACAAGATATTAATGGCAGGTTTGTGGTGGGAAACCTTGTACAAATATTGTAGAGATTATTGTAAAGCGTGTGACCATTGTCAGCGCATTGGAAAACTAGGAAGGAGAGATGAAATGCCTTTGTGCCCTATTCCTAGCACAGAGCCTTTTGAAAAATGGGCAATAGACTTTGTAGGACCTATTGCACTAGTGGTGTGTAGGACTGGGTCACGTTATGTCATCACTTACACAGATTATCTCACAAGGTGGGTAGAGGCAGCCCCAACTAAAGATTACACGACAACAATGGCAAGGTTCTTGTGGGAGAACATTATCACAAGATATGGATGCCTGTTGAGTTTGACCAATGATAGGGGTACACATTTCTTGAATGAGACCATGAGGATCCTGTTATCAGAGTTCATGGTGGCTCATCATAAGACTATGCCCTATCACCCACAAGAAAATGGAACTATGGAAGCATTCAACAAGATACTGAGTCATACCTTGACCAAAATTTGTGATGTCAGAAGACAAGATTGGGATGAAAAAGTATCGGTAGTATTATGGGCTTACAGGACAATGTATAAAAGGCTAAACAAAGCCACACCATTTCAATTGGTGTTTGGTGTAGAAGCTGTTTTTCCAGTTGAATTTATGTTACCTTCTCTGTGAATAGCGCGCATGGAGGATTAGATGATGAACAAGCATTGGAAGAAAGGATTGATGAGTTAATGAAGCTAGATGAGAGACAAGGTCACTCGCCAGGTGGAGCCAAACAACAAAAAAAGAAAAGAAAAAGGCTTGGCATGATCACCACATCAGGAACAAGAAGTTTGAGGTTGGGCAGATGGTGTTACTATATGATTCTAAGTTTCTGTGCCATCCTAGGAAGTTGAAAGTCCATTGGTTGGGTCCTTACACAATCTCGTACATCCTTGATTCAGCGCATGCGATTATAAGATCTTGGAATGGATGAAGTTGCCTGGACACTTCAATGGGAGTAGTGAAGCCCTACTATAAATAAGTCTTCTTGGTGTTTGTAAATAAGGCGTTTTGCCAGTTAGTTTAGAAGTTTCCTTTATGCTTTCCCTTTCTTGTGTTTCCCTTTCGTATTGTTTTTTTGTTTTGCACCTTGGGCGCCAGTAACCTTATTGCTATTTTTGAGAATTTGTGAGTGTGCAGAGGACCGCACATCATTTTAAGTGTGGGGTGGAGAAATGTGAAGGAGCGCATGATTAAGGTACCAAGGAAGTTGTGTTGAAAATCCTTGTTGAATGGCCTGGTTGAAAGAGGTATACAAAGAAAGATGGAAGATGAATGGTTGGTGCCAGGGTAAAGCTACTTGTAGATCCCACGTACTAAGAAGGAGAAAGCACATTTAAGCAACACGAGGTAGGTGAAAGCAAGAATCAGGATAGAAGAAGTGCCTTTGGCACAGGTTACGCATGCGCAAGAGTCTCCTGTCATGTTAGATTGGTTACACGCCGAAGGTTGGAGGAGTTTTCGCGCAAGGTTGGGCGCGTGAGTGAAGTGCTGAAGACAAGCTTTATTTGAAAAATCTGCATTAAATGAAAAAGTATAGTGGTAGGTGAAGTAGCATTTAATGTTCAAAAAGAGAAAAACTATAAGTAAAGGGTCGAGGCTCTTTCATTTTCACTTTGTAAAATAGAGAAAGGAGTGAGTTTTATAAACTAGGGTTTCAGATTCGATCGTGCGAAGAAATACCTATGAGATCGAAGCGTGAGTAGCTAGTTTGAGTTTGTAAACCAGAAGGAAGGGGTTACATGGGCATGAAAAGGGTTGTAAGGAGGCGCCGTCTTGTGGAGTTAATTTGATCCTAGTTAGGGTTCGGAAAACTAGGGCATGGGTTCAAGAGAGTTATATCACGGATTTGAGATCGGAGGTTGGAAGAATTGGAAGAACAGAGTAATAAAAAGACCTTGACAATGGCACCCAAGAAAGGAAAGGGAAAGGGCAAGGTGAAACAATGAGAACCCGATGTAAACACAAACAAAGAATGGTATGCAGAGATGCAATACCTAGATGGGGTGATGATGGGGAAGGAGTGGGAATCCCACCTGAGAAATGTACCTGTAAGTGATTATAATCACCGAACAAACATGATAGAGAAGGAAATGACACTGGAATTAGTGCGCCCCACCAGTAAACAAACACCAGAGGGCTTACCGATAAGCTAGGGATTTTGCAACTCTATGAGTTTCCTATTTTGGAAAACCAGAGTGCCTGTACCAATGGTTAATGTCACGGGTACACGAAGATTACTTCCACTTTACAGGGCGCAAGATGTGTGTTACTCCCAGCTTATCTCACAATTTACAGGCCTCATATGTGAGGGAGATAGCTTGGAAGATGACCTAGGTGACAAGGAGGCTATTCAAGAGACCATCACCGAATATTCCTGTAAGAAGGGGTCGAGGTATTACGACATTTCAGACATCAAGGACCCCGTGATGAAAATGGTCATACATTGCTACGCCCTTAACCTATTACTTGTATTAGGATATGAGTAGTCGAATTGTGGCTTACCATATAATTTTATTATATCATTTATACTTTCTCATGTTTAATAGGTCGGCACTGGGTGATCGCCATAACATATGAATAGTATATATAGGGGATCATAGGTAGTAGTTCATTATCATTTGAGCATTTGAGTCTTATTATATGGTTTGGAGGTTGCCCCTCGAAGTGGAAAAGATTTATAATTACATATTGAGATCATTATTCTGAAATATTGTGGTATTTGGTGTTCTATTTCTGCTCATAATCTGAATTATACAAGTAATTTCATTACAAGTGGTATCAGAGCTGCGATCTAGGCCAAAATTAGGGCAAAACCTCTTTTTTTGTTTCCGCCATATATTTCGAACCAAAGTGAATTGGTGGGAGATATATTTACCA
Organism: Taxus wallichiana var. yunnanensis; assembly: GCA_018340775.1. NCBI lineage: Eukaryota > Viridiplantae > Streptophyta > Pinopsida > Cupressales > Taxaceae > Taxus > Taxus wallichiana. The sequence continues at coordinate 413,049,329 of CM031244.1, forward strand.
TAGTTGTAAAATGTTCAAGAAAGGTTCCCTGAAAATTTCATACTTTTTGATTTATTTTCCACAAGTTATTAAAAAATTTAGGTTTTTTCATAAAATTGCTCCCTAGGGTGCAAATTGTAGAATTTTTCAAGTTCTTTACATTTTCAGAAATCATTGAAAAAAATAGTATTAGTATATTCTCTATGTTTTTTCTAGTGCGGCTGAATTTTTATCAAAACCCTAAACCCTAAGGTTTGATATCATGGTGGGGCCTTCTACAAGAGCAAAAAAGATCCGGTTACTCTGGGTAAAGCCCAGATAAAGATGGGATAGTGATTGAAGAGATGGATTTAGAAGGGTTAAATATATATTCCTTAGCACTAGGGTTTACTTTAGTTGATCATAAGGTGAGCCAACTTGAGTATGAGCTACGAAATGTATAATCTGAGATGGCCTCTAAAGGAGACATAGCCCAAATCAATCATCGGTTGGATGATATCATGTAACATGTAAAGGGTAAACAGTATGGCCCAAATCCATCCCATATCAACCAAGGAGGATCTTCAGTTCAAAATCATGGACAAAATAACCATGTTGGATCACTTTTCTAGCCCAATCAAAATCCAACTTATTCGCAACCACGGAACATGATGCCGAAAGTGGATATGCACAAATTTGATGGTAAAGATCCCTTGAATTGGATAAATCAAATGGAGAACTTCTTTGAGCTACATCAAACACCATCAGGACAAAAGGTGACATTGGCATCCTTGTATCTTGAACTAGACCAATTCGTTTGGTATCGATGGTTATGTGCTCAGAGGTAGAAGAATGGTCTCGGTGTCACTTGGACAATTTTTACCGAGGAATTGCAATTACACTATAGTTCTAGTGTTTTAGAGAACTACTTTAGTCAATTATCAAAGTTAGGACAAAAAAGATCATCAAAGATTATGTGCATCAATTCCAGAACATATCCTTAAGGGTGGAGAATATACCAGAAGAGAATTTGAATGACCTATTTCTTGGGGGTCTTAAGGACCACATCGAGCATGAGGTACGTATGTTTAATCCACTCAAGCTTTTTGATTCTATTATCATGGCACGTCGAGCAGAGGAAAAATTTATTTGTAGTAGGAGGCCGCCTTTCATTAACACCAAAGACCATAGTATCTCTTCCCCTTCATTTTCTAGGCCAATTAGACTGACTCCTCAACAAATGGAAGAAAAGAGAGCAAAAGGATTATGTTTTAACTGTGATAGAAAATATGGACTAGGACATAAATGTGCTGAGAAGAAGTTGTTCTATATTGATGGAAGTAATGAGGATGAGGAGGACGCTGAAATTATAGGAGAGTCTGAGGAACCAGTAGAAGAGGAAGTAGAGGATCACCAACCTACAATTTCTTGCCATGCATTGTCGGGTATTATTAATCCTCAAACACTCAAGGTTATTGGCTATCTTAAAAAATAGAAGGTGACGGTGTTGATTGACTCGGGGAGTACTCATAACTTCATAAATAGTAAGTTAGCTTCCTACCTCAATTGTTTTATTTACCCACTCCAGAAATGCAAGTTATGATTGCGGATGGTGGGACAATCAAGTGCACATGAAATTTCCATAGTATCAAGATTTCCATGGGAGACTACATGTTAGACTCACCTATGTTTTCTATTTCTATGGGAGGGGCAGATATTGTTTTGGGTGTCCAATGGCTCACAACCTTAGGTACTATAGAGATGAATTTCCAAGAATTGTTCATGCGATTTCATTTAGATGGAAGGAAAATACAATTAAATGGGATGGTAGCTAAGTCTCCACAGATTATTAGCTCTCATCAGATGCAGAAGGTTCTTAGAAAAGGAGTAGATGGATTTATAGAAAAGTTATTTTCCATATAAGTACAAAATACAAAGTCTTCAATGCCACCCGATCTTTAGAAGATTGTTGATGCTCACTCATCTATTTTTGATGCAATTCCAAAGGGACTACCACTAATTAGGGATCATGATCATGTCATTCAATTTATTCCAGGGAGCTAAACACCTAATATCGACCACAGACAGATACCCATATTCCTAGAAAAGTGAGATTGAGAAAATGGTTCAGGAAATGTTGAAGGTAGGTATCATCAGGCCTAGCCAGAGTGCATATTCTTCACCAGTGGTCATGGTATGTAAGAAGGATGAAACATGGAGGATGTGTCTAGATTACCAAGAAATCAACAAGTACACCATCAAAGATAAGTTTCATATTCTAGTAATTGATGATTTACTTGATGAATTGCATGGTGCTATTTATTTCACAAAATTAGATCTTCGTTCGGGGTACCATCAAATTAGAATAAAAGAGGAAGATGTTCATAAAACGGCTTTCAGGACTCATGAGGGCCATTATGAGTTTTTGGTAATGCCTTTTGGTCTTACAAATGCGCCTTTAACCTTTCAAAGCTTGATGAACATTGTTTTCAAGCCATTTTTAAGGAAATTTGTATTAGTTTTCTTTGATGACATATTGATTTATAGTAAGACATGGGAAGAACACTTACAACATGTAAATAAAGTGTTGGAAGTTTTGGAGAAACATACTCTCTATGCAAAGCCATCTAAATGTTCTTTTGGTGTACAAGAGGTAGAGTACTTGGGTCACATTGTATCCCATGAAGGCGTTAAAGTTGATCCTCAGAAGATCAAAGCTATGGTGGAATGGCCAAGGCCCAAAACTCTCAAAAATCTTCGTGAGTTTCTAGGAATAATAGGGTACTACAGAAGATTTGTGGGGATATGGTAGAATAGCAACCCCACTCACTGCATTGCTAAAGAAGGATGCCTTCCATTAGGGACAGACTTAGCCACTAAATCCTTTGAGCAATTGAAGGAAGCCTTATCCCGGCTTTTGATTTTGACTACTCCCAACTTCTCAAAAACCTTCATTGTTGAATGTGACGCTTCAGGATCATGATTGGGAGCAGTTCTAATGCAAGAAGGAAGACCAATTGCATTTGAGAGTCGCCAATTCAAAGGAAAAGATCTGCTCAAACTTGTATATGAGAAAGAAATGATGGCTATTCTTCATGCAGTCAAGCAATGGAGGCCCTATCTCATGGGTAGACACTTCAAGGTAAAAACTGATCATGATAGTCTCAAATAATTTTGGAGCAAAGGTTATCATCTAAGGAACAACAAAAGTGGGTAACAAAAATGTTGGGTTATGATTTTGAAATCATATACAAAAAGGGTAAAGAAAATGTAGTAGTTGATGCGTTGTCCAGAAGGGATACATCCGCAGATGCCTTACTATGTGGAATGTCCATGTTGAAGGCCGATTGGGTGGATGAAGAAAGATTGGAATGGGATCAAGACAAGGATACACAATATCTAATACAAAATATCAAGCAAGGATCTATGACATCTAACAAATTTGAGTGGAAAGGTAATGCCCTATGGTACAAGGACATGTTATACTTGAGTAAAGATTCTGAGTTGAAGCATAAGATTCTTGTAGAGCTACATGCCTCACCTGTTGAAGGACACTCGGTTTTTGAAGACATATCATAGAATAAAAAGAGAATTATTTTAGGAGAGACTCAAGGGGGATGTAAAATTTTTTGTATCAGAGTGTTTAGTGTGCCAACAGAATAAAGGGGAAACAATTAAGACACCAGGTTTGTTGCAACCCTTACCAATTCCTAGCTAGAGATGGGAGGAGGTCTCCATGGATTTCATCACCAGATTGCCTTGTTCAGAGGGTAAGAATGTTATTTTCGTGATTGTGGATAGGCTCACAAAATATGCCCATTTTTGTGCCATATCACATCCATTGCAACTAGTACTGATCATGCCGCAACTATTTTTGGAGACGATTCAAAGGCTACATGGAACCCCAAAGATAATTGTAAGTGATCATGATCTTATTTTCAAAAGTAATTTTGGACGGAATTATTTTCATGTTTGGGTAATCAGCTAGCTCATAGTTCATCTTATCATCCTCAAACTGATGGGCAAACAAAAGTGGTCGAAAATGCTTAGAGGGGTATCTACGTTGTTTTGTATCAGATAAGTAGGAAAGATGGATTAAATGGCTACCACTTGCAGAATAGTGGTATAACACATCTTTTCATACCTCTTCTCAAATGACCCCAGTTTTAGCATTATATGGTTACCATCCACCTCCTATCACTTCCTCCTTGAGGGTGCAAACTAAGGTTAGAGATGTTGAGGAACACATTCAACATCAACAACATGTTTTGGCTAGTTTGAAGGAGAATTTAGCATTAGCACAAAACAGGATGAAACAACAAGTAGATCAACATCGTAGTGAAAGACATTTTGAAATTGGTTTTGGGTTTTTTACATTTCCAACCTTAGAAACAGATGTCTCTAAAGCAATAGAAAAATGATAACAAACTTGGTTTGAAGGGGAAGGGCATCTACGCCCTTAACCTATTGCTTGTATTAGGATATGAATAGCCAACTTGTGGCTTACCATATCATTTTATTATATCATTTATACTTTCTCATGCTTAATAGGTCACTTGGGTGATGGCCATAACATATGAATAGTATATATAGGGGATTATAGGTAGTAGTTCATTATCATTTGAGCATTTGAGTCTTATTATATGGTTTGGAGGTTGCCCCCTCAAAGTGGCGAAGCTATTATAATTACATATTGAGATCATTATTCTGAAATATTGTGTTATTTGGTGTTCTATTTCTGCTCATAATCTAAATTATACAAGTAATTTCATTACACGCATCTCGGTGACTAAGCTGAATGGCCAGGAGAGGTGGACCTAGGTCAACAAACCCTGGTTACATGTCTGTAGGAAAATTACAGAAGGCACCATATACAACTTATCCACATACATCGTAGAAGAAATTGTCAGTTGCATGAAGGATGGGGACAAAATCCTCTTCGGAAATGTCTTGCTCACCATTGTATTTTTGGAGATTGGAGTGCCTGATGCACCGACAAGTTGTATGGGAGTACCCCCAAGGATCCTTTGCCCGCGAAGAGGTTTGAAAAGTATGCCTATGATACAATGACAACACCCCACAAGGCACGGCTAGAGAAATGGTATACGCGCCTAAGGAACGTGTTTGGGGTAGAGTGGAGAATCCCTGAACAACTCCCAACAACCACTGAGGGGAAGTTGAGTTTACTGTCTATCAACATTTCTGCTTGGGCAGGTTCAAGCTAATAGATGAATCATGGAGCCCTTGGTGCAAGCTTCCCTTCACGTTCACTGCTCAATACTTCCAAGCGGGAGTGAACAAATTTAAGGAATCAAAGAAGTTAAGGCTAGAACTAGGTAGTCTAGACCGGGAGCATAGGGAGATGAGAAAGAAGCTGAATTACCCCAATGGAAAATGCACACATGGAGAGGTACGTGTCGCACGAGATCCAGATGATAAGGCCGATAACACTACCCATCATTGGAGGATCCGTGGTGCACGTGTACCTCCATATAAGGCTGAAGTTTGAAAAGGGCACGTACTTGGAGAACGAAGTCTCCATACCTAAGGATCCCATGGAGAGAAAGAACATTCGTGCCTAAGAAGAGGGGAAGAGAAGATAAAGCACCAAGTGTCTTTGACTACTTAGTGAATTAACAGTGAGCATGCCAACAACAAGTGCAAGCCAAGCACTTACATATAGAGAAAGAAGTCCCCGGTGAAGGAAAAGACACCAAAAGTAGAGGCACCTAGGAAACCCCTCACCAAGGAAGAGTCACCTGAGGGAGAAGATAAGGCTAAATCCCCTGTTCAAGAGCCACCTCTCAAGAAAAAGTAGAGGGTAGATGAGGAAGCTGACTCGGAGGTGACCGACAACATGGAGAAGTACATGGGTGGAAGAGGGGATGAGAGTGAAGAAGATGACGGTGAGGAAGATGAGCTTGAAAAAGACCAAGAGCCACAGGTCTTCAGCATCTACGACTCGGAAGAGGAGAGTGGAGATGAGAAGCAAGAGTTCGTATTCATGTGGCGTAAGGGCGCATAGGATGAGGAAGACACCAGAGACATGGAAAGGAATGAAGAGGTTGGCGGGGAAAAGTAGGGAGCAATAAGTTTTATGAAGGAGTAGATCACTGAGGTGGTGGAAAGAGAAGCAAATAAAATGCTTGAAGCCTTGGTAGACTAAGAGTTAGAGCTATTTTCGCAGTGCGGACATAGTGTTGAAGGAAGGGAAGGAGGAGAATATTGAAAAAGAGCATGATAGCCTAGGAGGAGGTCCCACTCTAACAGTAAGTTTCCCCAAAGGTGCACGCTCGGGCAGGAGGACTCTTGATACGAGAGCAGAGGCAAGTAATGGGCTATGTTGATGACACGAAGAAGGTGCTACGTGCACGATTCCAAAGCACTGTACCCACTAGAAAGGCTTTTAGCCATGGGGTATTTTGAAAAGGAGGGCGCGTACCCCAGAACAAAGAAGATGCTCTCTTGGGCATTTGAGTCCCACATTGATGAGCCAGACTTGAAGTCATTCAGGAGTGCTCATAACATTTCCAGAATCTAAGGGGGTCAATCCCTTAGTGAATGCTCAGGAGCTCTTAGATGAGAAAGTCTACAACGCACTCAACAAGGTCGCGGTCAAGACCGAGGCTAGACTCTTCACATGTAATGATAGGATAAGAGTACTGGAGGAAAAACTAGGGAAGAAGGAAGAGGAGCTGGGGAGAAGACCTAGAGCTTAAAGCAGGAAGAGTTGATCAGCGCACAGCTAAGGCACAAGTTAAAGGAAGAGAAGATAAAGGTGCAAGAAGTATACAAGAAAATGGAGTCTATCAAGGGTGCCATCCTTTTAAATCACCCATACTTAGCGCCACCCACACAGAAGTACTCATCCCTTCTGGAATGTATAGAAGATATAACATGTGTCCTCACTATGGAGAGATGACCTTTGGCCCTGGAGTCTACAGAAGAAGTGGCCGCATGCTTGAAGGAGGAGGACAGATTGAAGGTGGTAGCGCTTGTTGCCGAGTATAGCCAAGTGCTCGCAGAGGTTAAGGTCACTGCCTAATCTGCGGAGGCTGCGTATGATACATGTGTCAAATAGAGATAAGGTGGCAAGCTCCTTGGTTGCCACACTCGAAGCGGAGCTAAAAGAGTTCCAAGAAAAGAACAAGGGGAATAGGGTGGAAAGGGACAAAGTTCTGGCTGAAGTAGAGAAAAATCAGAGGTAATTGAAGCCTTAAGGAGTTCGATCAAGGCCCGGCTAAAGGAACTATACCCTCAAATTACCAGGAGGATGGACAAGCTCGAGACCTGGGCAAAGAGATGGAGCAGATCATGGAATGTCAACACTAAAATTTTCCTCTGTAATTTCTATTTCATTAATGTATGTATTAGGAATAGGATGTTGTTAAGTATAATTAGTAGTAGCATCCGATAGAAGATAACGGTGTTGCTAGTACGACGCTGCCAATAATGTATAGTATGGTAACAGTCAAAGTACAATAGGAATGTTGTGGTAAAAAGTAAATATTTGTCGTAAGTGGTTCGGTAATGTTAAAATGTCAAAGTTAGGGTAAGTAGAGAAGTAGGGTCTACATGATTAGGAATTAGAAATATTATATTGGTAATAAGGACAAGGAGTGAGGTCATAAATATTTTGTGTATTTTATTTGTAAAAAGTCTAAAAATGTGGAACCCATGTGAAATGATAAGGTTTATCTTATCTTAAAAGATAAACTTACATGTAAAGATAAGAGTTAAGGTATGGAATATGATTCGTTAGAGTAGATTTCTTATCTTATCTTAGAGATAAGGTGGATAAGCCTGAAATTTCTATAAATAGAGAGGCCACCCCCCTCATTTAGCATAGAAGAAAGTAGTGAGAAATATTGTATGAGTAAGTGTGTAAAGGAAGCCATCATTTAGAAGGTGTGTTAAAGAAGCCATTAAGAGGTGTAATTGTGAAGTTTCTCCCATAGTTATTGTTGGAAGGAAAGTGAAGTTAGTAACACTTGAAGTACCTCATGGGTGAGATTGTAACAATTTCATGTTGATATTATAATTTACACTTATATTTCAGATTTGTCATCATTCCTTCGTATCATAGTCTATGGTATTCTTGTGTTATGTTTGTTGTTGTGTTTCCAAATTACATCCACCAAAATAAAAGTTGTGCATTAGTAAATAATCATAGCACGAGGAGTTCTCGGTGGAGAATTATCATAGTGTCGGATTGGTGATGACATTTTAGTTTCGTTGTCGGGACCATTCCTCGTTGGTGGATTTTCTGGAGAGATATTCCCACTTAGAAATCATTTGGAGGGTAACCTTGTTTTTACTGTGCATAGTAGTTACCATGGTAAAGTCACTTTTTACCATGAATAGTATTTACCATAGTAACTTTACTTTTTACCGTGAATAGTATTTACCACAGTAACTTCACTTTTACCGTGAATAGTGTTTACCACAGACAAAGTCACTTTTTACGCTTTGATAAGTCAAGTTTTACCATAGTTTAATGTGGTCATTCCTATTTTTTACCAGAAAGGTGTAAAGTCAATTTCTATTATAGTGATTCCAATTATTTGTGCACATAAGTCTTGTTGATTGTACTTGTGGGTTGATATTTCTTTGTGGTAACTTTTGAAAATGGGGAAGATTCCTATTTTTTAGCCCAATCTAATGAATATGCTTCTTCTTTCATTCAAGAGTTTAAACGATCTTATATTTGTAATGTCCTTATAAGAAGGGAACAATGGACTGAATTTTTCCTACTTTTTTGAATGGTTTAACCCTTAGGTGGTTTGAAACACTAGGTGATAATGTGAAAAACTCATAGAATTTATTAAGCTGAAAGTTTTCTTGAAGAATTTGGTGAACAACAGAAATATATAGATCTCATGATTGATATCACAAAGAAGTTATCCCAAGGAGAGAAGGAAAAGGTAAGGAATTATCATGCTCGTGTTCTAGAGCTAAGAAGGAAGCTCGATGCCTAGATCCGAAAGGAAGGATTAGCAGATGGGTTGATGAATGGCATGGATAATCTCCTCTATAAGCACTTCATTATTGGGATGAAGTTAGAGATCAGACAACGAGTGAAGTATGACCACCCAACGACCCTTAAAAAAGCAAAGGAGATTGCAAGAAGGAAAGAAGAAATCATGGAAGAAGAGCCCAAAGAAATTGTTGCTAAGGTAGAGCCTACACCAACACCTTTGGTCCAAAATCCACAACCACTCTCGGTGAGCACAAATATTTCTCCTAGTACATCTACTAAGTATGAAGATCTGCTTAGGAAGATGGGCCAGTTAACTATTAATCTTCTTCAAGGAAAAGAATTTAGTTCTCAAGGAGGAGATAGAGGTCTAAAAATAAATATTTCTGAAGTTGTATGTTATGGTTGTCATAAAAAGGGTCATTATAAGTATAATTGTCCAGATAGAGCTTCTACATCTAGTACAAGAGATAATAATAAAGGAAAACACCATGAATTCTTTTGATGTAGTAGATAGGAGCAAAAATAATGAAGTAGATGTGTTTGTAACAAAAAGAAAGAAAGAAAAAGATAACCAAGACGGAAATGATCCTAAGAAGATTAAAGGAGAAACTAGTAAGAAACATAGGAGAAGAAAGTTGGGTGTGTAGGATTTTCTAATTTCACGGGGACAAGGACCATACTCCATCTTAGAATATCTATTCAAAAGGCCTACAAATATTACATATGGTCAAATTTTGGTTGTCTTCGAGAAGAGATGGGAGCTGCGAAGTGGACTCAATGCTCGACGAAGGAAGGAGGTTGAGGTCCCTATTTTGGAGGCGAGGCGGATCCCTACGCTCCATAAGCTGAGATATTATGTAATGGTATTTTAATTCATGATGTCTTAGTTGATGGAGGTGTTGTAGTTAATGTAATGACCAAGTATGTAATGAATATGTTGGGTTTAAAATTGATCGCCCCTCAACACTTATGTTAAGGTCATTAAATAAGGGAAAAACTAAACCAAAAGGTGTTGTTTCAAATGTGGCAAATATCTGTTATGGGTGTTGTATGTGTGGTAGACTTTTAGGTGATGAAAAATGGTACTGTTGCGTACCCAATGTTGTTGGGAAGGCCATGGCTAAGGAGAGTTCATGAAAGAAACTCTTTGGAATGAAGGCTTCATGGCACTTGGATGTGGAAGAGAGAGGGTGAATATAAACGTGATCCTTGGCATCATACGGCGAGAACCTATGGATTCAAGTGATGAAACCGATGATTGGACATCCTCTCGATTACTATAGTACTAGTGAAGTGGACAAAAGATGAAGAAAGTGAGGTTGATGTTTCAGTCATGGATATCCTTCCAGTCACATCGACTCATGAACCCATAAAATTATCTGAAGAAGAAATTAATGATCGTCTCCAACAAATAAAGATTGGTGATGTTGTGATGGAGAGTGAGAAGGAATCCTACCTCCAGCTCTTTCGAAGGTACATACACCTATTCACTTTTGATTACAAGGAACTCTGTCAAGTAAGTTGGGTAGAACATTCTATTGAGCTGGTAAATGGTGCTAAGCTCATAAAGCAAATGCCATATAGAATGAATCCTAATTTTTCCAAGATTGTAAAAGAAGAAATAGATAAGTTGCTTGATGCAGGATTCATATTTGTTGTGGAGAATTTAGAATGGGTTTCTCCCATTGTGATCTCAATAAAAAAGAATGGGAAGCTACACATTTGTGTTGATTATAGGAATCTCAACAAGGCAACAAAGAAGGATCATTACCCTCTTCCATTCTCATATCAGATCTTGGATGAAGTAGGCTGGCGGGAGTGCTTTATAGTTTTGTTGATGGATATAGCGGATACAACCAAGTTCGTATAGTGGAGAAAGATTAGCTGAAGACCACGTTCACCACTCCTTGGGGAACATTTGCTTATAGAGTTATGCCTTTTGGGTTGTGTAATGCTCTGGAAACGTTCCAGTGTTTGATGAATAGGGTGTTTGAACCCTACATTGGAAACTTCATCAGAGTATTTCTGGATGATTTTTGCATCTATGGGAGCAAGATGGACCACTGCACCAGATGGAGGCAACATTTCAAAGGTTAGATGAAGCACAAGCTTCACTAAACCCTATAAAGTGTGTCTTTGGATGTTCTAAAGGTGTTTTTTTAGGGCATGTTGTATCCATAGATGGTATTGGTATTGATCACGATAAAGTTTCAAAAATCAAAGAGTTACCATTTCTTATGAATAGAAGTAAGTTGAAATCATTTTTAGGCCATGTGGGTTACTATAGAAGGCTCATCAAGAATTTATCAAAGATTGCACATCCACTAACCTTGATTCTTGAAGAAGGATGTTACTTATGAACTAAGAAAGAAGGTGCATGAAGCTTTTAAACTACTGAAGGAGGCTTGAGTGTCTTCACCTAATTTAAATAATCTAGACTGGAGCAAGCCATTCATTGTGTATATTGATGCTTTAGATGTAGCACTAGGAAGTACTCTGAGCTAAAATGATGAAAATGGGAATGATCATCCAGTTTACTTTGGGAGAAGACAAATGAGAAGTGCTGAGGTAAATTATACTATAACTTAAAAAGAGGCTATAGATATCATTTTTCCTATACAAAAGTTTATAAATTACTTTTAGGGTAGAATTTACTAGTTGTAATAGATCATCAGGCTCTAAAATATATTGTAAATAAGCCTAACCCATCAGGGAGGATAGCAAGATGGATAATTTTTCTATAAGAATTTGAATTTGATATTATAGATAGGCCGAGAAAGAAGCATGTCAATGCAGATGCACTCTCTCGAGCCTATGATGGTTTAGGTTCATCTTGTGATGATGATGATTTCAGATGCAACATTGTTATCCCTTGACACAATCCCTAGTGAATACATCGATATTTGGAATTATCTAAATGAATTCAAGTTTCTGATGGTGCCAATGCAAAGACTAAGAGGAAGATTACTCAAGTCAGTCATCCATATTCTATTCTCGTACGCATGGAGTATTATTTTGAATAGGACACGATGGATGAAAGACAAGAGGGTAGTTGGACGTGATCAAGGAAGGAGCTGATAGAAGAATTCCACAATGGTACATGTGGAGGACACTTCTCCGGACAACTTACAAAGAAGAAGGATCTTGGATGCAGGTTATCTTTGGCCCACTCTTTTTAGAGATTGTTATAATAATTGTAAGACATGTGATATTTGTCAAACACATGGTAACCGTAAGACTTCATCAACTCCATTATGCCCTATTCTTCCACTTGGTCCCTTTGCAAAATGGGAATAGATATTTTAGGTTCACTTCTAACTACACCATGCCCAAATAAGTATATTGTAGTTGCCACAAATTATATAACCAAGTGGGTTGAAGCTAGGCCATTGAAAACAACTTCCATGGATGAAGTGGCAAGGTTCATATATGAACGCATTATCACCAGATTTTGTTGTCATTATAAATTGTAAAATCTCAAGGAAGCCACTTCATTAATGAGGTGGTATAAGCCCTAGCCAACAATTTTTCTATTAAGCACGGAAGGCAACAACATACGAATGAAATTTTTGTGTTGTGTAAAATTATAGAAAAAGATGTAGTCTTACAGTACATAAGTGGGATAAAAGGATTCATGCAACATTTTGGGCATATAGGGCAACATCAAAGTCAAAAACAAGATACTCCCCATTTCAGTTGGCTTATGGCATTGATCTAGTTCTTCCTATTGAGTTTGATATTCCCACTATGAGAGTTATGAAAAATGAAAGGATGGATGAAAGTGATTTGATAAAAGAAAGGTTGGTGCATCTTCATTTGCTAGAGGAAATGAGGGAAATAGTGAAGGATACAAGCTATAAGAAGAAAATGAAGTAGAAGGAATACTTTGATCAAAAGATCCGTTGGTCTCCATTTCATGTGAATGACTTGGTTCTAGTATATGATTCCAGATACAAAAAAAAGAAGGTAGAGAAAATTTCTTCCCAAATGGATGGGGCCCTACAAAATAGTAGTTGTGTATGAAAATGGTACATATCGACTGGAGGAATTAGATGGCACTCCCATTACGAAATGGGTTAACCATGACAAGTTAAATATTTTCCAAGCACGAGAATACTCTACTCCTAGGATGGAGTAGAAGCTAGGTAGGGGAAGACATCGACACTAAAATTTTCCTCTGTAATTTCTATTTCATTAATGTATGTAGTAGGAATAGGATGTTGTTAAGTATAATTAGTAGTAGCATCGATAGAAGATAACGACGTTTCTAAGAGAGTGTATGATGCCGCCAATAATGTATAGTATGGTAATAGTCAAAGTATAATAGGAATGTTGTGGTAAAAAGTAAATATTTGTCGTAAGTGGTTCAAGTAATGTTAAAATGTCAAAGTTAGGGTAAGTAGAGAAGTAGGGTCTACATGATTAGGAATTAGAAATATTATATTGGTAATAAGGACAAGGAGTGAGGTCATAAATATTTTGTGTATTTTATTTGTAAAAAGTTTAAAAATGTGGAACCCATGTGAAATGATAAGGTTTATCTTATCTTAAAAGATAAGCTTACATGTAAAGATAAGAGTTAAGGTATGGAATATGATTCGTTAGAGTAGATTTCTTATCCTATCTTAGAGATAAGGTGGATAAGCCTAAAAGTTATATAAATAGAGAGGCCACCCCCTCATTTAGCATAGAAGGAAGTAGTGAGAAATATTGTATGAGTAAGTGTGTAAAGGAAGCCATCATTTAGAAGGTGTGTTAAATAAGCCATTAAGAGGTGTAATTGTGAAGTTTCTCCCATAGTTATTGTTGGAAGGAAAGTGAAGTTAGTAACACTTGAAGTACCTCATGGGTGAGATTGTACCAATTTCATGTTGATATTATAATTTACACTTATATTTTAGATTTTTCAACATTCCTTTGTATCATAGTCTATGGTATTCTTGTGTTATGTTTGTTGTTGTGTTTCCAAATTACATCCACCAAAATAAAAGTTGTGCATTAGTAAATAATCATAGCACGAGGAGTTCCCGGTGGAGAATTATCATAGTGTCGGATTGGTGATGACAGGACACTTTGGGCACCCAAGGAATTGGCCTGAGTTTTGATGAAGTGAGCACCCTAGTGGGCGACCTCTGTCAGAAGGCACAGGGTGAGGTCAAAGTGTGGAATAAGCTAGAGGCAGACTTATGGAAGGATTTTCCTAGCTTGTTGAATTAATGCTCCCCCCATTCTTCATTCTTTCCCCAATTCTTTCATTCCCTTATTCTTTTGTAAAGTGTAAGATTATACATTGGTTCCCTAAGGTAGCATGCATCTTGGTTGAGTAAAGTGTTTCCGAGGATGGAGAATAGGCATAGTGTGGGGTGATGTTGGACCCCTGGAATATTGGCCAAGTATGAAGGCACATAGGTGCGCAAGGTCCCAGTTATGGAAAGGTGCGCAAGGAAAAAAACATGCAAGAGAAAGGTTTAAGGAAGCACATAACACGTGCGATGCATGAAAGGAGGTTCGAGACTTATTCAATTTAAGCACTGGGGTAGAACACATGAAAAGCATGACCGGTTACGTGTGGATAAGGTGCCAACCTAGCGACAGGTTGGCCCAGATAGGGGCATGCCTTGGATGGAATCTTCTAGAAGAACATCATGAGATAAAGTGGAAAGCTCAAGCTTGGAGAAGCATGCTCACATGAAGGACCACATTCGACACTTGGCACTGGATCTGAGGGTACTGGAAGGCGAGTTGGCAGTGTAGGAAAGTGATAAATACAAGTGCTGTGGAGTAAAAGATATACAGATTTTGAGATATAGCGGGTTAGAGAGAGAGTGAGTTTGAGAGATAGCATGGGCGGAGCTCTGTAGAATTACTGTGAGGACTCTATTAGTGGATAGTTGAACTCGGGAGAGAATGTACTAGGCATGGAGTTGTAAATTTTCTTTTGGTAGCTTAGTTACATAAGTCCAGTGAAATGCATGACTGTGGTCTGCTTCTCTGTGACACTCTGTAATGGTTCAATGAATGTAATGAGGTTACCTGATATAATATATACATGAATATCAATGGTTCTAATGCATATTTCTCTCTTATGAGTTCTCTTTCCTTTCATGCTAAGTATGAATGCTTGTATATTTCTTTCTATGCCATAATACATGTTTTAGATTCTGTTAAAGCACTCGGTCTGAAGTGACTGCAAGGATCTAGAGGCCGTTCTGAGCCCTATGGTTCTTGTATGTCTTAACTTCCCTCCTGGAAACTCTTACACTAATCATAGATGATGTTTCCCACTAAACTCACATAAAAGAGAGACTCGGTACTGCGTGTGCCTCGGGTGAGCACTCAACTTTCACTGGGTGATAGGCTGGCGCACATGGGGTTCCTTCCTTTTGTGATGGGAGTAAAAATGACTACAACAACCACATGATATTACATCCTATAATATGTAGCCTCAACTACTAGGGAGGCACTCGATTCATCAATAATTACATTCCTAAGGTAGTGTTTACACATTAGGCGTATCACACTTTGCTCTCACTTTGGATAACTCTTTACGTAATTGGGTTTTACTGTTGCGGTGGTAGACTATCTGTTATCACCCGATATTGCTCGAGTCATATCCTATACTCTCTCTATCCTGGCCTAATATCACTCTATTAGGAGTTGATCCCCATCTACGATATCCCGATCTCTCTAAGTAATGGTCTGGTCTATTTCGGATGCAACCTAAAGCTATAAAGTTATCATCTTTATAAGGAAACCACCTACCCACCAACATGTATATCCTATACATCCTCCTCCATCTCCTCACCACCCCTGTCATCTCCTCCACCTCATGGTGGACTATGTCATGGAATCGTGTTAGGGGTGATGGAGGTCCTCGTAATGGTACCCATAATGGAACTTTAAGGGGCATTTGTGTTGCCAATACATGTGGATGTACCACTACCTATTATTGCACTAAAACCTGTTATTGGACTAGCACCTGATGCATTGGTAGCCCTAAATGTGGTGCTTCTTGTGGAATTTCATGTGCCTTAGCCTATTTACGTGCTCAAATATCCGGGCCATGTCCCTTGCTTTGTGGAATCGAATACCTCTTGTGGTATAGTTAATATCCATGGTAACACTGTCACATACCACGCTGCATAATATGGGGTCATCCCTAGGTCCATTATCTATTCCCGTTGTACCTAAGACCGTGGAACTACCTATATAAAACTAGTGCGCACTTGGCCTGACCTGATGTGAGGCCCCATATGGAAGGTCTCTCTGTACCTGCATGCATACCACATCTCATCACCAAGAATCCCTTGGATGAGACCAAATTGACGATGGACCTTTTCCACTATGTACCACTCCAAAATATGGCTCTTTCTCCCAAGGATGAAATGATCCAATGTCGTGGTACTCAACTCAACTACATCTTGAGGCCACCTTTGGTATAGCAGTGGGACCGCCATGTGATCATATGGGGTTATAACTCATCAAATACTCGCATGTAATAATCAATATCCCCCATGTGACTGCATGGTTATCAGATTCATCTTGAACCCGGCCCATGATAGTTAGCTCTCAAAGAACCTAAGCTCTCAATCCTCCTAAGAGACGTCTAATCACAATGTGATCCCATGACCATATCTATAATAAATTTGTAGGACCCATGACCTCTGTCCATTGTAAGCTTTGTCTTCATATACATGGTAAAATATTTTTTTTTGTCACCTTTCTGTGGGGACCATCTTGATGTGACACTTTCCTGATATTCATGTTTGCATTGACCACCTTTTTGGGAAAACTAAGGATAATTTGATAAGACTAAGGTAATTTTATTTGGAAAGGTATACATGCGAACCACTTTGGGAAATCATGTGTGTAAGTGGCCACCCTAATAATCATCCCTAAGACTATAGTCATTGACTATAATAGCATACTTTTGGTTCGAGCGACATATTATAGACTATATTTTGATCAATCATTGAGTAAATATTATGTTTGACATTAGGTCATGGGACCCTTTGATTAGTCATTGCATACAATACATATTTTGGCCCCCTTTGATTTGTATGGCCTAAGGATATGAATTTTTCAGCTTCAATAATTATTTAATTGATATTTTGTTGGTGCTCGAACTAAGGTTTGGACTTGATTAAGTCAATGCTATAAGACCCTTGACAATTTTACATCCCACCTTTGCATTTCAAGTGTTGACATGTGATTTTATTGATAAAGATGTGTTCTTTTGGATGTTGAAGATCATGCTTGATATGGAAAAAAATCATTTCTATTCTTAAAAATCATTAGACTAAAATAGTATGGCTTTCAAGAATTCATTTTCACTTTGGGAAAGTAAGATGCAATTTGACTTTAAGCGTTGTAGACTTATTCATGTTTCTCGACTCATCCTTGGATCAATTTCGGTGATCCAAAGAATGTTTTAAATCTTCTTCATAAGTGAATGGTAAATTGACATTTAGTAGTTTGAGCGACATAATGGACTGAACTTTGTATGTTACGAATTCCTTGGTCTTATGTGAACGTGTTTCTGTTTAGTGTATGCTTGTACTTGGGTATTTGGTGATTGATCTTGGTAGGACATTATAGATGTAAACAAAATTCAATTTATTTTATGTGAAAGGAGGAATTCGGAGTCCTAAAACCTAAGGATTATCCTAACAGTAACCTAAGCTAGGTAAGAACACCTATGTTCTAGCTACGTCTACTTATTCGTATTTTATTCAAATCTTAGCCTCTTATTCTATTTTGTTGGGATGACATCCTAACCTAAGTTGTTAAATACTAAGTTATTATGAATAAAAAATAACCTAAGGGATGCTAAGTTATTTTTAACCTATTGTATTTGGTTAAACTAAGACCTAGTCTAAGGTGGCAATTTATTGTTTAGGGTTATATCCTAAGGTTATATATTTTTAAAAGTAACCTAAGATCTAACCTAAGCTAATTACATCTATCCTAAACTAATGGGTATGAGATGGAACCTATGGGTCGATTGGCAAGTGGGAGCTAAGTGGCGAGTTCTAAGCTATTAATGAGATTTGATTTTTAATTAAAGAGGTAGAGTAACGCTTGTGATTTGGTGATTGCATGGGAATTTGGAGGAACCTACGTGGCAATATCACTAAGTTTGGAATGCAAGTGGAAGTTCAATTTGGATTCACTAGTTTTAGGAGGTGGTGGCAAGGAAAGATAAGTTTGAAATTTGGAATTAATGGCATTAATCCATGGGCCTCGGTTTTTTGTGTGCAAATTGTCTTGGAAACTTAGAAGGTGGTTTGTGGGAGGTTGTTTATTTTTGCATGCATTGCATGGATTCTTCTCTACATGGAGCTATCTCGGTGCTTGAACCAGCGGTTTGACCTTCACTTCAAAGCTATTTTTGAATTCTCCGATCTATTTTCGGTTTGAGGAATGTATAAGAGCCTTTGTGGAAAAATATTGTTGATTGTTGATCTTTCGTGGAGGAGAAAAAGAGTTGGAAGCTCATTTGGAAGTCTCCTTTGATTTTAGAAGCACTATTAGGAATGATAGGCTCTAACCATTAAGATTCTTTTCTTTCTTCTAAATGATTCATAAAAAAGCTCTGCTCTCGTGAGATTCATGTTTTCATGTTTGATTTGGTTATTCTTTTTTTGGGTTTTATGAATCTCTGCAATTTTGGATATGCATCCATGGAAAAATAATATTGTTTTGGAAACTACTTCTCTATGCAAGTTCAATGATGGCATGCATGTGATGTTTATATGCGAAACTTGTTTTTGTAGCTCATTTTCATTCTAGAACTTGTAATCGAAATTTGTTGTGTTTTGAAGCGCCTTCATTGTAATATAGGGTTCTAAACTTCATGGGAACCTTGAGTTCCATTTGATCTTGTATTAGGGCTTCATGTTTGGATATAAACTTGTGTTGGAACTTCGTGTTGTTTGAACCAATGCTTGGAAACTTGGGTAACTCAATTGCTAGAAGTTTGTATTGCACTTTGAATTCTTATTTTGTTGCTTATGTAGTTTTGAAATTTTGTGAGACGTTTGTGTTAAACATTGTACTCGTATTTTTCACTTGAGTGTTATGGGTTTTTAATTGGATCGATGAATCTAATTCTGTTCTAGTATCTCGAGTATTGGGTTTTAATAGTATTAAAAGTTTAAAGCTTATTATTCTTTTATTGAGCAACTTACTCACAAGAAAGCTGGGTAAAAGTTTGGATTAATTGTTTGGTACTCTCTTCAAGATCTTGAATCGGGAACGTCTTGTTTAAATGAATGTGTTATTTCTATTTCAAGGCTGTATCATCTTCTATGAGATGGTAATGGTGTAAAATTAGGGAGACATATTTTCCCCTCTGTTTGAGGAAACCCACATCTAAGGTCAATTGTTTTGTTAGAAGCAATGTCTCCTCTGCCATTGTTATGAGGTTGTGAAAGTTTGGTTTTGGATTTTTGTTTCAGTTGCATTGGAGGTAAGAATGGGACATCTTTTGACTTAAACATTTTTGGGTTTCTTGCTCTCTCTTCAGATCCTTTAAAATATGTTTTGGGTCTCATTGGAAGGTTGAGTTATTATCCTTATACACTGAACTTATAAGGGAAGGATTACTTCTCCGTTCGGTTGTTTTGTGTTTAGTTCTTGTTGATTCATAGACTACTTACTCTTTGTATTAAGTTGATAAAGAATTTAAGAGATTTCAGTCTTTGAGTTCATGGCTAATTCTGAACTTGTTAGCTTACCGTTTCGGGATTTTATCCTTATTAGATACGAGTGAATGAGTTCTTGGGTTTCTTTTAAAGATAAAGGAAATAAACTCACTTGGGACTAGTATCTTGTTTTTGGGACTGCAATATGTCTTTTATTCTGATTTGAATTGAAATTAGGAAATTCATTTGTTATGTTTAATGAAATGATTAATTCTTGGGATCTTTACTTAAAGAGATTCCTTTCTATGACATTTGCATAAGCTCATTTACTGAACTCCTCTGCTCTCGATACTCTTATGAGATGGAGATTTATTTATGGATTTTGGTCTACTTTGTTGGAATCATTTGTTGTGATGATGTAGAAAAATGGTAGCTAAGTCGGTTCTGTTGATAAGTGAATGCATACTTGTTTGATTTACTATTCTTTGCAAAGCCTTGCTTTATTTGGATGGATATGATTAGGTTTTGTTTCTTGTACTCTATCTTCTTGGGTGAAATCGAAGTAAATTTTAACTCTGTAAGGTCTACTTTTATTTGTGAATGTTGGTTTGAGAACTTTGAATGATAACTTATAACATGAAGAAGTAGAATTAGAATAGTTGTTAGACTTTATTTTGATTCTCTATACCTTCTTGGATTGTAATGAAATTCTATTTAGATGTATATCGTAAATGTTGAATTTATAAAAATTTTATCCACTGAAGGGAAACAATTAATTCATGTTATGAACCTGTATAGGTTTGATTGGATTAAATAATTTACTTATTGTAATTAATTGACTAGTATTTGATACTCTTTACTTTTATACTTGATGTATACCTATGGAAATTTGGGAATGTCTCAATTTGATAAATGAAACATTGATGACTTGGCATACATTCTTGAATTGTTAAGAGGTCTAATATAGAGCCTAGGTTATTTTAATTAACCTATAATTAGCTGCCTTTTTTAATGAATTTTGAATCTTTTGTTTATTTAAGATGTAGGATGATTCATATTAAAGGGATTACTTTCTTTGTAATTAACTTGAATGTACATACCTTCCTGGAAACTTGGAAAGAATGGTAAGGAAGTCTTTGATTTTGAAAGAAACTCTTGTCGATAGAAAGATCAATTCTGTAAGAATGTATGGGATAGTTAAATGCCAAGGGCGGCTAATTAATGTAAATAAGTATCTGTTGGGACAATACTTATATGATATAATACAATAGTTGCTGATTATATAATGGTCTAACATAGAGTGATTATATATTTATATTTGTGCTTCTTTTTGGGATGTTATTACTTATGCATATTTTAAATAGTTGCATTAATTGCTTCATTAACGCATAGTTGTTTTAATGAAACAATTAATGGAATGCACTTCGTTTTAATGCTTAGTGCTTATCATGCTCAGTTCATTGAACTGATCCATGCTAGGAATTTTGCGAGTGGACATCGTAAGTGATAAAAGAAGGCAATTTTTTATGATTTTGGAATGAAGGTCTGTTTGTTATACAAGTATGTCGAAATGCATAGTGTCTTTGTAAATGTATAGGTTTATAATGATGAATTGAAAGTTGGAGATTTACTTGCATTTGTTATGTAAATTACCTCATACTTTTATAAAGGAGATGAAATTTCTATCTTGTTGATATTATTCATATTATTTTAGGCTTATCTCGGATATCCTTTGATAGGTGGATAAAAGGGAATTAGATAAATTTCCCTTATAATGATGCAACTTGTTAAGTTGCATAAGATGTTGATCATTGTCTAAACAATTCTAACATAGTAATGGAATGTGTAAGAATATGTAGAAAAATTATGGAAATTGTGAAAGATAAGAAGGGTATGACAAACCCTAACACTTAATCCTTCGAGAGGAAGACTCTTCCTCTCTTAAGTGAATATAAACCAAAAAGGATTGGAGATATGATTGTAAATCATAAGACCTCATTTGTATGAAGTCTACTTTAGTTGGACCTATGTGGTTGCTAAACCTTCCGAAATGTTAAATTACTTTATAATGGAACGTATGATATTGTTGTCTGTTTTGGTTAGCTTTGCTTGTTAAACTAGTAAACGAACATTAAAAGCAATCATAAGTTAAGAAAGTTATTTAATGATTAATTGAATCAAATATAGAAAATAACTTATGGAGTGTTGGATTAGGGTTTAGCATGGATGTTGTAATCTATTTTTTTATCCAAATTAATTAAGCATTAATAACCTCCTTGGGGTGTGTACATCGTGATGAGGTAGTTTCGTAGGATGCTGAGACACGCCAACTTCAGGACTGTACCTTCATGAAGACTACGGTCTTCTCGAGGATCCAATGTTGTAGTTGATATGTGGTAACACCCTTCCGTATTGACATCTAGATCTACACACAAATAAGGACTTGAACTTAGTTTCTCTCTAGGTCAAGTTAGTAGCATGTTTAGAATAGGAAGTAACTTTCAACAACTCAAGGTACCTTGGCACATCCGGTTGACTTAGGTCAACTAAGTATGCCCTTTTACCCTAAGTTATTGAGAGTGTCTTCCTATAATAGACTATATTCCTAACACAGGTCGGGGTTAAACCTTGGACAAGTGGTGATGGTAGTCAAGTAAAGACCATTCTAGATAATATATGAGCGAGGTGAAGGATGTATTATGAAATGACGAGTATGTCGTCTAGGGATATGACATAAATCGTATGTTGAAAATATTTGGCCAAAGTATCGCAATTTTCTCGTTGCATTGTCCTATGTCACCTAGTTTAAAGCGGTGAGATGTCGGATGAATATTGGTAACAAATATTTAGATAGGTTCTTTAAACAAACCACTCAAGTACCAAAGTATAGGGTAAGAGAACCAAGTATACGATAAGTATTCAATACTTAAAGTTAAACATGAATAGATTGTTAGGTAACCAAGTCATGGAATGAATAGATCGGTGTATCACCGAGTAATTTACAGTTGCATATGGTTATCTGCTATATGAGATTGATTGGTAATGGAATGTGTGTTCTAAATAATGTTTTATTTAGAATAGAGAACATTGTGATTTTTAAAAAGATTTTTTTCCCTTGTTTTTAAAGTCTTAAAATGGGAATGTTACAAATGCAATGATTAATCTTTAATTGGGGACTTTTCCCCCTCCACATGATGCTCTGACCCTTTGTGATGTTGGTGGATATTTGAAACTAACTTTGATTAGGGTTTATTGTAATCATGAGTTTGTATTGATAAATCCAATTGATTGTTGGCTTTCGATCTATGTACTATTTCATCTACGACCGTTGATATTCTTTTCCCCTCGGTTAGGGTTTTGAATTTGTAATGAATGATGTCGTTGCTTTTTGCTAATCGTTGATCTTCTAAATGGGTGATTTGGACCATTGATTCTTGAACCATGGTTGGAACCAATGTGAGTTGGCTGTAGTTAGGGCTTGAGTTTTGCATTGAACCTAGTGATTGAGTCATGGCCATTGATTTTATGTACCATTGAATTTATGATTGTCGATGATTTGAAATTGGAAGAGGGGTAGTTGGTAGTGGTTAGAAATATCGGTCGTTGATCTTTGTACTTTGATCCCTCAACCATTGATCTTCTACTCAAGTTGAGTTGGATTGGCATGAGGTTGAGTTGGTGAATGTGTTTATTTGTAACCTAAAAATTGATCATTTCACATGCATGCACTGCTTTGGAGGGCGAAGCCCTGGAATAGCTTGTTTTTTTGGCTGCCATTGTTGTGTGTTTGAGCTTCGGTTTTCCTCTGTAAATCAATTCTACGAGGCTCTGCACATCATCATTTTCCATCATTTTTCTCCTTTGTTTCGATCTCTTGAGCAAAATTTGGTGGAGGTGGTCATAGTTGGTTTCAAACTCTAGTTTTGCATAATGTGATACGAGATTTGATTTCTTGACATTTTACTGCTAGTTGGGCATCAACATTATAGTCCACTGTATTTGCGGGAACCTCATTCTCATTGTTGTTTCTACTCCCAAACTTGATTGTGAAAATTGATGTTATGGTAAGTTTCAAGCTCTAAATTCAGTTCTTTCTAGATTTTACCTGTCACTTCTTTATTTCTTTCTTTTACTTGACAATATTCTAAAGAATGCTTTGAACTTCTGTGATCTTTTGTGTGATTCTTGAGCCTGCGAACCCTCTGAGAACATTTTTAGAGTAAATTCAGTTATGGGTATCTGAGATTTCCTTTCTCTACCTTGATGCTTTGAGGATTTGAAGATTTTCTTTGAAGAACGATAAGTTTATTCATCCTCCTTGCATCTGTTGTGAATATTGTGGAAATATGAGTTATGCTTTCTGTATTCAACCAAAACTCCTTTCTTCACCTTTGTTGAGCTCAAAAAATTATGAGACTTTGATAAAAGTTTCCATTGATCTCTAAATAATACGTTTTGTAACCTATGTCTATAGAGTTAAATTGACTTCAATTATCTAATACAAAGTGTTTGATGAATTTTGAATTTGTCAAACTTGTTGTGCGTCGATTCACTGGTCAACAAAGCTCTATTTTCAAGAAAATTGGAGGTGCTACAGGTAAGAGAATTAGTGATTCTGATAAATTCTCATTTAATAAAGTGTTCATCATGTTTAAAGATGACATTGCAAGGTGTTAGTGCCATCTTGGAGGTGACATGAGTAAAATTCAAGAAAAATTGGTTCTTCACTATCTATGACTGTCTTTTCACAGTCCTCTTGAGTGGTAGAGAGGGAAACTCATTTTTGGAGGTCAAAATGAAGGATCCTTAAGCTAAATTTTTGAGAAATTATACTAGGCTCATGGGGCTAAAGGATGTAAAATTTTGGAGCTCTAGATATGTATAATATTTTAGCTATGCATGACAATATTGACAAGTTTCTTTTGTGGTCTAAAACGGCCTAATATGGAATGATAACAGTGGTTTTGGTCTACAATGAGTGTAAGAATAAAAAACCTAGAGAGAAAGGTGGAATCAAAGACCAGTGGTCAAAAAAATGATTAAGATAAATATGGAAACATACGCCTAATCGATGCTATTGTAGCAATAAATAAATGTAGCAAATTAAGTACATAAATTAACCGAAGAAACTAACCTATAAAGTAAAAAACCTAAGTGCAAAGAGAGGTTCAAGCCTTAGCTAATTCTCAGAAATCATAGAGGTGTACGGAGCTGGAAAATTGGAAAATACAAAGCACCGACCACCATACCAAAGCTCGAGAAAATTGTATATATGGAAGAATAAGTGAACTGGGGTCTTAGAGAGGGAGGGGGCACTGCGGGTTCCCTAGACTTGTTTTTGGGTGTTTGGGTCTGCAAAAATTCTTAGAAAACCTCATTTAGGTGGTCACAAGGTATTTGATTTTATTTTCCTTTAGTTTCTATGAGGTCACACAATGATCATCGAAGTCACTAGAAACTCCGTGATGAAGTATTGACCTACAAAACCCTCACATATACATCAATTCCCAAAAATGAAATATGCAGAATGAGGGGTTGAACTACCCTCAACTGTCACAATGGTGAACTTATGAATTATCATTAGACTACATCTCGAGACCTAATGTAGTTATGTGTATGTGTGTGTGTTTGGAATTGTACCATAAGTGCCTCTTGTGCGTGTCGCACTTGATAACGAGAAAGTAAGCTAGATGTAAAGAAATGTAATAGTAGTGTGCATGGAATACAATGAAATTCTCTCTTATGAAGTGTAATCAGAATAACCAGCCCTTGGGACCCTTGGATTTTGCTATATGGATGTAATGAAACTCTTAGATGCTTGATGGATGTGACCTTAGGTGGTGATAGCTAATGCTTAATGCTTGGTCCTTTATTATGATCACATAACTTTATATTTATATGATTACCTTTCTTGAATTTTGTAACTAACCCGAAGAGGAAAACTACTAAAAATATAAGATGCTCAAACGGCTAGAAAGGACCCAAAATATGTGAAAAAATTACAAAGGGGTCAGCGGTGCCCGGGGGATGAGGGTTCTGAAATTGACATCATGGCTAGGTGATGGTGTTCGGGATAATAAATGCTTTGAAGTATAAAGAGGAAGACCGAGAAAGTAAGGGTGTAAGACCAAAAATGGCAATAGAAAGCAAGCAAATATGGCCAAAGACATGGGTTGATTAGTACCTCTATTGCTTAGCAATCATATGAACAATAGTATGCAATCATGACTAGATAATTACCCAAAGTGCGTGATTTTGTGTCTACACAAAGATACAAAAATGTTACTTGGGTGGGAACAATCTATTCCATGGAATTGGTTTAAGACATGCAAGTATTAAGTTCACACCTTCTAATTTCAAACAATCCATTCATATAAAAATTATACCAAAACTTGATTGGCAGATAAAATCTACATGTCAATTTGAAGGGCTTAATTATCAATTATTGTTCCGCACCACCTATTTTCCTACAATTACTCAAGATTTTATTTCATATGCTATTTGTATTTTTCAATATTCAACACATATGCAGCCTTCCAAACCCAAAATTTAATAAACCCCATGAAATCATCACTACCACACAATTGTTTATTTTTCTTAAACAAAAATACATACCCCAACTCAAAAATACCATGGAAATCGATCCACACTTTCAATATTTCCACAATGATACAAACCCCAATAAATTTGGGTGACAAGATTCAAGATGCAACACTTTCATACTTCAACAAGGAAGGAAATTTACAGATAGTTATGAACTTGAAACTTGTTTCCAAATAAAACAGTCCTATTTTCCATCCTTGGGAATTTTACGCCCACCTTCTCATAAAAACACATCCCTTCATTCATTAAAAAGGCAGATGAACAACATGTCAAAGGCATATATTTTATTGTATGTGTTTACACCTTTGAGTGGGATAAGTGCACCAAAATGGTGGTCAAAAATTGGACAAAAAATAGAAATCAGCCAAAACGCGTATGCATTTTCAAATAACGTGTACGCTTTATGGTTTGTCAAGTTTGGTAATTTCCAAACCTAAAACCCGTATGCACTATAACACATATTTGATTCTATTGTTATGGAACAAGTACACATTTTTAGTTTTATGAATTTTGGGAGGGGGAAGGGGGCATATTTACTAAAATAAAAATTCTTATATTCTTTATACTTTTATACTTTAAATTTATTTTAGTAAATATATAAAATTAGGGTCACTTTGCACACGATGGAAGTGGTCATGTAGCTCAATAGTTATAATATAGAACATAGTTTTTCAAAATCTAATTTGGTTAATATTTACTTATTTTAAGGATTTCAGTAAGGACCTAAAGCTTTTAGGGCATATATATTATAGTCGGTATTTGTTTTGGGAAAACATATAGTCATTTTGTAGGTTTTTGACCTTCTAGATTGGATTTTGGTCCTACCACTGCTCGAATTGGTACCAATTTTGAAATTTGGTCTACAATTCACTTTAGTGACCACGAATCAACTTTATGATGCTTGTATGATTCTTATTGAAATGAGATCCTCACTTTTTAGATAAAGGATTGTTCTAGTAAATGAGATTTCTATCGTATTGCCAAAATGAGGTGATTGTAATGTGTCTCCTCCTTAAGGTGTGATCACACTACTATGTGTTAAATGAGTTTTTAATAACACTACTATGTGAATTGCATCAAGTGAACTCAAATGATTGGTCATTCTTGGAAATAGGGTGATCCATATGAAGATCATCCCCTCACCTTTACTAGATCTAAAATCATCCTTTCATGGAATCAACTTCATGATGCTCATACACATCTTTTCTCATATGTCTCTTATGGAGATAGACGATGCCTTAATACTTTAAACATGATGGTCCTAGATAGCCCAAAGACATTACTGGCTCATTTTATTTTATTCTTTGTAGAGATTTTGGTACAATGAAAAATTCAAGATATGATGATCATCAAGTCACTCCTTGAGCTACACATTTCACCTTTGAACATGATGAATCCTTCAAAATTAAATTTCTTGACCAAGATGAAACTGGGTGGAAGCATGCTTATGGTACATGGACACCCTTTCTCTCAAGTTACTCCTCATGGAAATGGATTTCCTCCTCTAGATAGAGGAAGAATCCTTGAATGAAATTTGAGGATGAGTTACATTTCTTTGAACTCCATAATTTAAAGAAACACTACAAATCAAAATTTACAATCAATGAAACTATTTTAAAAGTCTATTTTTGCCTACAAATCAAAATTTAGGTCTTATTTCATTTTAACTTGGGATGGATGGGTGCGAGTTTTGAACTACCTCAAGAAGTATTTAATAATTGAATCAATGTTTATTATTCCACCTTGTAGATTATTCTAGTATATTTCTAATTCCTATTTATTTCATCCTATCTCTTTCCGAAATCCTAGAATCATCCGGAGAAGCCAACTTTCATCGTTTTAGCTTTCATTCCATGCACATGAAAACTCAACCTTAAATCGATTACTCTTTAATGAGATTATATTTCCTAAACTTTCCTAAATTTACTTAGGCATCTTCAATTCTCTCTGAAATCACCCTCATATTCTTTATATTTTCTCTAAACACTTTTGGATGGTTTTCAATTACCTAAAGAATGGCCAAAATGACCTTTTTAGACCTTTGAAAGAAGTAGCCTCTCAACAAAACTAAATGAGTTGATCAATCACCTTAAACACTATTCTATGCAAATTGAAACACACTTAATGATATTCTTAGGATTTTTATTTAAACCAAGGTAAAGTTTGAAGTGATGGATAACTAGCCGGATGATGTAGAGTACCCTTGCAATGCTCTTTATATAACTTCAACTCAAATTACAACTTCCTAAATTCAAATTTCTCATTTTCCCTTGTTTCAAGTAGGTATGGTTAGGGTTTGAAAAGAAAAATTAATGGTTTAATGGCTTACCACTGTTTCAACCTTACATCCACATTTCAATGCACCCATACACCTTACTCAAGCACACCTCAATGCTCCATTACTCATTTATCCACTATCTTGCTATATTTTCAACTTTTGGCTTTTAAGACTCATTGTTTGCTCAAGCTCTAAACAATATTTTCAACTCTGTTTTTCTCCTTCACCTTGAATTTTAATCAAGCTTCTTTTCACTCATCTCACTATGCTCATCCTTCTCCTAATCACTAGTGTAAATCACTCAACTCTTCTTTTTTCACTTAAGGATTTTCATACAAACCCTTACTCTCTCTAGGCTTATTCATGAAATTTTGCAGGACAATCAATAGGTATTCTTGATTAAATTTGTATAAGGATTTTCCATTGTTCCTCAAGGATTTAAAAATTATAACACCATTCCCTCAATGATAGATACACCATCCTTATGAGTTTATTTCCTAAGATAACTATTTCTCAAAGTTGGTCTTGACTGTCACAAGAAATAAGCATGATTATACATTGCTACCTTTACCTACTAACCACTCAAGTACTCTATCCTTATGCCCTTATTTTATGATTACTTAATGACCTTAGGCCTTCCTCCAACTTGTTAGAGACTCCACCAACTTCAAACACATGAATAAATACTATTTTTATAAAAGTACATCTTTATTAGCCTTGAAGCAGGTAATTAACACTTTTAGACCATATTTTCACATTCATTTTATTTTATTCTTAGTCCAACCTTTACTAGGGATTTTGAAACTTTTTTTTTCTTCTTATTACCTTCCTCCACACTTATCAAACACTACCAATCATAAGTATTAAATTTTACAATGAATATTCTACTCTAGGCCCTTAAGATTGAACACACACAATTAGGATTGTGAACACAAATTTAATCTAAGAAATCATCCTTTAGATGGCGTATTACATTTTCTTGAATTTTTCAACACCAATTCGTCATGATCAATACCACTGAAACAGACCTGAGGATTCGATTAAATCCTTATGTTCATGATACTTACTACTAAAATTTTAAAACATGGTATAGTCTGGTCCCAAGTAAGTCTTTCTATCTATTTTCCTTTCAAAGGACACTATGATCATTGCATGAAGCCTTGAATTCCATTATAAATAAGAAGACAATCCAAAACAAGATATTTACACGTGAAAATTCTTTGCAAAATAATCTCTAACCTCTAAATATGATATCTCGGTCTAAGAGGACTGTGTCACCCTACTTTCCTAGTTTAAATCCTTTCACACTTCAAGTATTCTTAATACTTGTCCTTACATACATATGTCAAAAATTATTTGGTTCTTTAACCCCCTTGATGGTTCCTTAGAGTTCTTAACACCCCACAACAACCCTACAATACTACAAAATATAGTTTTTTTATTACCTCATACATAGTTAGAACCTTCCTTGCACATGATTGTCTTCTCCATGCTAATCACCTCCTTTAAGCATATTCATGATCTTCTTGAGAATATGTAGTTTCTCTACACCTAAGACAATATTCATACAACATTCATACATAAGAATCAATCACAACATCTTACATTCAATGCACAAAATACTAAACAAACTCTTATACACATATTTCCTTCCAAGAATCTCTTCATTTGATTAAAAACATGGATCATACACAACTTCATGAGCCATAGGGATCTATTACATAGTTTTCCACCTCTCAAACTAACCTTCCAACCTCTCCCTAATCTCTCTTATTTGAATACCTATGATGAGCATGTATATCCAAGAAGGTGGTTAGGGTTCTCAACACTAACTTACACAAGTTAAAGTTAAACCATGTGAGGTTACACCCTAGTTGGGTCAAATAAGTAATGTTAGGTGGAGAAAATGTATCAAGACCCCCATTACTTAATTTATTGAACCTTCACTTAACACCTAATCCTATAACATACCTAGAGATAGTTTAAATATTCAAATTATAATTTGGAGGGAAACTCCTTATTCTTGCCTATGGATTCTAAATGGACTAGTATAAGCTATGACCATCTCAAGTGGACACAAGACACCCTTAGTAGCCTAAGAAATCCAAATTTGATTATTAAAAATATGCTCCTACATCACCAAAGGAAGGATGCAGTGATTGAGAATCTTTATTTTCAATTAATGGCTTAGTTGTCATGCTTCAAAATTTTCAAATTTCATGCTAGTTATTTTGGCCATTATGGAGGTAATCAAAACCCTCTTCGGGAGAGTTTAGGAAAAATATTAAGAATCCAAAGGTGATGTCAAGGAATCTTGGAAGTGTTGAAGGTAATTTAAAAATATTTAGGAAATGTTTGATCATTCAAGGACTATTTGCTCAACAACGGGTTTTCTAGGTGCAAGGAACAAACACTCTAATGGTGAAACCTGACTTCTCCATAAGATTGTAGGAGATATGTAAGGAGTTATGAGGAAAACAAATAGGAATTGAAAATCTATGTGAATCCTCTACATGTTGGAGATATCCATTTTTATCCAAGGCTTAAAGAATTTAAAAATAGTGAAGCTTCCCCTTTTGGTTCTAGACTCCATGAACCCTACAACGTATACATGTACTTGCAAATATTCACAAAACAAAGGTTTTTATGTAGCTTATCATCATACTTAGAGCATTCCACCACCACAAAAATAATATTATATGAATTCTCTATATTATGTAACCTTCATACTATCCTTCCCAAGTCATTTCATGGCCAAACCCTTCATATTTTGTCTATCACTACAAGACTATGGTTTAAACCCACTTGGCTTCTTAACAATCGTTCATAAATAATAGGGAATAATTTTACCTCATTACAATTGTAAAATAATATTAACTCCATGCCTCAAAATTTATGAATGAATCAAGTCCCTATTTAAATTTTGTGTACTTGTGGGTGAGCATTCAAAGTTGACCATCGAGCTGGAAAACAATGTTTTGAGAGCTCAGTAGAGCCTAAAACAAGTTTTCATGCATTTCCTTCAGATTCATGACCTCAAAATTTTCACACACCTCTGAGATGGCCTACTCCATGATTTCCAATGCTCATTCATGATTTATTACTTCTGAAACTCACCATGCTACATGGTTTTCCCATGCATTCTTGCCTTGTCTTCTATGTCTTTCTTCAAAGGACCTTGAACATGCACTATGCACATGAACCATGATCTTTTACACCTTCCACACATGCTATGCAATGTCAAAATACTCCTCACATGCTTATATTTAATTTCCTTAGCTTGATTTTCTTCATACCTCATGCCATGTTTGCACTAGGTCTAGGACTAGGCCTAGTTAGGCTTGCTTCAACCCATGCCATACTAAAATTGACCTTGATATCACCTTGTGGACACACATACACCTTTGACACATCTCTATGAACATGTTAGACACCATAGAAACATTTGAACACCTATGGAGCTCATACACAACACCTTGCTTGCTTGAACCATGCATCAAGAACATGCACTCACTCCTAGACACCATGCCACTTCACCAATGCAACACTTCATAACACCAAAATAGGGAACTATAAATCAACCTTCATGTTTCTTGATGATTGACACCTCATGCTGACTCCTATTTCACCTGAACACCCTTTGTCATCAATGGAACTTGACATCAATGACAACACCAATACCACTATGTACAACACATGTGTTTTGATTTGTTATGTACTATAAGGCATTTCATGAGTGCATATATTTGAGAAACTATTGTTTCCTTTGAGATTTGTGAGGTTTTAAAATCTAATTTTGACACATCTAACACTCCTACAAATTTAAGTAAACAAACCAAAAGGCCCCAAAACCTAAACAATTACCATATTCTTTGCCAAAATATACATCAATTGTAGAATTTAAATGATAATGATTTAGGTTGAATGCTAAAATCCTTGAAATTACCTATATACTAACCGGGTAGATTATAAAAAAATATCTCATAAAGCGTGACTCATGGAGCTATGAGACGAGTTCCATAAGGTACAAATTGACCCTAATTTCTTATATTTACTAAATTAAATTTAAAAATAAATTAGAAATAATAATAAATAAAAATTAAATTATACATAATAATAATAAATTATTAAAGAAAAGGTTTGAAGTCAAGTTCATAAGATACGAGAAGAAAGACAAGTTGATTTAGGGACGAGAGATCAAGTTACTGAGAAAGCTTTTTACCGCTTGCTAAAATTTGAATTTTCTACAACCTCCGTGCTCGATCGATACCAAACCCTTTTGGTCCGGGCCTTGAGATCCACATGACGCCTTGGTGGCTTGTCACCTCACCCTTAGCGAGAGTCTTTATGGAAAAATGATGTAGCTGGGTCCCCCTCCGCTCCACATTCAAATAAGCTATCCCTAGTTATTCTTGATGGGACAATTTTTTTATAGATTCCTTCCCATATTATTGTTACGGATTATACTTTGTGGGATTTTTCCCTTGTTAGAAATCTCATGGGTCCCATACCTCCTTTAGAGGACATAAAAAAATGGGCATGTTTTACATGTGCTACTTGTTGCTCACTAGAGATTCTTTGTCACGCCTAATGGCTTCATTCTGTTCACATTCAACCTTAAGGAGGAATTTACTTGTGCTCTTCTTGGAGGACCATGATTTTTTTAACAAGAGAGGATTCTACTTATGTAAATGGTTACCAAGATTCAATCCCCACACTAAAACTATGACACACACTCTAATATGGGTTCGCTTGTCAGGACTTCCGCTGGTGTTTTGGGATACGGTGGTTATGAAGGTATTTCTCTTTCCATGGGCTCCCTTATCACCATAGATCAGGCCACTAAGGCCAAAACTAGATTCATTCATGCTCATTTTTGTGTTAATGTTGATGTTAGTGGCTCCCTTCCAAAGTATATTGACCTTCTTTTAGACTTTGGAGTGTGGTCATAGGGCCCCTGCTTGCCCTTCTAAGCCTCAACCTAAGAAAAAAAAATCTGAATATTCTCCTAAGAAAAAGGATAAATTCAACCCCAAGGTACTCCTTGAGGATGCTCCTAAGGTTAACACCTCAAAATCATTTATTGTTTTGGAGGATGGTGAGATTCCGTCACCGAGCCCTTCCTTGTCAAGCTACCTATGAATTCCCCTCTTCCAATTTCCATTGTTGTCACTCCCGAGGTTCTTGTCCCCACTTTCATTTTCCCTTTTATTGATGCTTCAACCTCTTTTCCCCTTCCATTTTCTGTCCTAGTTCTCAAGTTGGAGGTTCTGCTTTCCCCTTCTTCACTATTCTCTAGCTACAACAACCAACCTTGGGTTACCACAAGCATTAATAAGAAAGATGACGTGGGTATCGAGAAGCCAAAAGATAGAACTCCTAGGAATTTTAAGCTCTAATAGGAATCATCACTTAATGTGGCACAAGGAACTCAAAGTACCCTCCCTATGGTAGTGGGGAACAAGTCCAAATCTAAAAAATGAAAATAATCTCCTGGAACATAAGAGGCTTAACTCTTTGCAAAAGAAGAGAGTCCTAAAAGACATCAAGCTCAAACACTCTCCAAATATTATCATGCTTTAGGAAACTAAGTTAAAATTTGATGACAACCTTCCCTATCTTGTGACCCACTACCTCCTTAGCTTCTCAAAATTCTTCTGGGAACTCTGGAGGCATTTTGAAAGTTCTTCACGGTGACTACATCATCAAAAATCCAAACTTCTTGGGAATGTTTTTCCAGGAGGTTGGAATTTGAAGTAGGTTGGATAGCTATCAACATATATGCACCTAATTTGGACTTCTAGCGAGAAAAAATTTGGAAGGATATTATGGAGTTCAAAAGGAACTACTCTTAGTTTCTTTGCCTTATTGTGGGAAACTTCAACAACACTCTCTACCCTTCTGAAAAATCAAGGCGGCTCCCTGCTAACCTCAAAAGTATGGAAGCTTTAGCCAAATTTATCGACAGGGGAATTTTTTGATATGGATATGCATGGAGCTACTTTCACTTGGAAAAATCATAGACTGGGGCATAATCATATTCAAAGTAGATTAGACAGACTCTTGGATCAATGGAATGCATTTTTCAATTTTTGGACTTTTATCTTAGTACTCTTCCTAGAGCTTCGTGTGTTCGATAACAATTCTCTTCTCTTAAGTGCTGACTCCTATCATAAGACTAAAAATTCTCCCTTCATGTTTAAATTGGATTGGTTGGAGAATAACAAGCTGGACGAACTTATTAAGAACTAGTGAAAGTGGATATCCAAGGAATGAAAATGTTCATGTTTGCTAAAAAATTTAAAAGAAATAAAGAAGCAACTCAAGATCTAGAAGACTAAAGTGTTTGGAAACATTCACTCGCGTAAGAAGCACTGACTCAGAAAATAATGGACATTTCAGCTAATATTGAGAAGGATGGTAGAATTGAGTAGCTTCACAAACAAGAAATCTCCCTACTGAGTTATTATCACAACACTCTAGTTGAAGAGGAGACTTATTGGAGATAAATATCTAGAGTGACCTCGCTTCAACAGGGGGATTGAAATACAAAATTTTTCCATGCCACAACCTCGAACAAAAAACCGAGAGATAAAATCAAGGATCTTCTCTCCTCTGAAGGTAAGTTATTGTCTTCTGAAGATGATATTTCTAATGAGCTTATCTCTTTCTATTCTAGATTCCTATAGGAAGAAGCACCCCCAAATGAAAATGAAATGATAAAAATGTTACAACACATTCCTAAGTTGGTAATAGATGGTATGAATGAAATCCTGACGCAACCCTTCTCCATGGAGGAGCTTCATAAAGCTATATTTACAATGAAGGGGATAAATCACCAGGAGCCGTGCACGGATTTCCTATCGCCTTCTTCCAAATCTACTGGGAAATCATCAAGGAAGATCTTTATAATGTTGTGAATGAATTTCGAGAAGTAACTCTCTTTTAAAAGAGTGGAACACTACCTTCATTGCTTTGGCTCCCAAATCGCTTGGATCTAAATCAATTTCTAATTTTAGACCGATAAGCCTTTACAACACTACATATAAGATAATCACGAAAATGATGGCGACAAGGCTGAAACCATTGATGAACAACCTAATTTCTGAACAACATTATGGATTCATGGGTGGTTGTTTAATATAGGAGAAATTATCACCATCTATGAGGCAATCTATTTAGTTCAAGCATGTTAAGATAGTGGGGATGATTCTTAAACTGGTTATGCAAAATATTTCGATACGATCAATTTGGGTTTTTATATTAAGATTACTCAAGAACTTCAGAGTTCGTGTAACAAGTGGTGTAGTTGAGTTTTCACATGCATATCTTTGCCTTGCTTCTCAATCCTAGTTAATGGAATTCTAGTTGGTTTCTTCAAGAACAACAGGGGGATTAGGAAATTAGAACCTCTTTCACCTTTCCTCTTTATTTTAATGGATGATACTTTAAGCAATGCTTTAGAAGCTACCAAATAAGCTTCTATGATTTCTGGCATCAAAATTACTACTAGATCTCCTAACTTTGCCACTCACTGTACTAATTTTGAGATGATACCCTTCTCATGAGTGTAACTTCGGTGGTTGAGCTAAAGGCCCTAAAAATAATTCTCAAGGGTTATCAAATGGCCTCACAGTGAGCTTATAAATTTCTCTAAAAGTTGTATTGCTTTCATAAACACTCCACCCAACAGGAAAAGGAAGATTGCTGATATCTTTGGTTGTAACATAGTGGATCTTCCCTCTTCTTATTTAGGTCTTCCTCTTTTTAAAGGAAGACAAATTAAAAAGCCTCTATATTTGGGTCATTGAATGTTACCAAAATAAATTAGTAGGATGGAAGGGTGCTCTCCTCAGCCAGGTGGGTAAGCTTCACTGGTCAAAGCTATGCTTCAGAGTCTACCTATCTATTTTATGTCATTTTCAAAATGCCAACCTGTTATCACTTCTATTGAGAAAATTCAAAAGATATTTCTCTGGTATGGATCAGAGGAAAGGAAAATAATTCATTTGGTGTCTTGGAATACAAATTTCCTTCCAACCCTCTCGGGTGGTTTGGGGCTAAGAAGGATTGCTGATATGAATGAGGCCATGCTTACTAAAATCGGTTACAAGGTTTCTTAAGAGAAAAATACCCCTTGGGTTCAGATCCTAAGGAAAAGTACATTCTTCCCTTAGAGAATTTTCTCCATTCAGACCCCCAA
Organism: Taxus wallichiana var. yunnanensis; assembly: GCA_018340775.1. Taxonomy (NCBI): domain Eukaryota; kingdom Viridiplantae; phylum Streptophyta; class Pinopsida; order Cupressales; family Taxaceae; genus Taxus; species Taxus wallichiana. Next base: position 413,085,997 of record CM031244.1, read on the forward strand.
AGGTTCAGCCATTTAGAATTCAGTGGTGAGCTCTCTTCCTATGTTATATGTAGAAACTAAATGATGCCTTGAAAATGGTCTCCAAATTGATTTTGGTTGGATTGGTGTATTAGGGAAAATCCTCTTGCTCTGAATCCTTTTTAGGATCCGATCAAAAGGAATTTAATCTCCATGTGTGGTAGGAAAGTCAACTAGAATTTTAATTTTATCAATTCTAAACCTTACTAGTTTCTTCCAGTTTGGCCTGGTTGCAGTAGTATCCAAAATCAGTGTCTCATGTGTCTCAAAAAGATTTTGTCTTCTCAATACATCCCCTTCTCCTTGCTGCAAGATGAGCTCATTTGGCCTCTTTCTCCTCATGAAGTTTCACCGCATTAAGGTGGCATATTCTTTAAAAACTCACACCCCTGTGGCCCACCTCTTCATCATATTTTCCCCTACTATCACCCATAAGATTGGTTTTTTAAGGTTATCCTTCAAGTATTCCATCCTTTTAGGAGAAAAAATCAAAATAATATGCTACTCTCTTACTTCCCATTGTGTTCTCATCCTCTCAGCCTTGGAATCCAATTCCCACATTCTTCTCCATGGTTTATTCTCCCACTCCATATGGGGTCTGATTTTGGGTCACCTTATTGTGTCATGGCTCTTTCCCTCCTATCTATCTGAAGCCTTCCACCAATTTTCTCCCCTTTCTCTCATCATATTATTTCCCTCGCTTGGAAACTTCTTCTCCCTCATAGCCTCTGGGGTATATGGAAGGAGCAAAATAGGTGTATCTTTAAAGAGCAAGCCATGGACCCGGCATAGGTGGTCAAAATTATTGTTATCCTCTTCCAAGACAACCTCAATAGTTGTATTTTGAAAAAGTATAAACAAAAGGTGAATTCTATGGTTAAAATAATTGGTGTTATCATCTTTCTTTCTAGGTGGAGGCCCACACATTAGTTGTTGTGTGAGAAGAAGTGGTTTGGACTCCTCCTCCTTCTAGTTGGTTGAAACTAAACATTGATAGAGTAGCCAAAGGAAACCTGGGTAACTCTAGGGGGTGTCATTATTGACCAGGAAAATTTTCCTCTAGTTACTACTACTGACTGATTTGGTGTGAGCACAAATCACTGTGCTAAAGCTATGACAATCCTTGAGGGGTTGGAACTGGCACTTAAAATTTGATGTGAGCGCCTCTTGGTGGAGATTCCCTAAATCTTATCAAGATCTTGAACTTCGAATAACCTGGCCAATAGACAATTAGAAACATCATTGAAGATATTTGAATTCTCCAATCCAGATTCCAAGAAATCAAGTATCAACACATTTATAGATATGGAAATAAGGTTTCCAACCTTCTTTCCAATATGGGTGTTCAACTGGAGGAACAAAAAATCTGGATTGGGGATTTTCCTAGTGACCTCCTCTAGAAGTTTACATAATGATCATTCTCTCAAGCATTAATCTCTTTATGGTACTTCTTGTTTTTTCTCGGGAGTTTGGAAAATGCTATATTAAGAGTTATCAGGAGTAGGTATAATGCCCCTTGGAGTTTTGGTGGTAGATGTTTTAAAGTTACCATAAGAATGAAAGGACGTTTAGAAGGCGATGGCACGTGCGATAGTGACATTAGTTTAAAAGTGGATTTTTGGGCAAGATTTACATTTATTTCTAGCAATCATACCCAAGTGTGGAGGACACGTGTGAAGGACCATTCGAAAAACTCATTTTGCAATTATAAATTTGGGGCCCAGAGTGCTTTTTCGGCATTTTTTGTTCTGTTCAAAATCATGGGGGGCCAAATTAAGCGCATCGAACCTATCTCATGCACAAAATTTTGGGAAGATGAAGAGGTTTGGGATATCCTTAAGGAAGGTGGCATCACCACCTTCATGGAGCATTTTGGGGCACTTAGTTCAGGTCTCTTGTTACGTCCCGGCTTTGTGGAAGAAAGGAAAGGTGCAAGTGGGTAATACTAAGTTCACCATCTCTACGAATGCAATTGTAGAGGCGACGGCTTTCCTTGGGTAGATGGGGTTTATTTCAAGATATCCCTTAAGGTAAAAATGATTGAATTCCTCGAGACTTGGTGAAGAACCTTAGAAGTATCTTTCTATTTATGAGTGGGCTTCTCTGAATCCCCCATGGGATATAGTGGAAAAGGTGATTATGTAATATTTCACCATTGATGGGTGCTACAAGATGGTTTACGAGAATCACTTATTCCTAATTTCCTACTGTGTTATGGTAAGAAGATCAATCTTTCGGACTTTTCTATTCCAATCTCTCAAGTTCTCTATTAATTTGGCAATAAAAGGAGGGTCCTCTTCTAGACCATGGCCTAATTTATTTGTTGTTCAAGTCTATTTTCTCTCCGGTTGAGCTTCTTCACTTCCCCAAAATTAGGAAAATGCCACCATGCATGAGACTACCTCCCCACTCTTGACTCCCACTACCCCTTCTTCCCCCTCTCTGCTAAGCTTAGCGGCCTGACATCACAAGAAAATCTCTTCCGATTCGACTTGGATGTGGCCATTTTTGGGCATTCTTTTGCTTTCTCTAGTTCACTCGTTGTTGGTGCCTCCTCCCCCTCCTCTCCTAACCAATCCACGACTTCCCATGTTCCCCCTCTATCCCCTAGGCCCTCCCCTGCATTGAGCACCAACTAGATTATGGTTCGAACAACTAATTCCTGAAGCTTTCTTGGGGATCTCAAATCTTTATTCTAAATCCCTAGACCAAAGCCTATTTAATCTCCTCTTCTGTTTACTAATAATGTTGACATGGAAATTAATGAAAATAAAATCCTAGCGAGAGAAATCTCGGGCGCTTGGACATGTAGAGGTGATGAATTCCATTCTAGAAAATATTCATGAGCTTTTGGTGCACTTAAAACTGAAAAATTACACAGACAACATAAAATCTATCATCGATAAAGAGTGCGTTGAGATGCTTTCCTGGATGACATGTTAGTAGAGAAGAGTGCTTTTGTTGCAGTAACAAAGAACATGGTTAATGAGCATAAAAAAGTGTATGTTAAGTTATGGTTTTGTTATATCTCGTTATTTTTTTTTGGATTACCTATGGTTTTTTCTATGTAATTTCCACTACTTAATCTATCTATATGGGATTTTTGTAAAAGGATGAGGGTCCTTTCAAAACCCCCACTTTACCCTAATCTAAAAAATAATAAATTATAAATAATAATAAATGAAAAACTTATACTTCAAAATTTATTTTTGTAAATATAATTCTATCACACACAACACACATACACACGCATGCACACACACACGCACAAGCACACGCACACGCACACGCACACGCACACGCACACGCACACGCACACGCACACGCACACACACATGCACACACACACACACACATAATGCCTATACTATGCACCCAAACAAAGATTTTTAGGCTTCAAATCCCTTTGGTTTCCCAAACCTATGCCTTGGATGTGTAATAACACATTAACTTGCATGTTTTTGACAAAATATGCAACAACTCACCTTCCACCATGTTAAATCCTACAAAAAAATTTGCTATCTTTCTTAAATGTTTTCCTACAATGTCAAAAAGACTATCCTCTTTCTAAATATATACTTTTAATATTTTTATGATTATTTTAAGGTTTCCATTTATATTTATTTCAAACTATGACTTTTATACCTCTATTTTTAGTGATTGTAAACACTTATCTTTTGTCATGTATCTTTTTTTGCACTTCTCCAAATTGAAAAAATACAATCCCAAACTAGGACTAATTCTATAAATATTAAAAAAAATCTAATTTTCATAATTTTTTGAGGTAGTTAGGTGGGCATGGTGGCTATTCTTTATTTTTTTAGTTTTCAAAATATTTGTACTTGAAAAATCATTAAAAATAAATACTCAATAAAAAATCTCTAAAAATTTCTATCCCAAACTAGATGCTCCTATCTATCTTTCTACTAAAGCATTTTCAAAAATACTCAATATTGCTCAAAAGATGCGGGGAAAATCAAGCATCAACTATGTTTTTTACAAAAAAACATGAGAACCTATTGAAATTTTAGATATTTAACCCACTTACACTTAACCATTTAAAAACAATAGTATTTTAGAAACTAGACTCGAAATGCTACAATTCATGTTCTTATAACATCTTCAAATTTTGAGTGTAACTATCTCAAATAACTCGTACAAGTTGAAGTTTTTTATTTTTCAGAAAAAAGTGTCCACTTAAGACCCCCTTTTGGCCCCCCATTTCCATGCACTTACCCTCTTGGGATAATTCCATTGGAGTTGTCAAAGACAAATTGTTGGAGGTGATAAGGGCTACGGGGGGTGAATTAACCCCCAACAAAACCTTTTCAACACTTTTGCTTCAAACCCTAACCACACATGCTCATATGCAACATATCAAAGCATACAACCTTCTCAATGAAGTAAAATTAATGCAAGGAACATAACATGATCTCAAACACACATATATGGATAATAATATCATATCAATACACTTATATAGATGCTCAAATCAGATCACACAAAATAATGTCTTCAACAATGATCCACAAGATATAATAAAGTGCTCTCAATACAATCAATGTCTCATGAATAGATATGAAGAGATACAACTATGAGAATGTATTCAAACTTCAAGATCAGATCTGAAAACTCCTTATACACCTGAATAACATCAACATGCTATGAGGATAGCATCCAAACTCAAGCACTCAAGTTTTCTCTTCTTCTCCAACTCTCAAAGAAACATGACCACCATTGCACTTTCTCAAACTATTCTCATGAAAAATCAAGCGTGTTCTGGGCTCAAAGGGTTTTTCTTTGCAGCAAAAGGGTTCTTCAAAAAAAGATAAAAGGGGGTTTCAAAAGCTAGAACTATTGTGCCCCAAAACTCCATTTTATGCCCTTTTATTGATTATAACTAAACTTAGGTCATTAGCTCATGATAAATTCAACCCATGCATCATTAAAAATCCCATAAATTTTCCACAACAGCTACAAGTGACCCAAGTAGGTTGGCCTAGCAAAACCCTTCATTTCATGATCTAAAAATCACTAAAACACATGCATTGGGATGCCAAAATTATCCTCATTCCAAAACCATGCTTATTCATGACTCCATATTCATAAAAACATGAGTAATAAATCATTTAAACATTGACCATGGTCGTAATTTTCATTAACCAATTGATTTTTTCATATAATGGGCCTAGTTCCCTTTACAAATCTCAAAACAACTATTTCCTTCATCTGTTAGAACTTTGGAAACTTCATTTGATAACCAAATAAATTTTACTTAACCAAAACATGCCATGTGACCACTAAAAATAAATTTAAGAACCTATAAAATAATTCTAAGCAAGTTAAAAGTAATGAAACATCCTTCTCTTAAAACCACATAAATGTTTTCCTTCACCATGTCAACTTGCAAAAACTCTTTTACAAAGGTTATCTCATAAAATAAAATATTCATGGATTCAAGACCTCCAAATTGATTTATTGGATGAAAAATTCATTCCTATTAACCATACATGTGATAGGAAGCATCACACAATCCATTGCATTCTTCAAACAACATCAAACATCCACAAAAATAGATCCTGTTACGAAGGCGCCAAATACCTTATTTTAGAATGAATTCCCTAGAAACCCTATCAAGTAACCTAATGATGAAATCCATATACCAATGGAAAAATATATAAATCTAATTTCCAACACAACTTTAATTATCTCAAAAATCCACATGTAGCTCAAATTATAGCCATTTCTTGAACCACTGCTCTTTGAGATTCCAAAGCGCCTTGAATAGTCCACCAATTTGGACCTCAAAACATCATGAAAATGAATAATAATGTCATGAAAACACCATGGAAATCAATACAAACTCACATACATCATGCACCATCAATTTTGCATGCTTCTCCTTTGGACCATATTCTCCTAAAATATTTTCTCTAGAAAATGTTATTTTTAGGTGGGGCCCACTCTTCACCATGAACTTAGCCATACATTTATGTAAATACTCAATAGTATTCTAAAGCAGACAATCATCATGCTTTCAATTACAATCAAAAGCTGGGTCGTATACTTCACCTTTTGCATTTGGTCCTAGGTAGGGTTTAGCTAGAGTTTTGACTTCTTTACCTTCTTAGCATTCATTCATAAAAATGTAACTATGAAGCGGCATCATTAGTTTTTGAAACCTTATGAAATTACCTTATAAAAATACTTGAAATCCACAATTTACAATTCAGATATCACTATTCACAATGAGCATCAGAAGTTCAAATTCGAGCTTGATTTTCACTCAATTTTGACCTTGTCTCACATAAACTGTCATAACTTGCAAAATTCACATCATGGGCACATGAATTTTTTCTAAGAGGACTATAAAAAATCATGATAAGATCTATAATCTTCATATTATCAATACCATTTCTCAATATCTCCACTCATTAATACTTACATATGCATGCATGTTAGATCCTCATAATAGCAACTAGGACCAACTGAAACAATGTAAGAACTGAACATAAAACCTATGAAAATGACCCAAACATACCTCATATGTCATGATACACTTGATTTCATGCATCCATGAGATCAAATGGCTCTAATACACTCTGTCACACCTCCAAGCTATCATACCTGCTCCCAATGAGCACATGTAACTTGTAGAATCACTTGTACATCTATTATACCACTATTGTGAGTGCTCAAGCACCCTAAAATAATTCTATCCAACATGCCAACATTATTCCCAAGCAACCATGAAACTCATTCTGCTAAGCTACACCTCATAGGAACCTATATGGGTTTGTTAAAGCAAACATGTGTCACTTTGAATCCCAATGTAGCTACTTGATAACCATATGAACCAACATTTTAGCACCATGGATACCATAATAACATAATTGTACAACATCCAATTTTTCATTAATGTGGTTTTGCATCAATGACAACACCTATTAGGCCTACATGCCAACAAAAATTACGTGTGATGTCCATGGTAATAGGTGTATTACGGACTTGGCATTTAAATAACACATATAATATTTAACTAACATTCGTACATAGGTGGTGTAAAATACAAAGGATAGTACTAATCAAGCACTAAATAACACATTTATAAGGAGAACAACATGAAGCAAAGATGTCATCTTATACAGAAAATTTTGGACCTCAAACAAATCAACATGATATAACACCTTGGCCACCCAAAGGTGAATGGTCCACATGTTGAACACCTTCTCAGAGTTAAAATAGACTATTTGATTTAACTTCATAAGGCATGTATAGGTTGTGTGGTTTGCATTGAAAAGATATGGCTTATCGACACTCAAAACATTTGTGGGAGAAAATTGCATGTCAATGTATTGATGAGAAGGCCACGAGAAGGAAGGTTTTAACTTTAAAAAAGAATGTAGTAACTTTGGATATGGAATTCGACGTAAGCATGTAGAAAAACATGGAATCCTCCCTATTTTCACCATGTCAACATAGATGTTAGGATGTGTACAGTGAATCCTTTTCACATCCACATGGACTACTATGATATAATTCATATGTAAACATGTGCTCTTCATATCTCTACAAAATTTTGGATGTATCAGAATGGGAGGTTATTTCTACCAGGGGAGTTTCTTTTGGCATAATAATTTAATAACAATGTGTAGAGAGATTCAATTATCCCCTCTTGAATATAGATTAGAAGCACATGAATCTACCTAGAGATTCATTTTGGCTATATCTGAACTACCTTCCTTATAAGGAGTTCTTGACTACCTAGAGATTTTTTAGAATTATTACAAATAAACGTAATTCCTTACATCTTATCTAATAGAACCCAAACAATATTTTCATCACCAAAATTTCAACATAATGCAATGGCATTCCTTTCTCATTATTTCCATCCAACCAAAATGACCTAATATTACGAGAAAGAGCACTCGCTTCTAAATCATATGGACATTCCAATTGGCTTGGATGGTGAGAAAAACAAATTACTGCTATCGGTTCTCCAACAACGATAAATTTGTGAAGTACCATATCTCCTTTAGAATTCACGATTAACAACATTGGGGTTTTAGTGAAAGAAACTTCTTCACAATCTCAACATTGCCCACGCTACCTGCCAAATGGAGAGATGTATCTCCATTTGGCACAAATATTTTCAAAATATGGGGACTATCTATTATTAAATTGCAAAATAATTTACAATTGTTCTTAAGAATAGCCTTATACAACCGTGAATCCATTCTCTGGATTATCACCATTCTGTTTTCATAATGGAAATAAAAAAATGCACATTAATGGGAAGGGCATTCATGGCGTATATTTAAAAACCTACAAATAATGGCAGCCATTGTGTCACAATAGGAACACATACATAATCTAAAATAGATATTTTTCTATAGTTAAACATAGGCTATAATACTTTATCGACATGGACCGATGTGATATAATCCATACGTCGATGACCAAAACAACATGTGCCCTTGATATCTTTGCGAGACTATTGCATGTGTCAAAATGGGAGGTTATTTCTACCGGGGAGAAATTAATTGAGCATAAGAAGTTTATTTTTATAATATTACTAGTGGAGGTCAATCAAGTAAATGAGATACATGTGGATAAGTGTGCACAAATAAGTATATTATCTACAAATTATAATATAATGAATATTTCACAATGCACCTTCATTACATATAATAGTGTATGGTTTATTAAATGTACTAATATAATCTATTGATTATTTTGAGGTGTGTGTTGAAGGATTGTAGTATTTGGAGGTGTAAAAATTTGACTCATTTTTTATTTTCTTAATAATTTCCAAAAGTTGTTATGATGGACTTGGAAGAGAGGTTTTGTTGTCATTGCACATGTGTGTTTTTTTCAAACAATCAAATACATATTTCTAAGTGATTTTTGGGTTCAAGAGTATATAGTATGAAGAGAATAAATAATGCATTAAAGAATATTTTTATTACACATATTTATAATGAGATGCTTTAAATTTGCACACAAGGATATTAAACAAAGAAAAGTGATATGAGTGTTCTTGTGCACTCTACTTCCTCATAATGGGTCGAGAAATCCAAAGCGTGGGAGATGTGATGAATGTGAATAGGTATAAAATGATAAATATGTAATAGATTTGTATGGCTAAGGATCGAGATTAAAATGCCAAACAACTTGTAATTGATCAACTTGTAACTATAAAACCCGCTTATTAAGAACAATGAATACTCATCTTATCTCTTTGTGGAATACTATGATCAAAGATAATTACTCCATACGATTCTGATCTATGTTAGCTAAAATGAAGATACTTTGACCTAGATGACGTACTCTTGGAAAGTGTATGTTCGTCTCTAAATAGTCTTCTCCAAAGAGAGTCATATAACAATCCAAACAATACAAAAATAGAGAAAACTAAGGATTCGGGTTTCTAAGTCGGTTTGCTTAAGCGGCCCAAAATTGTTTATATTTGGATAATTAATCATTTAGATCATCAATTTGAGTAATTATTTGTGGGGTGAGGGATTAGATAAAAAAACTAGTACACATAATCCTAATCCTAGGCCTCGCTAGTATTGGTCATGTTGTCACCTACCCAAAATTGTGGATTTTTTGAATTTTTTTGATTTTTTTGGTTGAGTGACCATTTAACGTGATGCATTTACCTCTCGTGAAGTTCATTGATGTGATAAAGTTCAGGAGTTGGTGAATTTTGAGTCACTTACATTGTTTTGCATCTTTTGCATGTCTTGGAGGAACAAAAGGAATAGTTCCATGTTCCCCTGTGTTCCCCGCATCCCTGATTTACCCGCAATTCATTGAGTATCTATGTTGCGAATTTATTAACTCCTCATGGAACTAGTTCCCATCGGGCTATGGTTCTATGCAAGCTGTTGTTCTCTGCATCATGTTTTTCCCCACACTATACTATGAATCACGCAAATCCTTTTTGATCCTTAATAAATCGGGTGAAAGTCGTTCCTAGAGACCCCTTGTTCCCTGCATATCTGCTTTCTCTGCATTGTTCTAATTATTTTGTTTTGTGGACATGGTGGGTATTTTGTGAAATCATAACACTTGTTCCATCGGCTCTTGGTTTGCCACATTGCTCCCTAATATGCAAGCCTTGTGTTTCATAACTATGCGTAAATTCTTAAGTCGACATAATTATTCCATCAAGCCCATTGTTCCCTGCAGCCTCATGACTTTCGTAATTCACCGTGTTGGGGTAAGACCATATAGGTTATACTGAGATATATATTAGATCTAAGCATACAAACAATAAACATGGAAATAAACCAGAAATAAAAATACACAAGATATAACATGGTTCACCCAGTGTGGGCTACGTCCACCAAGAAATAGCCAATATATTATTCCAGAGGTTATATAATTGAAGATCTACAATCTTCCACACCTTACATGATGTACAATACTTTTCCTCTCACAAGATTCTCTAAGCTCTCTCCAAGAATTCCTTCTTACAATTCTCCCAATCTTACTTCTAACCCTAGTTTCCTAGCTTATATAAGCCTATAAAAACTTAGGGCACTTTATCAATACATTTAAAACCCTTACACCACCCTTTTAATCAAAGGTCGATTTAATCTGCGTTATAAATAAAAAAATTCAAACACAAAGTAACAAATTCTAGTTGGTCTGCTAGGTGATTGACGTCGGTCGGTGACCGATGCGGTTATTGTGTAAACCTACAAATTGTAAAACAAGCTATATGTGAAGTAATTAAGCTCCAAAACTCAACAATCTCCCACTTAAAGATAAATTGTTGCAATGTAATCGTAAATATTCATCCTTGGATCCTTTCCTTGGTTTGTTTCTTCCTCTTCAAGTCTTAAACTAGAAGACAAATAGAAGTGGAGTGAATCTCAACTTATCCTTTGCCAATGGCTTTATTAGCATATCCATGAGGGTTATCATTTGTATGAATTTTCTCTAGTTTCAATTTGCCCATCCTCCAACACACAGTCGTGCATGCAGTGATATTGCAACGAATGCGTTTCTTTATTGAATGAAATGTTGAGTTCTTTTCTATATGAATCACACTTTGACTATCACTGTATAATCTGTAATCCTCTTGCTCCTTTCCCAACTCTTCCATGAACCTTCTCATCCATATCATCTCTTTACTAGCCTCTGTAGCTGCAACATATTCAGCCTCTGTAGTAGACAAGGCCACAACCTTCTATAATCTAGAAATCTAGCTAATTTTTGTGCCACCTACTGTGAATACATATCTAATGGTGCTTCTCCTACTATTCAAATATCCATCCATATCCAAATCAACATATCATTACCCACATAAAGTAGTGTATGACCCTCCATAGCATAAATGCATGTTGGATGTCCCTCTCAAATATCTAAGTATCCATTGGAATGCTTTCCAATGATCTTTACTTGGATTGGCCATAAATATGCTCACAACTCCCACTACTTGTGTAATGTCTGGTCTAGTACAAACCATAGCATACATAAGACTTCCAACTATTGAAGCATATGGAACCCATGCCATGTACTCAACCTCCTCATGTGATGTAGGACACTGATATTTTCTCAATTTAAAGTGTCCAACCATAGGTGTACTTATAATTTTTTCATCCTGCATTTTAAATATTTTCAACACCTTATTGATATAATATTCTCGAGACAAATAAAATTTCTGTTCTTCCTATCTCTATGAATTTACATGCCAAGGATTTTCTTTGCAGCTCCTAAATCCTTCATTGTAAATGTGTGAGATAAATTTTCTTTAATCTCACCAATTTCTTGCATACGTGATCCCGTAATAAACATATCATCCACATACAAGATAATAAAATAATATAGCTCTCATTTACAAGCTTCTTGAAATAAACACAATGGTCGATTCATATGTCATATAACCATGCTCATGCATAAAACTATCAAACCTCATATACCATTTCCTTAGAACTTTATTGAGCCCATACAAGCTTTTTTTTTTCAACTCCGCACACAAGTTTATCCTTACCCCGAATTCATACCAAGCGACTACTACATATATATCTCTTGTTAGGAAATAAGGGATAAAATATGCGGAATAATCCCTCACAGAATCGCAACAGTAGAAACTAATATGCAGAAATTATTATAGATCTCAAATAAAATTACAGAATAAAATAACACAACATAAAGAGACAGTATTTAACGTGGTTCACCCAATTTGGGCTACGTCCACCAAGAATCACTTGCTCAAATTTTATTACAAGCCACCGCTCTCTCAATACAATACCCAGATCTGTTTGGAGCTATGCTCAACAAACTCTATATAATTCATACCCGAATTCAAAACACATCTGCAATACATTTGCTTGTACATCTATCATATGCATAAGACCATGTAAATAGACAATTTGCTTAGCGAGTTTTACAAAATCGTGGGTATCAAAACCATGGGTAAAACCCGTCCCATAAACCTATGGGTCAAAAAACTCGCCCATATGAGAAAAGCACGTTTCCCGATATTTTGGGTGCAATTTTGTGAGGCCAAAAAAATTTGCGCCTAAAAAAGTGTACAGTACTCTTAGTGTACGAGTTTTCAACACTTTCACACATGAATATAGGCTCCACAACCTAACATCTCTTCCTCTAAATCACCATGAAGGAAAGTCATCTTAACATCAAGTTGTTCTAAATGCAAATATTCTACTACAACTAAACTTAGAACAATATGAATGGAAGTCATCTTAACTACAGGAGAAAATATCTCACCAAATTCAATACCTACTTTTGTGTGCAAATCCTTTTACCACAAGCCTTGCTTTGTATCTTTTCTGTCCACCCTCTTCCTCCTTGATCATGTAAACCCATTTGTTCTGCAATGTTCTCTTACTTGCTAGAAACTTGACCAAATCCCATGTCTGATTCTTTTCCAAGGATTCCATCTCCTCATCCATGCCATGCTCCCACTCCACATGGGTATCATTGTATTGCTTCTTCAAAACTCTCGGGTTCACCACTATCAGTCAATAATAAATAAAATAATGGAGTAAATCTTTCTGGAGGTTTACTTACCCTTTGGGACCTTCTCTATGCGAATTATAGGGTGCCTAGGGCTCATTACGATCTGTTTGTATATTCATATCAACCTCGATAATTTTGACATTGGTCACATGTAGCCAATTCCGGTTCCCTATAGTTGATGTTGGTTCACCCAAGCGATGTCATCATGCTCTCGCCGACACCGGTCACCCCGAACGACACCGATAATTGTAGTACCAATGCCGATACCTATAGATGAATGTTTTAAATACGAAAATGCATTTTCTTCCACAAAAATTTCACTTGGTTCATTCTTGGGTATCAAAACCTGATCCTGTACATTCTCTTTTCATTCCAATCAATGTTATGACTCCTAACAATCTTAGAATATTCTAAATCCAAAAATGGAATCTGAAATCACCATAACCATAACCAATGAAAGTGCATCTCTTAGATTTAACATCCAATTTCTTCTTATTTTATTTATCAATATGCACAAAATCTTGTGAAACAAATACTCTAAGAAAAGAAAGATCTACCTCTTTTCTAGTCTAATCTTCTTACGGTATTCCACCATCCGAGTGTACTTGAAGGCCTGTGGTTGATTAAATACACAACCATGTTTATTACTTTTGCCCAAAAATATAAGGGTAATCTAGCATATATCATCATGATTTTTCTACGTTCCATGATAGTTCTTTTCATTCTTTCAATAACACCATTGTCTTGTGGTGTTCTAGGAACTGTTCTTTCTCTATGTATTTCATTTACTGAATAGTAATAATTGAAAACCTTGTTACAGTACTCACCACCATTTCTTAGATATAAGGCACTTTGAATTTAAATTAGTTTCATTTTCCTGAGGATTTCCATCTTTTAAAAGTTTCAAAACATCATATTTATGCTTAATACAATAAACCCATACCTTTCTTGTGGCATCATCAATAAAAGTCACATAGTATTAGGATCCTCCATGAGAAGCTACCTAGGCTGGTCCCCACACATATGAGTGCACAAGCTCCAATTTCTACTCCTTCTTTGTTGCCCCAACCTTAAGAAACCTCACTTTTTTTGCTTTCCAAATATACAATTCTCACATAAATCAATATCTACATCTTTCAAATATGATAACTTACCCTTTTCCTTTAAGATCTGCATTCCCTTTTTACTCATATGGCCTAGCCGATTATGCCACATGCTTGCATCTGAAATTGAAGTAGATAATGTAGAAAATGAATTAGTAATATAGGTAGACAAATACAATGTTCCTACCTTCTTTCCTCTTGCCACAAAAAGAGTTCCATTGGAATATTTCTAAGAATCAATTGTGAATGTAACCATGTAACCATCTTCACCTAGTATTCTGCGAAATTAAATTTCTCTCAAGGCTTGACACATGTCTCACATATTTCAATATCCATGTATTTCCATTCTACAATTTAAGATGAACTTCACCTTTATTAGTAATCATGCATGGTTCATCATCTCCTAAATAAACATGCCCAAAATTATCTTGGACATAATTTATGAAATAACCATTATTAGGGGTAGCATGGAAAAAAAATCTTGAATCTAAAACCCATGATTCTATTTAATTATCTAAGGAGATAATAAGGTCATCTTGCATTACCTCTGTTGCTTATAGTTGCCTCTTTACCTTTGTTTGGTAGGTTCTCTTTGTTTTCCTTGAACCAACAATCCTTCTTTGCATGTCCTTTCTTTCCACAATTCCAGTAGGTTATTCCTCTACCTCTAGATTTAGATATGCCATTCTTTGACTTTGATCTCCCATTATTCTTGCTCTTGGATTTCTCATTTTGTCTTCCTCTACTTTCTACATTCAAATCATTTCTAGATGATGATTCTCTGTACTTTTCTGCATATTTATTCATTCAGGATTATACCAATCACATCATCAAACTTCAAAATATTAGTAGCATATGTTGTATTACTAATAGCCATTACCAAATTATCCCAACTATCTAGCAAATAACACAAGAATAACAATGCTTTCACTTCATCCTCAAAAGGGATATTAACCGATTTTAATTGATTTACAATAGAATGTAAATCATTCAAATGATTAGACACATATCCACCTTCTTGCATTTTAGAATTAAATAATTTCTTCATCAAATAAACTTTATTTGATGCACTTGGTTTTTCATATAAATTAGCTAAATATTTCATCAAATCTACTGTGGTTGCTACTTTTGTTATATTCAAAGCTACAGATGCTACCAAGATCAATCTTATAGATCCCAGAGCCTTTCTATCAAGAATATTCCATTCTTCATCAGTCATCTTTGTAGGCCTTTCCTTCTCATCCAACTAGTAAATATAAATCTCTCGATACAGATAATCCTCCACTTGCATCTTCCATAATTGATAATTACGGTCGTCAAATTTCTCCACTTTGTATTTACTATCTTACGCCATTGATGTGCTCCAAATCAATGAAATCTTTCTATGAGTAAATCTGTCAACACACAAAACCCTCAAACAAATATTTGATACCAGTTTTTGGGGTTAGACCAAACCTGTTGTATAAATATATATCAGATTAAAGCATACAAGCAATAAACACGAAATAAAACAAAAAAGAAAATACACAAGATATAATGTGGTTCACCCAGTGTGGGCTATGTCCACCAAGAAACAACCAATATATTATTCCAAAGGTTATATAATTGAAGATCTGTAATCTTCCACACCTTACATGATGTACAATATTTTTCCTCTCATAAGCTTCTCTAAGCTCTCCAAGAATTCATTCTTACAATTCTCCCAATCTTACCTCTAACCCTAGTTTTCTAGCTTATATAAGCATATACAAAATTAGGGCACTTTAGCAATACATTTGCAACCCTTAGATCACCTTTTAATCAAAGGTTAGATCTAATCCCACATTCTAAATAAAAAAATTCACACACAGTAACCAATGCTAGTTACCCCAATCGATGTCGGTTTGCAATCGTCGTCAGTGACCGACGCGTCGGTTCTTGTGTAAACCTGCAAGTTGTAAAACAATCTATATGTGAAGCAATTTAGCTCCACAACTCAATACACTAGGCTCTTTTTCACTTTTAATAATGTGAAGATTCTTAAAACTAATGGAAATTGTTCCTTCAGGACCTTTGTTACTTGCACACCATCTTTCTTCGCATTGTATGGAGTTCCTTATGTTATCCTAACTCTTGTCATATCCGCATTGTGAAGTAAGTGTTTAAATAAAGTTCCACAAAGTCTTCCAATTTTCGCATTGCACTCTTTCACACCAAATTGACCCCATTTCAAATTCCATTATCATAAAAGGTCAAAATCGGTCATTTTTCACCATTGTAAACCAATATTTTTGTTGTGCACTATCCACTTCTCTCCCAAGCCAATGAAGGAAACCACATGATATTTCATCAATTAATATGATCTGATAGAAGAGAGGATGAATGTAAATTTTGAGTCAGGAAGATGTAGTGCTTTCATGGAAGTGCTTGACAGGTCTCTCATGGAAATAGATTCTAACATTGGTATTTTCAAGAGAGAAGATATTATTTGAGGATGAAAAGTTCGGACTGCTCCCAGTGACCCCAGGCATGAGATGATGGTATAGAGAGATCCAGTATTGAAAATCATTGTATCATGTTGGTGAAGAGATTAAAACTATCAAAGATAGGATTGTAAAATGTAATTAATTGATTTGATTATGAATTAATTAAATTTCAAGCTTATGTAAGCTATAATGTAAAACATATTTAATTAATTTTCCCATCAAATTAATTAAATACCATAATTGTGATGTAGTTCAAAACTCAAGTTGAGTCAACTTGAGGTTTCGAGTAGAATAGAGTTGGGTTAGTTTAGAAGGTAGTTTTATAACTACTTTTGGGAACATAATGCCTATAAAAGGCTACGATGTAATTATAAAGGTATTTCTACGGGGTTCTTCCCATTCTCATTCCAATTTCTTCTATGAACTATCTTATTTGTATATTATGTTGTGTAACTTTGTGTACATAGATTTTCCCTTATGAATATAATGTTTTCTCTATTATTGTGTCAATGATTCTCAATTACAAAATATATTATTATGTTTGTGGTTGAGTTGTTAATGTTTCTCCTTCTTCATAGTATGATTGATGCTCAGGTGATCATACTTTGTCTGTTGAATATCAGGGTAGGTGTACTTTGTGCCATATCATCATATTATAAAGGAGATGAAGACTTTGTGCTTCCCAAATTTCACACTCATTGTATTCCCTTCCACCAGATAGAGGAGTTCCCATTTTTGTAGTTCTCTATTTATAATTTGCACTTCTCTTTCCCTCCTCATTCCTCTTTCCTCTCTGTATTTTTCCTTTCCCAATTTTTTTCCTTTTTTTGTATTTCGGTTAAAAGCATAAAAATATAAAAATCACATCATACGAGGGAACTTCCCCTCTCACAAAGAAGAGGAAACTTCACCTTGTCGAA
This sequence comes from Taxus wallichiana var. yunnanensis, assembly GCA_018340775.1. Lineage (NCBI taxonomy): Eukaryota > Viridiplantae > Streptophyta > Pinopsida > Cupressales > Taxaceae > Taxus > Taxus wallichiana. The sequence continues at coordinate 413,103,502 of CM031244.1, forward strand.
AGGTGAATTTCCTAAGTGTTTTTGGTTTTTATGCACTTCCATTGGGCATATTTAGTGACAAAAATCCAGCCAACAATTTTTATCACTCCATTTGAGGAACTAACTTCTATCACATTCATTCCCTTAATCTAGGAACCTTCCTAGGAATGAAGGAAAGATGAAAAAATATTTTCCCACGTCAACAAGTGACAAGTGAAAAGTGATGGGTATGAAGATGGGGATCTCCCCTATTCAATTTTTTTCAAGCTCCGATAATAAGCCCAGTTTCTACATAACTTATACAAAGGTATGGAATCACAAACACTTCGCAACCTATTGAACATAAGAAATTAAGAAATACATTTCCAATCCATGCTAATATTCCATATGCAAAAAATAAATCCACCACTGCGCCTGTATTATCTACAAAAATAAAACAAAAATTATAGAAAAGGATGGATATATTAAAAAAATTGTTGTATCTGATGATCTAGTGATTAAATATTTGTGGCTTAAGTTTTAAGAGAGTGTCGTAAAAGGAAATAAGATGAAAATTTCCCTTGTAGATGATGAGAACTTTATACAACTAATGAAATAAGTACAACGATGATACAGGAAGATGTAGGCATGAGAGGAGGAAAACAAATTGAGAGAAAATCGGTGAGATGAGTTTGAGACACTTCATAACAAGGAGGAAAACATTCAAGTTCTAGAATTTGCTCATGATGATTATTCACATTGTAAGGTATTTATTCCTCAATGCTACTTCAACTTCACCAATGAACATATTCTTGTTGCTCCACCTAGTGAATGTCAGTTTGATGTTCCTTCAAATGATGAATAAAACAAACAACTTGAGGCTCCATTTCAACCTAAACCAAAGTTCTTGGGGAATATATCATGCATCAGGGTTAAATGTCCTTGGTTTGAAAGAGATGATCCTATGTTGGTGGAGGTTGATATTCATCATGAAAACAAGAAAAAAATCTAATCTATCTCCTAAATTATAAGAATTTCAAGACAAAAAGACCAAGGACACATCGATAACCCTCTTACTATATTGAATTATTTTAATAATAAACAAGTGTCTAATTATGAGGAAAAATAAATTAATGAGCTCACCAATCCTCCTGTCATATTTTTTGATGAGATTAGCACACATGAGCCTTCTTCTCAAAATCCTTCAAAACAAACAAAAAATGGAATATTTTCTTTACAATCATGATTGCATCAATCCTATTTCAGCCCATTACTCAAATGTAAACAAGAGAAAGAGAATGATATTGTTGATGAATTTTCATCTAGTCTCACAACTATTGAATTCCCTTCTAGTCATGGAAACAAATCAGCAATGCAATTTTTTCTTGGATATCAAGATATTTTTGAACAAAAAATAAGAGTATTGATTTTGTAAACAACAAGTTTGTTTTCCAGAGACAAGATAGAAATTACGAGAGATAGAAAAGTGTAGATGATAAATCATTTAGTAGCTACTTCCCAATTCCTCTTGATTATAAGGAATACCCTATGGAGGTGCATGGGTTTTAAGAGCCATGTCATCATGATTGTTTCCATCCTCATATAGATGTTAGTAGCACTTAATTGAAGGAAGTTAGTGATGCAAGGGTTAATAATTATATTGAATCCTTTTCTCCGAGTTTAGTGGGTTGTAGATTTCAAGTAAGGAAGTAAACAAGGTTCATATGAGCACGTGCATAGTTTTATTCCTCCACTTCCTCATAGTTAAAAAGGTAGAGGTTTCAGGAAAATAGTCAAATCTTCAAAGGAACTGGAAAAATATTATCATGGAGTATTACTATGTGGATGTCTACTTGCTTTCATTTTCCATTTCAAGCCATGTAATGCTACTATAACATTTTGGTGTGCTCAATCGATCATTTTTAGTTCTCGGGTGCCTCATACCTTCAGTATGTTGTTTCAAAAAGGTACATAGTTTCCCATACATGTTTCTAGGTTTGTGTAAATTTTCTATAGTCTCTTCCCTTCCCCATATAAATATCCTCTTTCTTATTTGTACATACTTTCCTGATTTTGGCTTGATTCCCTTCCCTTTCCCTCTGTGTGTTTGTGTGCATGTCCCATTGGTACAACATTATGATCATAATGTTTCCATGTGTTTTTGTTAAGCTTTGGCTTCTTGATAAGGTACTGGTCTATTTCAATTACCAATATTATAGAGCTTGAGCTATGACTTGTTTGTGTTATGCCCAATCCAAGAGTCATGTCCCCGATGAAGAGCTAATTATTGTCACCTATCCAAAATTTTGGAATTTTCAAAGAATTTTGATTTTTTTGGCTAAGTGACCATTTACACCGACACATTTACCTATGTGAAGTTCATTGATATGAGAAATTTTAGGAGTTAGTGAATTTTGATTCATTTACGGTGTTGTATGGATTTTACGAGTTCTGGGGGAACATGAGGAATAATGCCCATGTTCTCCATGTTCACCGCATCCCCTGATTTTCCTACGTAATTCATTGAGTATTTATGTTATGTGGATTTCTTAACTCCCCATGGAACTAGTTCCCATTAGGCTATGGTTCTCCAAGAGCCATTGTTCTCCTCATCATGTTCTCCTAGCAATATACTTTAAACCCATAAAGCATTTTTGATCCTTAGTAAATTGGGTGGAACTCATTCCTTGAGACCACTTGTTCCCTCGCAAACCTACTTTCTCCTCATTTCTTTAATTCATTTGTATTGAGGACATGTCAAATATTTTGGAACTCGCATCACTTGTTTTGTCTGTTCTTGGTTCCCGCATTATTCCCTAACCCATAAGCCTTGTTTTTCATAGTTATGTGGAAATGTTTAAGTCGACATAACCATTCCATCAAGCCCATTGTTTCACACAACCTCATTACTTCCACAATTCAATGGTCTCCTTTACCGCAGATAATGTGAAGATTCTTGGAACTCATAGAACTTGTTCCCTCATGACCTTTGTTCCCATACACCCACTTTATCTACATTGTATGGAGTTATTTGTGTTATCCTAGCTCATGTCATATCCATATTGCGAAGGAATTGTTTAAATAAAGTTCCCATAATCCCACCAATTCCGCATAGCACCATTTCACGCCAAATTGACCCCATTTCAAATTCCATTATCATAAAAGGTCAAAATCGGTCATTGTTTGTAAACCGATCTTTTCATTGTGCACTATCAACTTATCTCCCAATCCAATGAAGGAAACCACATGATATTTCATTAATTAATATGATCTAATAGAAGAGAGGATGAATATAAATTATGAGTCAAGAAGATGCAATGATTTCATGGAAGTGTTTGATAGGTCTCTCATGGAAATAGATTCATACATTGGTATTGTCAGAGAGAAGATATTATTTGAGGATGAAAAGTTTTGGACTACTCCTAGTGAACCTATGCATGAGATGATGGTGTAGAGAGATCCATCATTGCGCAAATCATTGTATCACTCTTGTGAAGATATTACAAATGTCAAAGATAGGATTGTAAAATGTAATTAATTAATTTGATTGTGAATTAATTAAATGTTAAGATTGTGTAAGCTAAAATGTAAAAATTATTTAATTAATTTTCCCATAAAATTAATTAAATACCATAATTGTGATGTAATAGAAAACTCAAGTTGAGTTAACTTGAGGTTTGGGGTAGATTAGAGTTGGGTTAGTTTAGAAGGTAATTTTATAACTACCTTTGGGAACATAATGCCTATATAATGCTATGATCTAATTGTAAAAGGGATTATGTGGGGTTCTTTCCATTCTCATTCCAAGTTCTACTGGGGAACTATCTTATTTGTATATTATGCTTCTATAACTTTGTGTACACATGATTTTACCTTATGAATGCAATTCTTTCTCTACTATTGTGTTAACGATTCTCAATTACAAAATCTGCTATTTTGTCTGTGGTTGATTTTTTAATGTTGTTCCTTCTTCATATTATGATTGATGTTCAGGTGATCAGACTTTGCATTGGATATTAGGGTACATGGAATTTGTGCCATATCATCATATTCTGAAGGAGATGAAGACTTTGTGCTTCCCATATTTCACACTCATCAGTATTCCCTTCTCAGATAGAGAAGTTCCCTTTTGTGCAATTCTCTATTTGTAATATATACTTCTCTTTCCCTACTCATTTCTCCTTCCTCTATGTATTTTTTTCTTTCCTAAAATTTCGCCCTTTTGTGCTTTCTATTTAAAAGCACCAAAGATATAAAAATCACATCATACGAGGGAAATACCATCTCACAAAGCAAAGGAAACTTCACCTTGTTGAAAGGTGAATTTCCCCAACTATTGTTGGTTTATTATACACTTTCTTTTGGAATATTCGGTGACAAAAATCAAACCAACAAGTCAATACTTGATGGGTTGATGATTGGTTCCAAAATCCTCATATGATATTGATATGAATCATAAATGGTCATGTATGGTCATCAACTCATAAGTGAAATTAAAGAAAACCAGATAGATAGTCAAAGGACAGTGAGGCTATGAACTACGGCATAAATTCTTAATAACTAGGTTTTTTAATATAGATTCCTAGATTAAGTCCTATCGGTGAATAAATAATGGAAAGGAATTTAAATAAATAGAAAGATAAATGGGTTTACCTGATTCCTTTTCGATAATTAAATAAAACAAATGCAACTATATTACTCTATTTTTTTGTTTTTTGAGAATCCTTTAAAAATAAATGAAATAAAATTAAGTAAATAATTTTTTTGATCTTTTATGGATTTGTTGGAATAATAATTTGTCGTAGGGAAAAATTAGGGATTTTCACCAATGCTTTTAGATTAGGTCCCTCCTCTTGGGAATGGGAGACTCCCATTTATTGAATACATGAAATAATAAAATATGTGGGTGGATGTTAGGTTGGGAATCACACATAAATACTCCACTAAGCATGTGGAAATATTTTTATGGGATATAAGGGAGGAATTTTCTTAGAGAGAGATAAAGGGGATATCATATAATAGGGATAGGGTTAAGTTTTTGAATAATAAATTCCATATTTTCTTTGATGTTAATCGGAGGCATTTTTGATTCATAAGGAATAAAAAAATTGTGTAAGAAACAACAAGATTTAAAAAAAAATTGAATTGATTTATTCCTCAAAACACAAAGTTCCTTTTCGATTGTTCAAGATTAGAAAGCTTTCATAGTTAAAAGTAATAAGTATAGGAACATAGACAAAGAGATATAAGAAAGTAACTTCTTTCTTGTAGTAGGAGAAAAAAGTTATCAACCCTTTGGAATGGGGAATCCGTACCAATATATCTTACAAAGTTTCTCTTCTTCTCTCCCAAGTGAATTTTCATATGCTTACCATTTGTGACCTTTCTTATTTTGAAGGAATAAAAATATATATTTTTTATTATTTATGAAAAGGAACTTTTACAATGCAAAATAAAAAGGTCACTTAAGTGAATAAGATGAAATATAAAAATACATTTCCAACAAAGAATTAGAATGTAGAGAGAGAAGGAAGAAGAGAGAAGTGATCAATCTAAAGATGAAGAGGCCTTTGATGATGAAGATATTTATCTCAATGAATTATGTGGAAGTTCTTCGGGGATGAAAGACATGCCCTTGACCTCTTTTTTGAACCAATTCATTGTGATTGTAACCTTATTCTCCTACAAGATACTCTTTCTCACCATGTAACAAGAACAAAGAAAACTCATCTCAAATATCAATGGGGAAACACTATCCCAATGGGTTCTTTCTTTCTCGCTCTCAACCTTTTCCATCTTCACCTTAAACAAAGTGGTAAGAGAAAAATTGAATAGAGAGAGGATCTCAAGTGATAGTGCTTTCCTTTTTTAATGATTTTCTCCACCCATTCATCCATCATTGGCTCAAAAACTAAGTATTTGATCTTCATGATGATGAAAGCTAGTGAAATGGATGGGAGATGGATGGATATGAACAATTTGACCAAAATTCCATCACTTACTATTTTTAGTAGGTCTTACCGTAGATGTATAGTTTTAGAAAGTGATCTTCTAAATGTCTAAATGAGATTAGAGTGGTGTCAAAATTTCATTTTTCAAATTTGGATTCTATGCTCAAAATTTTAGACAATTCTCTTGTTCACATAAACATGGAAGTGAAAAATTCATCTAAGAGGGAAGAATAATTGGATAAAAATCATTCCTCCATATCTCCAAAAATAAACAACTTTATCACGTGATAAATGTCTCAAATGAAATCTTATTCTATGAGGATCATCTACTCCAAATTTCAAGAAATTTGATTTTTTTGGATCACTAGGAAAATGTAAATATATTCAAAGTGGAAAGAAAAACTTAGTCCTCCATATCTCTAAAAATAATCCACTTAATAAATAAATAAATTTATAAAATAAAATATGATATTATTAGGATCATCTCGCTCCAAAATTTAGTTAATTTGGTTTGATGGATCACTAGGAAAACATAAGGACATTTTCAGTTGTTCTAGCAAGAAAGGAGTTCTTAGATGGAAAACTATTTTCAAATAGAAAATAAATCATGTCATCAAAATCCCCAAGTGATATATCATTTAAAATGAGTTTTCAAATGAAGCATTTTGGAAAAGTTTCAATTTTTTTACTACGGGATCACCAACAATGAACAAAAGACCATTTTGGAAACATAGAGGACAAAGTTGGTTTTAATGGATTCCATGCATGAAAAATATGAATTTTCAATGGAGCTCTATGTCACAATTAATCTATTTTCATGTTGATGTGCTATTTTAGGGGGAAACACTAGTTTCAAAAATGAATTAGTATTGGGGTTTGAATCCCTCTCTCCTTTAGCACTTTAACTCACATTTAACCACACATGCTTAACCCAAGTTAGTCGGGGGTTAGAGGGAATTTTCACCCATGAAAATAAATAAAAATTGAGGTGAGGGGACAATGTGGAAACTAATTTAACTTTTCACTAGATTGTGACAACCTGTCACCATGTGAGAGCATGTGAGGGAGATGGAGGGGACAAAAATAAGGTCTTGGGAGCTGAGATGAGGTCCTCCATGTGTCCGGGGCCTAACTCCATGATCTTGGGAACCCCTTTAATTTTGGGTAAAATGGAATAAGGACAACAAGCTAAAAAATTCACCATGGGTGGAGTTTCTCATGAGGAGGGGTCAACTTGGTATTAACACAAGTTTGCAACTTTTCCTAGCAATCTATCACTTACGAGATGAAAAATAATAATTCCGCAAGGACACACTTTTTTTCCCAAATATCCCCTTTAAATGAGAGAGAAGGGACAACTAAGGTCAAAAATCCCACCACTTCATGTCAATGTGAAATTAGAACATGAGAATGCTTTTTCAGCTCCGCGAGTAAGAAAATAATCATTTCGGTCGTATAATATATAATTTTACATGGAAATGGGACAATGAATCCAATGAGAAAATTTAGAAACTATGAAAATGTGTTATTCATGTATTTTTTCTAATAACTCCATTTTATCTAGGAAGGTGCACTAGTGAGTGAGTTGTCGGAGATTTTTCATCAAGAATGAACCAAACCATCACTTTGGTCATGAAGGGAGTTCATTGTGCTTTCATTTGAATTTTTTAGGATCCAAAATTTTATTGAGGTGATCGAAATATTCAATAAAAATTCTGGTCAAAAAAAGGCCATCATGCTTAAAAATATGATAAGCTAGATGTAAGATTTATATGTTCTCCTATACAAGAATATGAAATTTTTAGTTTTGGCAACAATAACTAAAAAGAATATGATTTTTTCTTAACATACAAGAAATAAAAATGAACCTTTAATGAAACCATACACAACTAATTTTTCATGGTGTAATATTTTAAATACCCAATGATTATAAAAGAGTGCCTCTATAACATGATTTGTTTTGTAAATATCCCTTTATTCTTTAGTTTTTTTTTTTTTTTGTACTTAGCTCTTTCTAGCTTTGACCCACCTAGAAGGAAAAAATTACTTTCCTTCCTCTCATCCTTTCAAACCTTCTTGAAAATATTCATGAAAACCCTTTGGAAGTTATACAACTCTATTGATTATTTTTTCCCATGTTGTACTTGGTATCACTAACCAACAAAGCATCTCCACACACCAAAATGGAAGTTTGTTTTCCCATTGAGGTGGTTTCATTAAATATTATGATGATTGTGAAACCACCCCCTGATGATACCGATAGTTTCATCATGTTTTTCATTTCATATCCCCCTTATTGCATGGATTTTATTTTTGGAGGTAAGTTTTAAGTCACATCCACATTTCACCTTGTTTTAGCCTCAATTTTCTTCTATGATCCTCCACCTTACTCTAGTTCACTTTGTCATGATCTAATATCTACAATATATCAAAAAAATTTAATCTCTTGTTGAGATTGAAATAGATTGAAACCTTCTCTTATAAGAAATATTGTAATGATTTCTAGGACCCTCATAATTTTGATTAATATATATTATTATTCGTAACCAAATCCTCCATTTCGCTACAACTTTTCAAAGCTAGAGAGGAAAAGATGAAATCGATTCATAGGAAATTTCTTCGAGTAAAAACCATGCCAAATATTTTTGTATTTCTTCCTAATACCACATGGAGAGTATAAGAAATCTTGTACCATTCCTTCAAAATTATTTGGACCAGTCATAGATTTTATATCAATCCTTCCTTCATTCTTTAGCCACACTACGTCATCCCCTTTTTCTTCATAATTGTTTTTTTCTTCTCACCTAAGAACATTGGAGATTGTTATTCTATGGGATAAGAAATATAATTCATCCCAACCACCTCTATCTATAAAAAGAGGTTAGATCTTATCTATTTTTCCTATTTATTTAAATTAATTTATTTCAAATATTGTGAGTTCATTTGATGTAGTTTTAATTTTTAGAAAAATAGTTGAAAAAGGAAAAGTAAAGATCTATTTTTGAATCATTATATTCATTCCCATTACTCATAGTATAAGATTGGATCCTTTTATGCTATATGAAAATCCCACATCTAGTATTTGGATTGATATTTGTTTTATTTTATTTTCATCATCACACCTAGGGTTTAAACCATTCATAGTTTCATTCATCCATTTATATTTAAAATATAACAAAGTCAATTTCATGTTTTGTTTTGAAAAGAGCATTAGTTTATAATCATTTTCTCTCTGCAATTGTCTCATCTCATGGAACAATTGTTAGATCCATGTTTTGTAGTGTTAAAATTTAATCTTTTCATTTATTCTTAAGATACTATAATCATCTTGATTTCATATTACATTTACATTCATTTTGAAATAGACTGAAATCAATTATTTCATTTAAAGAATTATATGTTTCTTTTATGTAAAATTTCACATCATTTAATTTTTCTAAAAATATCCCTAGTTATAACTATGGTTTAGATTGGTTTGTTATCTTGTTGCATCTTAAAATACTAATTTTTAGTGTTTTTTTCACATCTGTAGTCACTTGTCGATTTGTAGGAAATCAATGTGCTCTTGTTTCTTGTTGTATACATTGCTTAAAGTAGGATTAATTAGTAGTTAAATTTCATTTCTAGTAAGTTTACCATTTCATTTTCATCCATACTTTGAAACATAAACACTTGAAAACACCATGAAACATCTCACAACAACAATACATACCCCCAAAAGGCATAACCATTGCAATGGCCTCTACAACATAACCAAATCAACAAATACAAGTCACCAATGTATAAAAAAATAACTTCCACTTCACAACAACTAGAGAATATTTTATTAGGTATGAATATGGTACAATATATCTTCAAAGATCCTTACAAGTTATGTTTTGACATCATTTTTTGTAAAAAAACTATGCATTTAGAATAGTCAAGTTAAAACTACTAAAGCAAATGAAAACATTTGTTCAAAGTATTAGAAGGTTATTTGCGTAAGGGTTGTTCAATAGTTGAAAGAACTAAGATAAAATTTAGAAAACTTGGAAGAGAGAGATTAAATACTTGGTATTGAAAATGCTTAAATAAGATTCTAAACACTAGTTATCCTATTTTATGAGATACAAAGTATGAAGATTTGGAGTCACAAAGAATAATTGGTGATGTCATAAGATTTCCCAAGGTGGAAAAGACCTATGGAAAAAGGATTAAATCTTTAGAGATAAAAGTGTTTGATTTTATGACTAAATCTACCCAACTAGTCTCTCTGTGCAACCCTCTTAGGGTTTGGTTCCATTCAATATTTTGAAGGGTCAAAATTTAAAACCAAGAATTGAAACTTTCTAATAAGCATTTAGATACCTCTTATTGATGGATTTTTTTATACCGCAGGTTTAATTCATTTTAGAAAAGATACGGTGATGGGCAATTTCTCTAAAGGGTAGTAGGTTCACTTTGTAGACCTAATTTTCCATATAGGAGAGTGGATTTGAGGAATTTTATGTAAATAAAGGTGCCATGAAAACTTGTACACCGATAAAAACCCCAAATGGGTATTCTAAAGTGATTTTAGTTTTCTCATAGAGTTCCTAAATTAAAAGATAGGGCAGAAATCTAAAAACTAGGGTTACAAGGAGCTTAGATTAGTGAAGGAGGAGTAAGGGTGTGTAGACACAAAATCACGCACTTGGGTACATTTATAGGTCCTAAAAGTATACTTACATTCATATGATTCCTAAGTGAGAAAACTAGTAATTAACAACTATCTTTGGCCTCTTTGCTTTGTTTCTTGTCTTCTTTATAGTATTTTACACCCTCGCCTACCAAGACTTCACATACTTATCTTTTATGGCTTCTAACACCAAATCTCAGGTGTCCTCGTCCTTCTAGGTGCCCTTGACTCTTTTCTATCTTACTTGTTGCCTTTACGTCTCTTTTATCTTTTGGGCATCTTATTTTCTTATGGGTCGGCCTTCTAGTTGTTAATTATGAAATTTAACCAAGGGAATCATATAAATATAAATATATGTGACTAAAATAAAGGAAAAATATCTAGGAATCAACTATCATCACCTAAGCTTCGCATTTAAGAGCATCAAAGGCATCAATTTAGCACTCATTCAAGGGAAAAAGGACTACATTTTCTACATACACTTCATAGGAAGGGGGAGTTCATTTTTCCATCCACACATATATTTACATTAGTACATATATCTATCACTCGCTATCACGTGCACTTACACAAGGGATTCATAGGGCATGATTCTATCACACACACATAAGAACAACATGGTTTTTAAGATGTAGTGCAGCAATCAACCTGTAAGTTCACTTAGTCGGGTGACCGCTGTGGTCTCGAATCCCCATATTACATATTTTCTTTTTGGGATTTGATGTAGTTTAAAGTTTTTTAGGTCATCATCTTTTTTTAGGTTACGGGTGAATTCTACGAACATAGTGTGATATACAGGCAACCAAGCAGTGACCATCTTGTGATACTAGAAAAACTATGTTCCAAGCTCTTGGGAAGTCACAGGAACCCATGATAAAAATCTAGCGTCTAGGTGCCATTCACCCAATCTAGGTGCCACTGGTTCGGCATTATCTAGCAATTCCCTAATTTTTTGTGCACAATTGTGAACTTTTTCCCTTCTTGTTTATTGATTTCTCCAGTCTTCACAATCCCGACACCGGGTATAAATCAGCTAATTCCTTCTCTTTCTCTCTTGTACTTAGGGTTTCATATTCATCTAGCTTATTGTTTGTGTCAAATTTTTACTTTAGCATTTATTTATCACACATGACTCTTCAATTAGATTTTTGTAATGTCTATATTTTTAAAATCATTTGGTGAACCCATCGTTCAAAATCAACCTTGCTTCTAGGTAGTTTTTCATTCTTTTATCATAGTTGCAACTCATCCACCATTTAACAATGAATTCCTTTGTGATCTCAATGTTCATCTTGTTTGAACATTTGTAAGATTTATATTTGCTCCTATTTCTTTGTTAGTGAGGAGGCCACCAATCTCGTTAGGCTTAATATTTCTATATGTACTCCCATTTCTATGTCTATTGCTACTCAACCCCTAATTCCACCCTTCCACCTACTTCTATTGTTCATGTATATATTCCTACTCCCACCAACAATTCACTATGCCTCTTATTTCTCACACTTGGCAATTATCTTCCACCATCAATGAATACCTAGCCTCTCTTTATTATGACCTCTAAGTTCAAATCCATCAACTTCAATAGACTACTTCTCGTCCATCTCCATCTCTTGATTCAACTTTACTCCTCCATACTCCTTTCACACCCGCCATTTCTACTTATCCACTCCCTCCAAACTTGGTCACTCCTAATGTAACACTTACCTTTCAATACTTCAAACTATGGGATTTTTTAAAAGTTCCCAAACTAAATTTTTCCTTCAATGATTTAAATGTACAACATTACATTTAAATCCAACAACTATATAATTACAATTCATTAGATAAAAATCAATAAATTATGTGCATAACTATGGGTTAATTAGATCCACCCGATCCCCCATAGAATACTCTTTCGAGTTAGTATACAAAGTATACAAGTGGTACCCTTCTCGGCATTGATTTACAAGTGATGTTTTCTAAGTGTCAACCTAGAACTCAGTCAATCAAATCCCATCGACATCTCACACTATTGTTTATAACTTGGTGCATCTTGACAGTGTAATAACTTACACTACTTCAGCCAAAGTTTAAGATTCATGTTTTCCATGCTTAGTTTCATGACAAAACATTCATCATTAGAAACATGTCCCATCACCATATCACTTGGTTTAGTTATCATAATTGAATCAATTAGTTAAGTTAAATTAGTTGCGAGCTACGCACAAGGTACAAACTTGTTCATCCCATGTGAAGAAGCACATATGTGCCATCTTAGGTTTCTTATGGGAGAAAAAGTGCTCACGTAATGACTTCCATTGTTCTGCGACCAATTCCTTCCCTGTAGCTAACATAAGTTAGTACCAAGGTGTCTTGTTCGTGAAGGATATGCAACTTTTACAATTGAAGCGTAAAAAAATTTATTAATGGATTGTGCTAAATGTAATACGTGGAGCTCGAGAGAGAACTTGGTATATCTACTATATGGCAGTATTCATCGAATGAATTCCGTCATTAAATGGACATTACTCTATATAGCAACCATCCGAAGTTGGCTGCTAAGTTCCATATATTAGGAACATCGTAATTCTTAACTTATATTATTAAAATGATTTAATTTTACTCTTTGGTTTCCCATCATATCTCAATGATAGATTATCACATATGAATACATTCCTAAGATCCATAACTTAGTTTTGATATAGATCACACTCATATCCTAAGTTAATTACTTTCATCCATTATTCATCTTAAATGTAATTTAAGATAGTTTTTGTGTTGTTATTATTGCAGTCCATAAATAATTATTCATGACAAAGTCATATTATTCCATAAGTAAATCTCAATTGAACTTTTCAAATGAAATAGATTACAAAATATTCACGATTGTATTTGCCCCATAAATATGACTATATCATAATTATTCCCCAATCTATAATATGATAATTCATAACTTTCTTGAATTAGATTGCTGATTTCGACAAGTAACAAAAATGATTGATACAATCACATTTGAATCATTTTATAAATAACAACTCCATATTAAATACAATTTTAATGTTCCTTTATCGTAAGCAAGTACATTTTCATAATTAGGCTAAATCTCCTTCAACAAATAAGACAGTGATGCCCTTGCTCACTTATACAAATATGCCTTTCAAAAGAAGAAAACTTAAAATCATAATCAAACATAATACACTTATGATATATCATAACTTGGAATAACATCATCAATATATTGGATGCTTATAATAGAACCAACATTTATACTTTTTCCTTATTTATTAACTGCGCATTCGAAAATGTTGAAGTACAAAATTGACGTGGTCGGGATTAAAGTCGAAGCGGCATGAAAATGTTATCCATCTCATCTTTCTTTGTGTATAACACAAAATTATTTCAATGATCAAAATACGACAGTGAAAGAACATCATGAGTATAATAAAAGAGATCAAATAACATTTTCCTTTTTACCTCTTTTAATTTTCTTTCTTAATTATATTATAAAGAAAATCAATTTATATTCAATTCGCACAACACACATATGCCTCAATTAAAATTGATTAAAATTTAAATAAATCATATTGAATTAACCAATACAAATCAATCCAAATAAGTCTACATGATTTCAACATCCCATTTATATAGAGATCAAAAAAAAGAAATCATGAACAATAAAAACATACATTCCTTTCCATGATTTATCAACATACTAAAAAGAGGAAGGCACCCCACCACCCACCACGTGTCTTTCAGGCGTAGTTTAGAGGATCAAGTTCTAGAAAAGGCTCCCAAATGAGTGCCCACTCTCCATGTGGTAGAAAAATAATCATCACCGACTCAAGGAGTGCACAATTGGGTGAATTAAAGGTGAATCACAAATATCTCAACAAGTAGTTGAGATATTGACCTAGAGGAAGATCATGTAAGAAAATTGAATGCTTCTAGTAGAAGCTTGATTCTAGATGTTGAAGCAAGAGCCATGAACATCTATAAAAGGATGTCCGATCTAGAAAGGAAGAAAGGGGAGTAGTTTTTAGAAAAATAGACAAAAGTTGTAAAAGAGATACAAGATTAGTTTTTGTAATAGCTAGCCTCTAGCAAGACTCATTATAGAAGGAAGTTGTAATTTGTGCCATTTCGGCCTTATGTATCATTTTCTCCATAAATAGAGTTCTTGTTCTGTGCACTTTAGCTTTCAAAATTCTAAGTCTTTCTTTTATGCTAAGTAGTTCTAGATGAATTAAGAAATCTATCATGTTATATGCCCTTGGGTTTTCACTTATCTATTATCTACGCATTTTCGTGTGTTTCGTCTCCTCGGACTCTGATAAATCTAAGGTACTTCTAAAATAGGTGGATCATGTTATAACACTCTTCAAACTATTTTAGATAGTCTCCCTGGGTATCTCTCTGTCTCTTTAGGATCTATTCGGGTGCATCACCTTAGTTAGTTTTACATTTCTTTCAAGCTTTTTCCTAACCCTATCTCACACCACAAAGAAGATCCAACTTCTTTAAAATCTGGAGGTTACCTTAGGGTGCACGTCCCACTAACCTAAGGTATCCAATGACTCTGATGGTTCATCTACAAGGATAATCATCAATATTTTTCTGGCACGCCTAGTGGGACAACATCTACACATCTGGATATTCCATCATCAAATATCTATTGATTCTAGTAGTATTTAGTTGGTTCTCTAATTTGCAAAACAAATGCAAACAAGGGTGAGAACAAGGGAGGAAGGTGTCTTTGACTACTTTATAGTTATCTCCACCATGCAACATAAGAGGTAGACAGATCCAGAGATCTTTGTCTCCTCCAAACCGAGACTCTCTCAACACCTCCGCTAGGTAGGCCCTTCACGCAGTCAACTAGAACCCTCAGGCCTATTTTTATGGCTCACCTTCAAGCTCAACCTCGAGGTAGTTCATTTCATGGAACCAAGGAGTCCACTCATTCTACCCACACCCCGGTGGTGTGGAATCCTATTCTGGCTAACGCACTAAAGGCGCTGCCCAAATTTAATGGAGAAGACTTTAAAACTCCTCAAGAACACCTCCAAGACATAGTAAAAAATATGCGTGGTACATTACATCAGAGAACAAGACGTCACCTTATGATTGTTAGCCACTTCCTTCAAAGGAAAGGCCCTGGATTGGTACCGATCCTTAACTCCTAACACTATCGGCACTTGGGACTAGTTAGGAGATGTGTTGGTAACAAGATTCAAAGAAAAAATGGGATAGATCATCACTCCTACAACAACTTATCAACATCAAGAAGGGCCCACAAGAGCTAATGATAGATTTCAATACCAAGTTTCATAAAACTTGGCAAAGGATTCTGTCTAGCAAGACCACCCATAGGTATGGCTATTGTTTTTTATTTAAAATCTCTAAATTCAGATATTTCATAATGATTCAATCATTGGGAGGGATTCCTTACCACAAGCCTATAATATTGTTGTCCAAGATGAGAACAATTTAATAGATGTTGGGAAACTTCCCCAGGACCCTTTTTCCAATGTACCCTGAGATAGCCCCCTTCCACAAACACAAGTACCAAGCCCTACTCAAGCCCCTACGTCCTTGTATAACTACCCATTTTCTCATTTGGCTCCAACTCCCACTACCCATGTCATCATCTTCTTCTCCCAAAATGGAGGAAATGAAAAATATTATGAGAAATTTTCTAATGAGATAGTAAATCTTAAAAGGAATCAAGCCACTTATCCAAGACAAAATTATCAAAATTATCAAGGTAGCAGGCCCACCTATTCCTCTCAATACCAGAATACCCAGAGACCACACTCCTATGTACAACCATCTAACAGCTAGTTCATGTACCAATGCCACTCCAAATTATTCCACCTAATAGCGAAAGAGAGATGGTACTACAAAACCATTTGGCTGAAGACCCCAATGCATGGTGCTTCCCCTTGTAATAATTCCCACATGCCAAGAGACTACCCCCAAGGAACTTGCAACAAAAGGTGGTCGAACAATGATCAAGAGAAGGCTATGATGTGGATACATCCAGACCTTATATTGTTGGGAGTCCAAAATGTTTCTTTCATCACACAGATTCAAGGGATGTCCCTAGAATAGGAAGTAGAGATCACACAGAGCACACTCTTTTCTCTTGGATAGAAGGAGAAGAATCCATGTATTTACAAATGAAGCATCTATTTCAAAACCTGTTTAGTTTAATTACAACACTCGCTTTAAGAAAAGGATCATAGAGGTTGATGCTCCGATCCCAAGCATGACTAGAAAGATGTAAAAAGAGCCTTCAACCATTATAGCCTGTCACCACCTATCACCGTAAAATAAGCTCCAAGAGGAACTGTTTCAGAATCAAGATGTCTCCCACCCCACCTAGTGAAGGAACAAAACACTAGTTATCATCTAAATTATTACCACCTAGACCAATTAATGTGGTCCAACAACTCAAGAAAGTGCCAACTAATGCATCCTTGTGGGATCTTTTGAGCATCCTAGAAAGAGAAGGAGTTTCTCCAAGAAGTGCTCAAACCAAATGATGATCCAACCACCTCTGGAAAGGAGAAGGAATGGGTAAAATCCACTTGAGTCTCAACGGAGGCAAGTACTATTGAATCAAAAAGGGAGGTTAGTAAACCAAGGCCAAATCCTTTTTTCATG
Organism: Taxus wallichiana var. yunnanensis; assembly: GCA_018340775.1. NCBI lineage: Eukaryota > Viridiplantae > Streptophyta > Pinopsida > Cupressales > Taxaceae > Taxus > Taxus wallichiana. The sequence goes on from CM031244.1 coordinate 413,120,713, forward strand.
ACTCTTATCATAGGTAAGAAATTATTGCATAATTCTATGATAGACTCTAGTGCTAGCACTAGCACTACCATCATGCCTAAAGTGATTGTAGATGCCTTGGGCATTAAATATGAACCCTTAAAGAGAGGATTCATGCAATTGGATGGGAGGTATATTCAAACCATTGGAGCTATCAAGGGACTCCCATTACAGCTCTATTCCTTCCCAAACATAACCATCCCATAGGATATCATGGTAATCGATGTCCCGCCAATATTTGGACTTTTCCTCTCTCATGATTTCATAGCTAAGATTGGAGGCTATATGTCTCTAGATTGGTCTCATCTGATTTATGAACCAAATATGGGTCTAAAATGAAGGTCTTGTTAGAACCCCTCACCAAGGAGCATATAACAAACCAAGTGTTTTAGTTTCAAAGCTTCCCATGCTATGATCACAAGAGAAGAGGAATCATACATGAGGATGAGGAGACCATCAAAGTGATGGTCATCTATCCAACCTTCCCCGGGTGATCCTTTTGGGAACTTTGATTCCACTAGTTTGGGAACTTATGTCATTTTTGATGAGGACTCGTGATCCCTAACGTGGAAAAAGGATATGATAAAAAGAAAGGGAATCCCCCAAAGATTCCTAGATATGGACCCTACATTTTGATGGGGCCAAAAGAAAGAATGGCTCGGGAGCCGAGTGTGCTTGTTATCCCCAAGTGGAAGAAATATACTCTATTCATTTTGTTTCCAATTCTCCTATACCAATAATGAGGTAGAATATGAGGCCTTGGTGTATGGTTTGACTATGACCCAAAAAAGAAGGCATCAAATAGTTGAGAGTCTTTGGTGACTCAAAATGGTAGTAGTGACACAAGTAAGAAACATTCCACCACAAAGAATCCTAGGATGAGATCCTATCGACATCGGGTGTGGGATCTCATAGATGATTTTGAAGCCTTCAATATCAAGGTGATTCCCAAAATCAAAATATGGAGGTTGATAGGATGGCCTTGATCGGGTCACAATTTGACCCAATTCAAGATTTGATAGCAAATGAGAACACCATAAAACTGATCATCCATCCTTCTATCCCTGAAAACTTTGATCATTGGCAAGTCTTCAATAAGTGATCAAAAAGATTATACACTTCCTTCAATAGTCGATCAATTTGTGAACCAACTCCTAGCCCAAGATCGAGGAAGCATATGGAGATCAGATTATCCAATTGAAGATGAATAAACTTCCAAAAGGGTTAATAACCCTAGAGAGTATTTTTTATTCAAACGATGCTAGTTTCGACTAAAGGAAGTTTTCAAGCAATAAAGGAGGACTATGTCAAACTAGAAGTAACTAAGGAGAGAAGACTAAAATTTGGGAGATCGGTGACTCAAAAGGAAAGAGAGAGACTCGTGGCTCTATGTCATAAGTATGATAAGGTGATGGCTTGGACATATGATGATCTGCATGGTTACAATAAAGACATTATTCAACACACCATCGACCTTAAAGAAGGGGCTAAGATGGTCAAAAGCAAAGGCATGTGAATCCTAAAATTGAATCCCTCATGGCTGAGGAATTGAGAAAACTCCTAGAAGCCAATATAATATTTCCTATCAAGCACACGATGTGGGTCTCCAATCTAGTTCCAGTAAGAAAGAAGAATGGAAAAATTCAGCTCTGTGTGGATTTCAGAGACCTAAATAGAGCCTCCTTGAAGGATCACTACCCTTTTCCCTCTATGGAACAAATATTATAGATGGTCATAGGCTCAGAGATGTTTTCTCTACTGGATGGTTTTTTGGGCTATAATCAAATATGGCTCGTAGAAAGGGATCAACATAAGATGACGTTCACAACCAAATGGGGAACTTTTTCTTACGCAAAAATGCCTTTTGGACTCACAAACATTGGGGCTACCTTTCAAAGGGCCATGGATTCCATGTTTGGATCACTGATAAACAAAGTGATCCTTATATATCTGATGATCTCACGGTGTTCACCAAAATAGTGGAGGAGCACTTCGACACCTTAGAGGTTGTATTCAAAAATGCCAAGAATTCAGAATCTCTTTAAACCCAAAGAAATGTGTCTTTGGAGTGCCCCAAGGAAAACTCCTGGGACATATTGTGTCAAAGGAAGGAATCTCCATTGATCCTAAGAGAATTAAGGCCATTCTAGAGCTACCCTTGCTAGTCAATAAAAAAGTGGTCCAATCTTTCCTAGGAAAGATCAACTTTGTCAAGCAAGTTCATTTGGACTTTTTTGGGACAATCCACCCGATCACTCTCATGCTGAAAAAGGACCTTAGTTTCAAGTGGACCTGAAGGTCATCTAGCCTTCAAGGTGATAAAAGAGGTTATTGCATCCACCCAGTGCTGTTGTGCAATCCAGACTTCTCAAAATATTTCATTATGTATGTATACGGGGGGTAAGCATAGTGTAACATCTGTACTAACTAATAGAAAGGAGAGTCACAAGGAGAGGAACATCCGATCACCTTCTTTTCAAAGACCCTCCATGACTATGAAACAAGGTACAATTTTGTAGAAAGACAGGCTTATGCCATAGTTAAAGGCCTGAAGAAATTTTGACACCTTGTCACTCATAATAGAATCAGGTCATGGTGGCTCACTCCAAGCATCAAAGAATACATAATGGAGGGTGAGATAACCGATAAAAGAGCCAATTGGATTACTAAGATCCTTGAGTATGACATTGAGGTAAATCCCACAAAGCTTGTGAGGGGTAGGGTCTGTGTCAATATTTAACACAAGACTCCATGCCCCTAATTGAAGATGAACACGAGGAGATACTATATATCTCTAAGAAAGTGATTCAAGATAGTTGGGTCTCAGACAGGTCCATTTTATGTAGACCGGGAAGTATCCAAGCCATCTCCCTTGAAAAAGAGGAGATATTATAGGCAACAAGGGGCCAATTTTACTATGATCAACAATTTCCTTTTTAAGAGGAATTTTAATGGAATCCTACTAAGATGCCTGGAAAATGAAGAAGCTTGAAAGAGTCTTATGAGAATTACATCACGGGAGCTTGGGAGGCCACTTTTCCACCCAGACTACAACCATGAAAATCCTACAAGCAGGATACTTTTGGCCAAGCATGTTCACTGACAATCAAGTAGAGGTAAACAGATGCAAGGTTTGCCAAGTTTACACTAGTTTCTAGAGAAAATGACATTTGCCTCTCAACCCCATCCTAGTTGAGGAACCCTTCACACAATGGGGTTTGGAATTCATCGGAATGGTTAATCCAACTTTGAGTGCTGAGCCACAAATGGATCCTCACAACAACCGATTACTTCACCCGATGGGTGGAGGCAGTCCCCCTTAAAGAGGCCACTGAGAATGTAATCCTAGGACTCCTATAGGATATAACTACATGCTTTCCCCCCCCCCACACTATCATATCAGATAATGCTAAGGCCTTTTGTGGGAGCCAAGGTATCTGACTTTGTGGTAAAGCATGAGATCTACCTAAAAACATCCTCCAATTATTACCCATAGGGAAATGGTCTAGTGGAATCTACCAACAAAAACTTAATCAGACTCATAAAGTGAATGGGGCATGAGCATAAGAGATTATGGCATGAACATATCAAAAAACCTTATGGGCTGATCGGATCACCCCAAAGAAGATCCTAAAAACTTTTCATATGAGATAGTCTATGGGAAAAGCATTGTAATACCGATTTCCCTAGAAATCCCTACATTACAACTATTGAAACAAGCTGAGATAGAAGAGAATGGAGTGATGCAAGTGAGACTCACTGAGCTAGTAGAGCTCCAGAGAAATGTGAGTCTTCTCATGAGGCCATGATTAGCCACCAACAGGTGGTCAAGACTTGGTTTGATCAAGAAGACATCAAAACCAGAATTCCAAGTTGGGACTATGGTTCTAAAATGGGACGCAAGGGCTGCCAAGATGGGAAATCATGGAAAGTTTGACCCATTATGGATGGGACCCTTCAAAATCAATGCATGCAAGCAACACAATGCATTTGAGCTTGAAACTATGGAAGGAGATCCTTAGCAATTTCGGTGAATGGAATTCACTTGAAACCTTTTCTGTAAGTCCCTTTGTAAAAGGGTTGTATCATATGTATATTTTTTTTTTCTTTGTTCTTTACTTTATCTATTTTGTCCCTTTTAATAAGTGTCTAGACACGTGTCCTTTGCACGGATCCCCTTCCCACTTTTAAAATTTTGGAGGGAGTGTACCTTCTATTTTCTCCCAAAATTAATGATCCAACAACTTCCTTGACACTTGAGAGAAAATATTTGAATTGATACAAAATATCTCAAAGAACGTAGAATTTGGCACTTAAGGTCATTAATTAGAAAGGGGTCATTGTGTGAAGTGACCCTATTTTACGTGCAAGCCATTACTCTCAAGTAAGGGTGGCTATTTAAGACATTGGGAGCATTCAACAGGATCATTTCAAAACACTAGAGTCTTCTGAATCAATTGTCAAGTGTCAAAACTAAAGGAATCCTAACCTTCTCCAAATTCAGAGAAAACGCCATGGAAACCTCAGCTCTGCACCACCACCAAAAAAATCTTACATGGGACAACCCATTCCCCTCATCCTCTACAACCAAAGTTGAGGTTCCCGATGGAGGGTCTGGTTCAGTGACCCTACTATGATTTTGACCCCGTTGATGATGTCTTTGACCCGGTCCTCAACAAGAAGCCCAAGGCTTTGAGAGAGGCAACCTTCGCTAGGTTTCTCAACCTGGGAAATTCTAAATCTTTCAGCTCTAGAATCTAGAGTATGATGCTCACCCAATACATGGTGCCTCTCATGCACCCATACCTAGAACTCATACAGATGTGTGTGGACTATTTTGATTCAAGAACCCATACCATCAGGGTAGAAACTTAATGGTGGTGATTACACCACAAGCTATTAGGGACATGTTGGCTCTGACTCATGACCCAATGGCCAGTTTCTATGATATGGCCAAACTCCAAAGTGTTTGGTGCAATGCCAGAATAAAGCTTCATTCCTTAATAGGGAGCTGAGACAGGAAGATACAGGTGGTTTGGGGACCGTGGGATTTCCCATTCCATTGAAATCACTTTTAGCAGATTCTCAGGATGCTGTTCCATGTTGGCATTCATCTTTGGGAAAGATTTAGACAGAGGCATTGAGGATTGGTAGATGGCAGCCTTATTTTCAAATGAGGTATGTCAACAAAGAGTAGACCTACCACTTTGATTTCATTGAAGTCATTGTGAAATCTATTTTACAAAACTCGACCAATTCTTAGTGACCTTAACTTTTAGGTATTCATCCTATCTGTTCCATCTCATTCTGTATCAAAATACCCAATATTTCAGTCAATTTATGACTCTGACTCTATGGGACGTAGAGGTGGATCCTCAAAAAATCATTCCAGTGTCCGCATGGACCCATATATTATCCCGCTCATCGGATGTATATGAATTATTTAATTCTTTTGTGGAGCCCCTCTTGCTCGAGATTGATCTGAAGGGATCAACAACAAGATGATGAATGACTTGGTGCAATCTATCCTCGTAGACCCCCTACACCCCTATGATTACTTCTTCCAGAGGACATTCCATGATTCACCTACATGGTTTCAAAGAAGAATCCTTTATGCTCCCTAGGTCCTCACGGGTCGGGTGGTGGGCCTCAAAATAGCTAGCAGCTAGCTAGTACTCCTGGATGTTGAGTTTGGCTCAGGCCAAAAGAAGAAGGCACTTTTGATCTCCCTTGAGCAAGGAGGAATCATTATGCTTAAGAGAAAGGTGGAGCATAGCCTTACAAAGAAGTTGGCTTCCTACGGGTTTTCCTTAATTTGAGACTCATGGAGGTATGACCTAGATGGGACAATGGCCATGACTCTTGGTTCATAACAAGGTCTCAAACTCCTGCAAGCATGAGCCAAGGGAATTTTTTGAAGCAAGGCGAGAACCCCCAGAAGAGTCACCCGACATATTCATCGAGCTCAAAGACATACCGACCCCGAGGCTGGGAGGCATTCCACCAGGTCAAGTACAAATATGACCCCACTCTCACCATGACTAAGGGACTCGAGCAGCCTAAAGAAAGAGAGATTAGAGCAGAGAAAATTGAAGCCTATTGGAAATATAGGTAGGAGATTGGCTAGACCACCCTAAATTTTGAGGTCATCTCCAGTGATGATGAGAAGTGGGAAGAGTTTGGGACATGGATCATGCGTCCGATGTGGAGAGTGAGGATATGGTCACAATCATCACTTTGGAGTGGTCCACAAAATCAACCATATAATCCTCTGGTCCCCAACAACAACAATTACATGTTCCACCTCCACCTTCCATTTCTCAACAAGATCTTCTAGTCTAGGCTCCCATGCCACAACCTACAATCATCCCCTTGGGTGAGAAACCTATGGAGGAATCAGCCTCAAGCCCACCACACAAGAAGTTAAAATCAGTCATGGCTCCTATTTCTCCTCCTCCACCTCCCTCCTCCTCCCAAGGCTCCATTTCAATCTCCCCTCCACCTCCATTTTCCCCTTCTAGAAGTATTCCCTTATCTGTGACTCCATCACAAGACTCTCCCTTCACCTGAATGCCCCCCTATTTCCTCAACTTCCCTCCACCATCCCAACCTTCTCCCCCCGTGTGGTGACATGCCCTTCTTCGGCCCTAGTAACTTCAATGCCCCAACCACAAGTTATAATTCCTTATGGCCTACCACCCGAGTTCCCATTCGTGGGAGGAATGGTCCCTTCTTCCTCTAAATTTTTGAGTCAAGTCGAGTCCACCAAGGCTTCCCGAGACAATAGAAGGGAAAAAAAAGAAGAAGAAGGAAATGGTAGAGAAACAAAGAAAATGTGGTCATTATATGACCATCAACAGAGCTCCTTAACAATCACCCGACTCATCCCTCAAACATCCAAACCCACTGAACAGATGCAACCTAGATGATTATTCTATATTAGTTGTTCTTTCATGGTTGACCTTTTTGAGTTTGGCCTCAGGATAAGGTCAAATTAATGAATGAAATGGTGGTAGGGTAGTCACTACAGACTACCTGAAGCTCATCAAAAATCAGCTAAAAAAGTGTAATCTAGCCTTTGAAGGGTAGAGGCCACTGTGGCTAACCATGAGGCTGAGATAAAGGCCAAAGGTAGAGAAATTGACCAGCTCCGTAAGGAGTTGAAGGAAGCCCCATCACAAGAGGCCCTTGTGGCTTCTCAGGTGAAGAGGCTAAGACTCTAGCAGCTAAAACTCGCCACATCCGAGGCCTCGGCCAATTCACTAGTGTAGGAAAAGGGATCCCTCCAACAACAGGCCAATTCAAGAAAGGGGAGGTGGCAACAATCCAAGCCAAGTTGTGTGTCATCAAAGTGGAAAAGGGAAGCCTCCAAACAAAGCTTAAATCATCTGAGGACATGGTCAAAGACTTGACCCGCAAATTGGGGCAACAATCCTAGAAGGGGGGAATTGTAACATTAGTACAAGAGCTATATGCTTCCTATTGTGACAGAATTTCCACTACGGAAATGGATTTATCCCCACACTTGGATTTATATCCGATGCACAAGGATTGTGCTCTAATGTGGAAACCACACTTCCACCATCACCAATGCACAGTGTCCGCCAAGGTCCCTGAATCAAAACTCTTGATTTAAAACTTTATGATGCTTCAAACTCCACCCTTCAAGGGGTAGGGATTATTGACAGTGGTTGATCACTGTGAAAATCAATGAGATTTTGAGCTGCAACAAGGCCTCTATCAAATGCCAAAATCTCTTGTGCAACTCCACCAAGGAATCAAAGAGAGGAAGTAGAGCATCAATGAATTAGTTCAGTTAGGCTTCCCTTCCCCTTCCCGATGATTCTATAGTCCTCTCAAAGGACCAAATTCAACAACTTTCTTGATTTCCAAATGCCAAGACAAGACTGTCTTTCAGTCTTTAAAGGAGAGCTCTAGTGTTGCCGAGGTGGAAGCCATTCTAAACCCCATTGTGTAGTTGGAGTTTCGCTTACATGTAGTAGTAGTGCAGAACCTCCAAAATTTCTCACATAAGGAGATAATCGAGCTGGATCGAGCTTTCCAGGCCTTGCAAAGAAGGACTTACCCAACAAAGGTGGAATGGCTTGGGTATCAAGTTGCATTGTAGAAGCTCGAGTGGCATTTTTGCGAAGCCACATTTTGATTTTTGAGGCCGATGAGATGGTCAGATTCTTCCATGACTGGCATGGAGTCCCTTGGTGAGTCGCCATAACTTGTAGAGTTATTTTGTATAAAATCTTTCATTGATCACCATCATTTTTTTCTCCTCCCATGGTTTTTTTTTTTGCTCAAGCTTAAAATTGACTAAGTATGAAGTTGAATGTGGAAGGTGTCCACATGTCTTGTTGGCACATTCAAAGCATGGAGAAAAAGAGGAAAGGCTCTCAAACTTGTGCCACATTATCCACGTGTCCAAGCCCGATAAAGGTTACCCCGGTGGGTTGAAAAGTCAAAAGCATAGCAAAGATGCAACAAGGCCTCCACGTGTCACCCGAGCGCACTTTCAAGTAAAGAAAAAGAGGAAGGCCCCCAAACTAGCGCACACCCACCACGTGTCTTTCAGGTGTAGTTTAGAGGATCAAGTTCTAGAAAAGGCTCCCAAACAAGTGTCCACTCTCCACATGTGGGAAAAGGATCATCACCGACTCAAGGAGTGACAAGTTGGGTGAATTAAAGGAAAACACAAATATCTCAACATGTAGTTGAGATATTGACCCAAAAAGAGAAGATCATGTAAGAAAATTGAATGCTTCCAATAGAAGCTCTGATTCCAAGATGTTGAAGCAAGAGCCACAAACATCTATAAAAAGGATGTCTGATCTAGAAAGAAGAAAGAAGGAGTTTTGGAAGGGGAGTTTTTAGAAAAATAGACAAAAGTTGTAAAAGAGATACAAGATTCAGTTTTTGTAATAGCTAGCCTCAACAAGACTCCATTATAGAAGGAAGTTGTAATCTTGTGCCATTTCGGCCTTATGTATCATTTTCTCCATAAATAGAGTTCTTGTTTTGTGCACTTTAGCTTTCAAAGTTCTAAGTCTTTATTTTTTTTAAGTAGTTCTAGATGAATTAAGAAGTCTATCATGTTATACGCCCTTGGGTTTTCACTTATCTATTATCTATGCATTGTCATGTGTTTCATCTCCTTGGACTTTGATAAATCTAAGGTACTTCTAAAATAGGTGGATCATGTTATAATGCTCTTCAAACTATTTAGATAATCTCCTGGGTATCTCTCTATGTCTCTTTAGGATCTATTTAGGTGCATCACCTTAGTTAGTTTTACATTTCTTTCAATAACTTTTTTCTAACCCTATCTCACACCATGACTTATAGAGAAGAGCCAACTTCTTTAAAATCTGGAGGTTACCTTAGGGCACACGTCCCACTAACCTAAGGTATCCATTCCTTCGTATAGTCCATTCGAGAAGGAAAAATATAAACCCATATATATGTATATATATATATATATATGTATATATATATATATATATATGTATATATATATATATATATATATGTATATATATATATATATATATATATAATAACCAAAACTCAATTGGGTTTTTAACCCAAAATTTAATAGATTAAAACCGAGTGCTTGTAACCACAAAATTTTGGTAATAAAATCCATTCATAACCCATCAACGACCATAGCCAAATATCTCAAAAACACACAACCGCATTCATTTAAGTAACAAGGATCAAACAAATATTTATCTATAGTAATACCTAACGGAAAAATCATTCTTTCTCATAGTATTAAACAAAGAAGAATGAATTCAAACCACAATCCATTATGCTTTATAAAAATAAAGATGGGGAAGAAACGATTCCATGCCCGAAATGTTTTCCCAAAATCCTTACAAGAAACCTCATTCTTATCTTAACAACCATCTTAAATATCCTCGTAAGAATATCACCAATGATTATGCAGAGTTTCAATCATACATGTACGACATTTGATCAAACACAAAAATATCCCCATAATTTCTTGCATGCAGAGCTTGATAGAGCCAAAAGAGATAATTAAAAATGAACCCCAAAAATAACAATACTATCTCTGTTAGCTTCCTTGAGAATCTTCCGCTTCTTTTGAGTTAAGTAAATGCGTATTGAATGTATGCAAGACCACTCGAAAGTTTCCACCGCCACCTTCCACCAAAAACATCTAGTTAAATTTGTAACTATCGGTTAGCCTTTAGCGATTTCCAAAACCCTATCAATTGATCAAGAACATACAATTGGAGGAGTGAAGGCATATAATGGTTCAAGACTTTGTTCACCAAATAACCAAGTTTAGCATGGCTGGTCCAAAGGCCCACACAATACCCAATCCCTATGTTTATACATAGCTTAGGTGGGCACATTAAATGCTATTAAAACAATCACATTAATATTTGAGATTTCAGGTCGTTGTTTGACCTTATTATATTATATGTATATACATACATATGTACATACATACATATATATACATACATATACATATATATATACATACATACATACATACATACATACATACATAGATACATACATACATACATACATATATATATATATATATATATATATATATATATATATGTATATGTATATGTATATGTATGTATGTATCTATAAATATATTCTTTTTAATATCGATTCAATCGATGATACTAGAGTCATTAGCATGGTCTATTGAACATTAAAACCAAACAATTTAAATAATATTTAATACATAATTCCATTCCAACTTATAAATTCCACCTTACAAATTATTATCGAAACCCATAATAATTTGATACGTCGATAACAAAACAAATAATGTAACCCCATTTCATATGGTCGATGACCATTGATTTATTCACATAATTATTATGATCGCTATATTATAAATACTATCACCTTTTTATTACCAACTTGTCAAACCATGATGAAGTAATTTGTTCTTATCAAGTTTGTTCATACCGCTTGGTTATTAAGGCTTCATCCTTTTTCCCAAACAATGGTAATGTTGTATCCATCATTAGAGAAACTTAGATCAACAAAGGTCGTTATAATAATTGCAATATAAATCTGACGTAGACCATGATATTTAAAAATATCAACAGGTATAAACAATTGACAATGAAACTATAACAAAATCATTGTCATCCTAATCACCTTGTTTCCATTATTAACTTTATTTGCATTATCGAAGCATAAGTATATGTCCAAGCATCACACAAGAATAAGATAACCAGACATATCGTTATCTAAAATAAGATAAAATATACACTCATCCTAAAATGAAATCAACGGGGACATGACACATAAGCTACCCACCTTCAATGGTCATGGTGACCCTCAAGAGAATCTCCAAGATTTTCATGTGGCATGTCTAGATTATGCGGATGATCATACATTATTAGCTAAGATATTTCCATGAAGTCTCTAAGACTATGCTATGCGTTGGTTCTACAATCTACCTATTCATTTGGTAACATCATTTATGCATTTAGTCAAGATTTTATTGCACATTTTTCAATCAATATCGGTTCTAAGATATCCTATGCTCAACTTGAACAAATCAAACAAGGATCTAATGAGCATCTATTGGATTATGTTTTATGATATAAGAACAACTTAGCTAAGATGTCTAATGTACTCGTGGATTCTGAATTGCAAGATATTTTTTTCCAAAGTCTTTTATCTCCATTACAAGAGAGCTTCATCTTTGAGACCTCTCCATCATTTGATCAACTATGTCATATGATTAAGTTATGTGAAAGAAAACTCTTATCTATGGGAAAGCTCAAGTATCATGATCATCCTTCCTATTCATCTTCTAATCAATTTCAAGCCATCTCCTAAGCCCACTGAAGAAAAAGATATTGTTAATGTTGTTTCCACTCCTGAAAATATTCAATGAAACCTCAAAGCGTAATTTACTAAATTTCCTTGTGCTCCACACATTCTATTACCAACTTATCGAGAGAAATATATTACACTTCCTCCTCCACTCAATCTGGACCCATCTCACCCTAAAGGATGCAATTATGATGAAAATATTAGATGTGACTATTATCAATACATTTGGAATTCCATTGATCGATGTTTCAAACTTAGGCATCTCATTCAAGATCTTATTGAAAATAATGCAATCGAGCTCCCTGAGCCTTCGACATATATGACATTCCAATGAAAATAAAAATCTCAAAATCTTTAATGATCCTTTACTTAAGCATGATAAGCAAGTTGTTGATTCTTTAGCCAATCATACATATCGCGTTGTGCCTCCTCCTTCATCGAGGCCTCTTGATTTTCTAGTTGCTAATGTTGATGCATCTCCACCATTCATTACATTCTCTGATCATGATTATCATGATACATTCTCTTCTAATACACTACACATCAATGCTTCTATTAGATCTTATACTATTAATAACACCATGATCGATCCATCGACTCCTATTGGTGCATGCTCTATTGCACTCCTTTTTTCTATTAACTATCCACTATCTCAAATTTCATATCCAATTACAAAATTTTATGGCTTCATTAAGCTTCCAATTATAGTTGGTCCTCTCACCATGCTTGTTCCATTTTCTTGTGGCACCTACCATTAAAGGTTGTGACATGCTCTTAGGTCTTCCTTGGTTCCATGTCACTAAGGCTATCTTTTCCATGACCCACTTGTGTCTCAAATTCATTCACAATAAGAAAGTTTTCACTCTCAAATGTGTTCCACCATCCACACCATTGCCATAACCTCCTCTTGAGGTTGTCATTACACTAGTTAGAGAATCTAGGTCCCTTGGACCTCTCAAAACTAAGACACATTTTCGAACCTATCTCACCTATTCACACAACCTACTCATTCTCATCGGTCTACTAGTCCATCTTCTCGGCTAAGTCCCCTACTCAAGAAACCCCTTTCACATAGATTTTCATCACCTCCTTGGTCTCTTCATATAGGTGTTCATCACCTCCTTAGTATCCTTCACATAGTTTTCATCACCTCCTAGGTCTCCTTCACATAGGAAATTCACCTCCTAGGCTTCCTTCACACATACATTTCAATCTCATTTACCACCGATCTTAGAGCATGGTCACATGCCTTTATCTCCTCGGACATCAAGTGGAGGACCCTTTCCCTTCACCTTTTTTGGATAGATTACTCATCATCATCATACACTTGGGGGCATCATGCTTACTTCTCTCCCCCTCCTAACATCATTAGGTGTCTATCATTTCTATTATTATGCTTGTGCTTCATATTCATCTTTCTAAGCATCCTTACATATCTTGATACACATATTGTATCATCATAATTCCCTATGACATACTCTTGTGCTAAGGTTCACACTTGAATATTAAGGGCATACTACATCCATGAGCCTCTAAATACACATTTCACACTTCATACTCCATTCTCTCATACATCATACCATTCTATTATACAATATATGGTTTGTTATGTATAAATGCTTCACGTTACATCTATGATCTATAGCACATTATCAAACCATTTCCCAATGATGAACTCTTGTTCTATGGTTCATTATTGATTTTGAGGGGTATTTTATAAATTAACCTCATCTCATGCTCATCCACATCCACTCATGGGGAAATCTTATCCTATCACATTCATATTTCATACCATTCCATTACACTCATTCACAACATATTGCATATATTGGTTGCAATTATTCTTGCTTTCTTTTGTTTACATGTACACTTTGTTTACTATGTTATCCAGATATCCAGTATGTCATTATCTTTATCATATACACATGTGCATTCACTTTATATCTATTTTTGAATGTGTACTTTTACATATCTTTACATGCAGCAATGATGCTTGGTAATGTACCTCTTACCAATACCACCGAGGCTCTTGGGGGCATCTACATTCTCACATACTATAGGTGTTATTGTTGTCATTTTATACTACTTCCTATTATTACTAGAACATTACTTGTTACATAAATAAATACATGCTTTGACATACTCTTTATCTTTCTAACATGTTAATGGGTGCTTCATGTGTAACATTTACTTACAGGAACTATTTTCCACCATGGTTTTTCTGTTACACTTTGATTTCCATTTTTAATATTGTATTCCATTATTTATGTGCTTTTCTCTATGTCATGTTTGATAATTTCTTGTATGCATTTGGAAGCTTTAGCCTTGATTGTCTTGTGACATTGTGAGAGATGTCCCATGTTTCAAACCACTTTTCACAGTCTCTCTTGTATGCACATTTGTTTGTTACACTATTTTTCTATTACATGTTTGTTACTTTTTCTACTAACATATGCATCTAGCCACTTTTTTGCATGTGCCTTGGTTTCTACCATGCACATTCCCTCCCCCTAAGGGTATCAAGTTCATATCAACATCAAGTCCTCTTTTGGGCTGCATTCTCCTAGTGACGTCACATGCACCCTAAATGAGGGGGCATACATTGGGTGAATCAATCATCCCATACAACAACTTAGAGCTTCAGCACATACCTGCATAGTATAGAATAAAAAAATATACAGTTGCATAAAAGGCCCAGAATCTGACTTGGGTCCTTAGTTCAACACATACAATCCAACATCCATATATAGACTAGAATTTGGGAACTCCTAACTTCCCCGGGCTGCCTATGTCCTGGGGGAAGATATAATTATTTTCTCATATCAACACAATTTTCAGCAGTTCACAAATCATTTTTCACAATAGAGCACAATCCTCCAACAAGTAGAATGCATTATTTCTCCATTTTCTACACGGAACTAATACGGTACAACTTGGAACTAAACATGAATCACACCATCTACAGTGGTGTATAAATTTGGGAAGCATTCATGGAAGGAGAGTAACACTAGACCTCTCTCCCCAACACTCTTTTTTCGTGGCATGAGATCACCCAAAAAACTTGCAATTGGCATGAGATCACCTAAAAACTTATTCTTGGCATGAGATTTCCCAAAAAAACTCATTCTTAGCATTGGATTTCTCACCCAAACACTAGCTCTTCTCTACAACATTTTAGGACATTTTTTATCCTTTTCACTCTTTAAGGGTGACTTTCCTTTTTACTTTTTACATTTACATTTTTACATACTTATGTAAATTTTTCATATACACATATTTGACTACTTCTTTTCTCTTTTTTTAGGTCCATCCTTAATACGCAACAAGAAGAACCCTACATCAATCAAAAAACAAGTACAAAATAGGTACAACACATATGCTTCACCCCTAGGGTCACTTTCTCTTTCTTAGTTTCCACGCTTCATTTTTATCACTTCACACTTTCACTTGTCTCTTCGACATGCTATCACCATCAAACTCTACATGGTTATCAAGTACGCATCTCTTATCTACTTTATGTTATCAAGTATTCACTCAACAACATAAAGTGGGGATAAATGTAGACACAAAATCACACACTTGGGTACATTTCTAGGTCCTAAAAGCATACTTGTATTCATATGATTCCTAAGTGAGAAAACTAGTAATTGACAACTATCTTTGGCCTCTTTTCTTTGTTTCTTGTCTTCTTTTGGTATTTTACACCCTACTACCTAGTTGGTACTTCACTTGCTTATATTTTTTTGGCTTTAGACACTAGCGCCTAGACAGGATGCCAACGGTGAGGCACCCTTGTCCTTTTGGGCATCCTTGACCATTTTCTATCTTACTCACTTCTTTTAGGTCTCTTTTATCTTTTAGGCATTTTATTTTCTTATGGGTTGGCCTTCCAATTTTCAATTACAAAATTCAACCAAGGGAATCATATAAATACAAATATATGTGACAAAATAAATGATCAAGCTCTAAGAATCTATTATCATCACCTAAGCTTGCATCCAAAGGCATTTAAGAGCATCAAAGGCATCCATATAGCACTCATTCAAGGGACAAGGGACTGTATTTTTTGCATACACTTCATAAGAAGGGAAAGTTTATTTTTCCATCCACACATCTATTTACATTGGTACATCTAGCTATCACCCTGTTATCACATGCACTTGCACAAGGGCTTCCTAGGGCACAATTCTATCACACACACATAAGAACTACATGGATTCTGAGATGTAGTGCAATGATTGGTTGTAAGTTCACTCATTTAGGTGACCATCGAGGTTAGTTTGACTCCCCATATTACATATTTTATTTTTGGTATTTGATGTAGTTTGAGGGTTTTATAGGTCATCATCTCTTTGTAGGTTACAGGTGAAAAATTTGTGACAATATTGCGATATAAATGTGACCAACAATGACTATCAGTGACCATATTGTGATAGCGAAAAACCAGATTTTAAACTCTTGCACAATCACAAAGGCCCAAAAGTAGACTCTAGCTTCTAGGCATCGTTGATCCAGTCCATACGCCATGTTATATCCTTATCTGAAAATTCCCAAATTTATTGTGCACGGTTGTGACGTGTCTTCCCTTCTTGTTTATCAATTTTTATACTCTCCATAGTCCTGACATCGGCTATAAATCAAATAAGTCCTTCTCTCTCGCTCTTACACTTAGGGTTTCATATTCATCTAGCTTATTAATTGTGTCAATTCTGTACTTTAGTATTTATTTATCATACGTGACTCTATAATTATAGTTTTACAAATTCTATATTTGTTAAATCAGTTAGAAGAGGCACTTAGAAAAATATTTGAAGGGTGAAATTTTGCACACACCTTGAGGAAGAAAAAGGGTACTTGGTAATATGATTATTTTTTTAAGGTATTCTAATATTTTCTCAAACATGAACTTACCTAGGAGGCTAATCCTTAGGAAGTTTGGAAAGGTAGTTTTGGAGAAAGGTAATAAAGTTAATACTTTTGATTGATTTTCTTCATATTGATGATTGATCTAGCCTAGTCTAACGACTAGTGACATAATCTAATGATTGGATAAGTGTGATAAGGTGATGAATCAAAATTTTTCTTGATTTCGAGATTCTTATCTTAAAGAAGAGAGCTAGTTTGAATCTGAAAGGTCTGTTTGAGTTTTGGGGTTAATTCTAACCTTGTGGGTTAATTAGAATTGATTAGGCTTTACATCATTTTTCTTTAGTGTTGTTGTTTTCTCGAGAATTATTCTACTATTCACACTTCTATTTTTCCAAAATCTTATATTTTCATTCTTTTTATACACACCTTCTTGATTAAATCATGGATATTTTTGTGTTTATTTTTCTTTAAGGTACTACTAAATAATACTTACTAAGCTAGAAACAAGTCTCATTGACTAGAAAAAGTAAATTTTCATCAAAGTGGTATTCAAGAGTGAAAAATCAAGGTATGTTTTCCAAACAACAAAACCATTGTTATGTTTAGCGGCTTGACCTTTTCCATTAACAACTTCACAAAAATCTAAGTGCCCTTTGCTCTATAAGGTGTGCAACCTTGCTTTAGCAGATTCATCTTGTTTAGCGGTGGCCTCATGACATCTTGCGGTGGTGTCACTATTTAGCGGATTTTATTTGGTAATTACAACCTTTTTTTTTTGTGTTTGTGGCCTCATGAGAAATTAATTTTTCAATTTTCCTCCCTTTTTTCACTTAGATTTCATTTATAGATATTTATTGTTATAAAATGACTATTTTTGGTGCATTTATTTCCATATCCACTTGCCTAAGACTATTACTATGAAAAACAAATGAATTAAACATAAAAACCAAGTTGCGTGCGCATCATTGTACCCAATTCTAAATTCATATAAGATCATAAAGATGGGGAGGACAAAATTATACATCTCAACCTAGAAGTATGTTCCATCTCCAAGGAATTTTCAAGTGACTATATCATAAGTCAATATTCTATAGGCTTTACATCCATATATTATTTAGTTTGTGCACCCATGTCTCTTCTTTACAACTCTATATAGGAAGTTTTATCTTCCTCTTGTATATTTTAGCTTTTATTTAATTTATTATAAGAACAAAAACGTTATCCTTATGTCATAAAATAAATCAGAATAGCTCTTAGTTTCATGGCCTTACATTCCTTTTTATTGTTGTGTAACCCATAACTATTTATTAATCTTAAAAAGGGTGTAAACATAAGTGTGGCTAATTCCCTTTTCTAGTCCTTTTAAATGTGAAAATAGGTGTGTGTGTGTGTGTGTGTGTGTGTGTGTGTGTGTGTGTGTGTGTGTGTGTGTGTGTGTGTGTGTGTGTGTCATAAATTTGTCATAGATTGATGTAGATCTCACCATATTCCACTTTGGTTGCACATGGTGTTTTAATATTATCTAAGTGATAAAAATTATGATTAAAATTACCACTCATATGACACAAACAAAACCATCACACCATTGTTAATAAATGGATGAAATATTTCACTAACAACATATGTCACAATCATTTATGACCTGATTATCAAACATTACAATGTAGATAATTACGAGCATATTTTATAAAAAATAATTAAATGCTATATTGGAGGTTAATTCATATTTTCATGTGAATAGATTTCATATATTGTGATTTAACTACATCTTCTACAATAAATTCTAAGGCGAATAAAATTAATATATTCTAGACTAATTGTAGTGTAAGCTAAGTTTTTGTATCCTTCAAATTTATTTTAAAATAATACTATTTAATTACTCAACATAATAGAGATTTATTTATAACGGGAAGAAAAATGGAATAAAATTTGACTTTTCGGGTACATCATTAATCTTATATTTAAATTTAAAGGCCACCCATGAGTGTTAAAACAAAATTAGTGATAATTTTTTTCAATATTTTCCTTCACAATCTGCACAACCACACTATTCTTACAGTTTTGATAAAAATGGAAAAAAACTTTAGTTAATTTATTAATTTTTTATTCATAATTAAAATTATATAAAAATAACATTTATAATTTACATTTGAAAGTTTTGTGAGATGGGAAATAAGAAAAAAATGTGACAATCCTTATGAACTAGCATGATAGGATTTGGGGGCAATATGACAATTATACCCCTTAATATGGGGCAATGTATTGGGTCCATTTTGACTATTATTGAAAATACTTATATGAATTGACATGATAGGATTTGGATTATGAATTTACCATGATTGGATATTGAAATGGATCTAATGGTTAAAATACATATGAGGTAGTTGAGAGAAACAATTTTGTCTTATTAGGTTGAGTTGGAACATCAACTGGACTTTAGCCAAATAATTCACTTCATCATACCTCAAAGAATAATGAATTAATTGTTGAACATATGAGGTGACATCAGGTTGTATGTGTGAATTATCCATTTTGTTCTTACTATAATATTCTTACGGGCGAGTTAGATAAAAATTAACTTCATCTCCTTTCTCTTGTTGCACTCACATGTTTACATGTATATAAAATGTTAATATATATGCTCATACCAATGACCCATATCATGATGCCCGAGATCAAGTGCGGGGACAATCCTATGTTGGTGAAGAAACAAGGATTATATAAGAATGCACGTGGGCTATTTAATAGAAGTGAACCAAAACACACAACAATGTAATGGAAGAATTTTTATAAAAAAGTAACTTATGTTCATAAATGGTGAACAAGGAAGCATAAATATGTACAAATAGTGAGTAAGAAGATGATATTAGAATCTTAAGTAAGAATAGGATTTTTTTTTTATTATTATCTAAACTACTTTGAATATTCATACAAAACAAGTGTATCATTGAGTGAAACCAAACAAGAAAATATCATGTTCTTTGAGCGAGTGCTAACTCGATAAGAATATATTTTTCAACATGAGTAGTATGTTAAAATACATATACAATGATAATGAAATTTATAATCAATGATGGCTATTGGAGATATGGTTATAAATGCTCCATATTCTTGTAGGTGTCACGGTTGTAATCTGGTTACAATTGTTCCATCTTATTATAGGTTTCACAATTAGAATTGGTACATGGCATATTATGAAGATGTAATAGAATGGCATAGTGTTATACATGTCACATGGCATGCCACTTAGAAACAAGGTGTTAAACAATGAATGATACAATATAATAGTCCTAAAATTATTCATGATGAGAGTTTCATGTAAGGAAGCAAATGTGATTATGTACAAGATACCTATATGAAGCCATGCAATGTAGGCACTACGATGGATTATACACAATTACAAGAGTTGATAATGTAACATGGTTCAATTTACATGGAATTATATGAGCTATGAATGTGACATGGAGTAGTTTGCACAAGATTGTGGTATCTATGAAGTTTTTCATAGACATCATATGAATATATAAGTTGCATGAGTTGTGTATCCACTTTGTTGTATGTAAAGGGTTACGTGAGGAAAATATATAAGGTTCCATGGTAATTTTCCAAAGGTAATAATTGTAAATAAATCTATGGGCATGTGGAAAGTTTTGTTGGATGGAGCAAAGAATATTGCATAGTTTCGTGAGCTTATACACAAGTTGCGTAAGATGTCATGAAGGTAAAAAAAAATCATTTGGGAGGAATGAACCACTAAATAATCCATGAAAAAATACGTTAGTCATATGAGCTAATCCATGATTATTTCATAGTTGTAGGATGACATGAAGTGGAGGCTAATTTCGCAAGAGAAGTGTGAGGGGTTGCATGAATGCAAGTTGCAGATTGTGCATACTATTCATAAACCCTTACCTAAAAGATTGTAGTTAAAAATATTGGAAGGGGATATCTTTAGAAAACATGTATACTATGAAAACATTACATTTCACTATTTTATGTGGCAATCGCTATGGTAATTTGATCTAGGATTGTCTGCATTTGAAAGTTGTTGGTAAAATATTTTGTCTAGGGAAATATATGGGTTTTGTCAACACTTGCAAGACTAGGTCCTCTCGCTATTGAATGGGACAACTCCCATTTATTTAAAATTGGAAAATATATACAATAAATCTAACCTCTCGGTGGTGGTCAAAGGCGAGGGATATATAAAACCACACTTGTTGTAATTGCAACGATATATATAGAGGGAAGAATGTATAGGTTGGAAGGGAGAAAAGTGTAGGAGGGAGTTACATTATCGTGAGTAACATAAAATTTGTTAACCAATAACTCAAAAGGTTTTTCCATATTAATAGAAGAAACATGAAAACATATGTAATTAAATAAGGATGATGAAACAATAACACATATTGACACAAATTTCAAATAGTGATTCTCATTTCATTGTAATAGGCACAAAGTCCTTGCTTCCTTACAAAACTTGCCATATGATCGGATGAGTATCAAGAGATAATGACGTAAAGTATTCATGAAATAAATAGAATAATACAATAGGTTAGGTATATAAAAATCTAATCCGTTGGATGTATAAGACATTCCATTATGTAGCCAACTAAATTTTCCCTTCACATACTCTGATGACCTTTCATATTCCTTTATAAAATAAGACACTTTTCCTTATTTTAAGAAAAGTAATTTTACAAAATTGGAATATAAATTCACTTAAGTGAATAAGATAATAATAATAAAAAGTGCACCCTAACGAAGAAATATAAATCACAAAGTTACAAAGGTGATTCCTTCATGAAGAAATAAGAGGTTTGGGAGAAGAGAGAATATTTTCATATAATCAATCCAATCATCTTATTGCACCAATAATCCATTCAAGAGAATAATTTTTTAACTCAATTTTATCTTCAACATATCCTTTCCCATGTCATATCAACTTCAAAGACCAATCCTCCCTTTCAAACTCCGGGAAATTGGGTAACAATTATTTCCTTCACTAATGGGAGAACAAGGTCGAACTCAATATTACCTCAATTATATTTAAAAATTTCCAAGCCATACTATGAGGATCCTTTCTTGATAAAAAATATGCGGGGAAAAATTGAAGGTTTGACATGTGGAAATTGAGTTATGCCTAAAACATATGTTCCTCCATATGATCAAAACGTCGGTTGGAAGATGGATTCTCAAAAGGGTAAAAATTATCTTAGATATTTTTAAACCTCTCAAAACATGACCTTGGTTCCAATATATTTCCATTGAATCTAATAGTTCCAAAAATTGAACTCGTATGCAGAAGTTATGGTCCTAGAACACCGGTGACCATTCCATGGTTGAATCTGAGCACACCCTCTCCGAAAGAGACAATTTGCAAGGAGAGGAAGGTGAGAAATGTGTTTCATGATTCCAAAACTACATAGAACCATATTTATCCCAATTAAATATTTTATATAATTATCTTAAGAGAAAATGGGAGCAATGTGTAACAATTTCCCATCAAAGTCTCCCAATGAAATTTGGTGGTAATCCTCCTTTCCAAATGGAAATTATGAGCATATTATTCTTTGGAGAGCATGTACAAGCCATGAAATTACATGTTCAAAGCTTCAATAACAAAATAAATTCTTGTAAGTAAATGAGGAAGTCAATTCATATTGTGTTCCTTCATTTTTGTGGAATTTTCATGGGGATGCTTGTGAGATACAATTATACTTGAGAGAGGGAGAAAAATTAAAGATATTTAAAAAATTCCATATATATGGAAGAATATGATGAAAAAAATCATCTTTATCTAATAAAATACTCCATCTCACCATACAAAATATGGATCAAATTAAATGTGTTTTTAAGAGGAATATGTGCTCCAAATTTATATTCATTTGGTCTATTGAGTAACCGGGAAAAATTAAAAGGATCTTGAGAAAGATAAAGTGAAAAATGGTTTTCATGTCTGGAAAATACTTTCCCACATTAAAAGTAAAATAATTTATCGTTCAACACAAATTTTATCTCTTCTTAAAGTCATTTTCAAATGGAGCATTTTGGCAAAAATTTAAGGGATTTTGACCATGGAATCTTGAGTAGTGATTAAAAGAGTGTTTTTGTAAGCTAAGGCATGGATCTTGTTTTCATGGTGTTTAGAGGAAATAAATACCTATTATTCCATGTTTCTCTTTTCAATTTTTTTATTTTTTTGTTGGGGATATTTGGAGGGAAAGTAAGAGTTTGAAAAATAACTTAAGTGGAGGGTGGAGATTTGGATGGGGAAAGAAAAACTTGGAAACATTTTCTACAAATGTATGATCACTCAAAACATTCCCAGTAAGATGAGGGCACAATTTTGGGAATTCACATGCTTTCCAAAATTCCACCCAAATTAACACGGGGTTCAAAACTTCACCCTCACCTAGATGGAAGAGTCGAGGGGATAAAAACAAGGAGGTAGATGTTTTTATTTTTACTTTAAGTCAACCACAATATAACCAATAGGAGGAGGGTGTCAATTTGAGATGGGAATTAAAAATTCATACCCAAAAATGGATGGAGACTCCAAAATTTCATACCAATCAAAACATTTCACTTAAAACTATTGATGTCATAACATCAAAGAAAGAAATAGGAAAAACACTTTCCATGCACTCGAGTGAAAATGTGATTTTCCTAGGCATGTAATATATTATTTGATTTAAAAACACTCAAAAATCTATTTCAACCATTTTCAAGAGATAGGGATGTATAATGTTTGAGTTATGAGAAAAATTATCTTTTGGCAATCGAGCTCAAAGCGGGGCATATGAGTGTTTTAGATGGTACGAAGGCTTGGAGGGACCAAGAAATAAACTAGTGCTTGAATTGTTAAAAAAAATCCTTGATTTTTTTTTAATACTTATTGGTCTTATGAATCCACCCTAAAATATCGTAATCATTTTCTGAAGTCCACCTTCCTCCGAGGTCCAAAATAACTCATTAAAAAAAAATGCATGAAAGGTTTTTTCTCCTTAAACATATTCAATGCTCTCATAATTTAAATTTTAATATACCAAGGAGAATTAAACTTCTATCCCTTTCCAATGACAATAATGAGGATTCTTGAAAACACATGGAACTTGCCTCGACACTTTACGCCTATAAGTTGACACTTGCAAACCGGAAAAATTGGTAATTTTTAACAACATTATCAAAGGAAAGACATGTCTTTTATGGGTTGTCGAGAAAAATGACTACAAAATTTTACATGCCAACAAAATTTATGGATGAAAATAATGTTGAGAAAGAGGAGTTCCAAGTACTTATCAAGAGGGAGAAGAGAGACCTTAAACATATCTCCAATTGGAAGGAGAAAATAAAATCTCATGTTAGGTTAAGCCTTGACCTTTTCAAAATATTAAGCACCAAGTGAAGATGATCAATTTCGCAAGGTAATGGTTTTTTCATGTCCCTAAATGCCTTAAAATTAGACAATGAAGAATACGATTAATTTCTAACTTCAAATCCTTTAAGATCCCAACATTATGAACTATGATGAAGTCACTTTACTTGTGATAATCGAGAAACTTTTGAAAAGGAGATGATTGTACTTATCGTAATGTATGTTGGTGTTCCACCATTATTTTTATGCATTATAAACAATTGTTTGTGCTGATGTATGTGTGTGTATGTAGGTATATGTATGTATGTATGTATGTATGTATGTATGTATATATATATATATATATATATATACATATATACCTACATACATACATACATACATACATATATATATATATATATATATATATATATGTATGTATGTATGTATGTATGTATGTATGTATGTATGTATATAGAATGCTAAGTTATGGCACCAAGAAAGAAATCAAACTTTAATGTCTATGTTTAGAACAAATTGTGGGTTTATCACCCCCTTTCGATGTCTTGGAATTATATTTCTCCCCTAATACTTATTTTACAAAAAAGAATAAAAAAATGCCCCGGTTTTAAGAGGAATGACAACATTATTATCCCCATATCACATTCCATACAAATTTAGATATTTACTTGGTTAAAAATATCTAAATTTGTATGGAATGCGATATGGGATAAAAATGTTGTCATTCCTCCTAAAACCGGGCATTTTTATTCTTTTTTGGAAAATAAGTATTAGGGAAAAACATAATTCCAAGACATTGAAAGGGGTGATAAACCCACCATTTGTTCTTAACGTAAATTAAATTTGTATTTCTTTCTTGGTGCCATAATTTAGCATTCTATTCTTTCTTGTACGATAATATCACTTGGTATTTTGTTAAAAAAAAAGGTGTATTCCTTCCATATTTTTCATCCCTATTACTTTATTGTTATTGTATGAGAAATTACACAATAAAATATCTTATATCTTTATTATATTATTTAACATGTACCCTAAATTTATAGGGAACTGATATCCTCGAATTTTAGGATTCATGTCACAACTACCATTCCCTATAAACTCTCCCACTCTCCTATTTACGAGACTTGTTCAAACAACTCTCCAAACATTATATGTACACACTAAAAAATTACCAAATATATTTCAACCAAATTATTCTACGTTGGTACCAATATTTCCTAACATTTACTATGCACGAATTCAATTTTACGAAGTTATGTAAGCATTATTTACATTTGAGTTACAGTTCAAATTCTACTATAGACATTAACCACACTCTACGTTGTAAATTTCATCATAAATCATGTCAACACTAACACATAGGTAAATAAAAATCAAATTAATAAAAATTTATTTGCACACTCATATATGCTTATCAGTTAAGCATACAATTTTCAATTACACACTTAAATGGGGGAAAATTTAGACGCTCAAAGTCGATAGCTTGTCCTCTAAAAATGGCATGTTTTTCTGTGTGTGTGTGTGTGTGTGTGTGTGTGTGTGTCATCTCTACACACTAATATTTCATTCTCCTAGAGAATATTAATTAACTAATGTTGTAATTTAACCCTAGGCACCATTCGGGAACCTTAGAATTTACATCATCTTATGTCTCGAGAAAAACTTTATAGTTATGTTCCATAGCGGACTACGGTCTTTCTTGACTTGTATGGTTATCGACCCTTTAATCAAACAACTATTTTTTCAATGTCAATATATTTTGTTTTTCATTTCATCTTCCTATCTCAGCCTCAATGTCAATGTTTAACCTATGGAAGCCTATACAAGTAGGTTTATTTCACTTTATAACTCATTTGACATTTTATTGAGATATTATTGTAAATATCAACACTAAAGCACTCAAAGCTCTCCAAAATATCCCTAAAGTAGTTACCTATGCATGTCTAAATAACTCAACTAGGTCAAAGAGTCTTTATTCCTCCAATTCCAAACACTCAAATGTCATAGATCCATGTCTTAACAAGAGAAATTCATTCAAATAATTTTCAAAGGTCTTCAAGGGAAAAAAAGGGTTAGTCTAGTAGTTGAAGCACACCACATCACACTACTATCATGTTATATACATTCTCTACTCTAGAGTTGTATTTTTATATTTATGCTAAGGGATACAAAGGAACACATAGGGGTTGGATTGGATTACATACACTACTTACACCTAAAATAGGAGAAATACATGAGGATTTTTCCATATTGAGGGATGTAGTGATGCACTTGGATTGGTTAAGATGGGATTGAATGCCAAGGATAGTCTAGTCATATGCACACACTAATTTCTCCTCTTGTTATCTAATGCTTTGATGAAGGGTATTATAGGTATATATGGTTTCGCTTGTCAGAGGTCATTAAATTTTGTGTCGGGGTTGTGTAAGCTTGAAAGATATACAATAACACACATTTTCAGGAAATCAAATGGTAGGAAATTTTATAGAACCTTATGGAACATAGGTCCAAATTTGTTCATAAGGATCTAGGACCGTACCTTGTTCTAGAAAGAGTTGTGTGATCTTTGACATGACTTGTTTCTAACTACAATTACAAAGGTGAATTTTTTTAGATAAAAATAAATTATCCATCCAATTTTCAAACCTATATCCTTTTTGTACCACTCTACACATCTAAGTACTTATCCCTTTGTGTGTTACAAGTAATCATCTTTTCTTTTAGTATAGTTACAAGCATTAATGCATTATTACGAATGTGCATGGTAATGTTAATTAATTAATTCATAATAATCTCCTTTAAAAACATTCTATGTTATATTATGTATATTTCATTAATACTTATTAGGTTGTAAATATAAAAAATATAGCATGTGTATTCCTTCTATGGTATTGCTTTCTTTTACTTCTCACTAGATACAAATTGTAAATGTTCAAATTACAAATACATGTTTCTAAATTGAGTTAAAGTTGATTTTTATTTATTTACATTTAATAAAATATGTGTTTTGGGTTTCATCATGGAGCTTGCTAACACCAACATAAGGTTCCACATGATGTCAAGAAAATACAAAGTGTGTTTCCACACTCAAGTAAAATTTGCTCTAACTGTACAATTTTCAAGCTCACACTTAGAGGGGGGAATGTAGACACATAAATTTGAAATTTATCATTTGGTAATGAAAATTTGAATTCATCCCTACACTATGATATGCGAGATGCCTCCTAAGTTCAAGTTTAGTATTACCATTTTCATTTCATGACTTTCTTTATTACACACTTTTTTAGGTCATCAATTTACATGGTCTCATTAATGAAACACATATCAAAATTCTTTAGTGTTGTTCCTAGAATTCCAGATTAGTCTCATGAATTACCTATTGTTTTCACTCTTTTACGTTTGATTAGGGATTTATAACTATAACCAAACAAATAATTAAATAAATTTTATAGGGTTTATTCATATTAATTAACCACCAACATTAACCATTCAAAATCAAAATAACACTTTAATACTTGTTACAAATGTACGCAATGCAATACAAACTCACAAATACATGAGATTAAGTGCACTTAGTTGATTAACAATGATTTTGGTCTGATTTGGGTGTTTTGAATGTTGTAATAAGGGTTTCTCGGATTTGAAGAGGATTTGGAACTAGAACTATGAGTTAAAGACCACTTGGGACAGGAAAGTAGAGTAGGGACATGAATGGTTGTACGGTCTTGACCTCTCTATGAATTTTTCACTTGCTCAAAATTATGGTATGTTATTTTCCAAAATTTCCACTCATCTAATTCTCTTCATCATTATTTTTCATTCACTTGCAATCACACTATGGGGGTATCTCGAATACTCTTCTCAATCATTCAAAACCTTAACCATGGATAAATTCCTACAAACCAAACATTAATTTGGTTTTGGGAACCGTCATGAATCGTCAATGTTGGTACTACCTCAAACAGGCATCAAACCACACATATTTCTGTACCTAACATGTGATATGTAGTTGCATAGTGAAATATGATTTGACATATCCTCTCTCCGATAATGCTTGAATTGAGTTTATCCCTTGTGCAATCTACTTGAGTCGACAACTTTGGATTCTTGCAAATATGGGAATCACTTCCTTAGACCTAGTGGAAAAATTTATACCTATACATAGTGCTACCCTAATGAATGTGCAGAGGTATTTTTGGAATGTAGGGAACTTTATATTCCTTTGTACTAACTTTTAAAATAGGATTCCATAAAAGTTCTTAAGAGTGTTAGGAACCAAATGAGGTGAGTTTTACTTGCTTATATATATGCTTCTAAAGGTGCTTTAAGTTGGAAATTCCAATTTATGGTAAGTAAGTGACCAAAATAATAATTTTCAATGGGAATTTATGGACAAAAATGGGTGTGCTTAAATATCGTACAATAGGGTCAAGACTATACATACTTTCCTAACCTTGCTTTACATTTTTGACCTAAGGGTGCAAACCTGAAATGTGAAGTTTGGAATCCAGGAAAGTGGGGTATCTTACTATGTTTCACTCATTTACCTCTCGAAACCATCAACATGTGAGTCTGTAAGATCAAGCAAGCTAGATAAGAGACCTAGTGATATAATGGATGAGAATTAGGTAAAGTACACTTGTTTGAGCAAGAGATCAATGTCAAGAACAATAGTGTCAAAGAGTATAATTACCAAATTTGAGTGTATAAATTCCCCCTTTAAGTATGAAATGAAATTACATGCTTAAAGAAAATATACCTTAGTGTTTAGACAAAAAAATTCTTCACTCAATTATTATTTTGCAAGATCTCATTGTATTGGTGTTGGCATGCTCCATGATGAAACCTACAACACATAGTGTATTAAATTTACATGATAAAGACATGAAAATTAACTCAAATGTAAATATGTAATGTAATGAAATTTGAAACTGTAAATAATGAAATAAAGAGATTTAAAACATGGAAGAAATACACCTATTTGTTTTGTATAGGGAAGAGTTTCCCATTCTTTTCTTTTGTTTAGAGATTTGGATTGTTGAACTTTGTCAAATAATTTGGGGTGATCAGTCCCGATTATGCCAAGATATGCCATAGTATGGGGTGTATGAAACCCAATACATGAATACTAAATATAAATAATAATAATGAGGATATGAAACACCCTGTGAAGGAATAAGACTGCATATCAATGTCATTTAGAAACTTTGATATCTTCACCCTAATATGTAAAAGGAGAGGAAGGAATGCTTATGAATAATTTAGTTTCTTCACTACCTTATATAACCCCATGGACCACCTTTGTTGTAGATGGATCCAGGGCATAATTTACAAATTAATACACATAGTACAAAATAGAATGAATTCCCCCATAATCTCCCTATGTATTTCACAACCGAGTGGCCAAAAAAGCTGAAATGTGTTGAAATGTAATTGGAGAAAGGAGAACCATTCCACCAATATTAATACATCTAAAAATGAAATTGAGTGTAGTAGATAAGAAGTCATAAAACATTTTTGCCTTCTAAAACCAATATGAATAGTCATTTGAGTATGAAACTATGCCAAAAACATGTTCATATAGGTGAAATTTTGAAAGCTGTTGAAAAGTTGTTGAAACTAGCCCCAGGGAAAAAGCATAGAGATGGGTTAGGAACATTTATACAATCATGATCCTATTGTATGGTTTTGACCATGTGATTTATTTTCTCATTTTATATCTTTGATGTTGTTTCTGAGTGATTTTTCATATTTTATTCCTATGTCTAAGTCTAAAAACCTATCTATATCTATTATGTGTATAGAATATACATGGATGAATTTCCCCTATTTTAAGGTATGTGTGGTAAAAAAATGAGCATGTAGCTCAAAATAATAATTTTGCAACCAAGTCTCATAAGTCTGATAATTTGTGTACAAATCACATGAAGGGATATTGTGGTGGCCACCAAGAAGAACCTATACCTATAAAGAGGATGTGTATGGTGGAAACCATCATGCTAATCAAAATCAACAATAGAAACAAGAATAATAGTAACAAAAATTTCAATAAGAGAATGGGTAGTAATCAACAATAGTAATGCATATGTAATTAAAAACACAACAGTGTAAATAATGTCGCATAAAAGGATTAACGCATGTAAACATGGGGCACACACGGGATCGCAAGTTAATCAAGGTTCTTGGGCATGTAAATAAGATATTTATTGTCACACAAGAAAATGCATAATGCCACAAACATGGGAAACCCACGATATCGCAAGACAAGTAATTCCCTTAGGCTATAATTAGAGTAGAAAACAATGAACTACATACACAACTAGAAAACATGTATAGAAAACTAGAGTATCATAATGTGATAAAATGACATAGAAAGTGATATAGAAGAGCATATGAAACAAAAAATTTCAACACTACACAAGACACGTGTTAGTCATGTTAGTTAAAAATAGAAAATACACTATGTATGTAATCAAGTGTAATGAGGAAGTGAAAATGTACTATAATGAAATAATAACACATGGTTTGTGTGGAGGGATGCCCCCAGAAGAAGTATGTAAGGAACAATGATAGCTCCCATAATCATGTATCAATATGTATGTCCTACATCATGCTCAATATACCCCATGAATGCATGTGTGTAAAGAAGAAAAATGTTATCTATCAATATAAAAGGATAAACAACATGTATAATGTAAAGTGAAAATAATGTATGCTAATGAAATAAGTGATGAGTTTTTTATTTTAAAAATATGTGAATGTTTTTAATTTTTTATTATATCAAGTGTTTTTGGAATTTCTTAATGCATAGATATATATAGGAGAAAGGGATAACATGAAATATACCAAATGATAACCTACAAAGGATGTAAATCAACCAAGGAAAATGATGGAGTCACATGCCTCATATGTATCATATAATGTGACTTGAGTGTTAATGGAACAATGGTAGTAATATGTGCCAAAGAGGGCCTAAGAGAAGAGAAATGTATAAAAATATGTGATATATAATATTGGTATGTTTCTATGCCTTATTAGTGATATTCACATAACCATGGGAGGACACATTACACACATTAGGCATAACCCTTATATAATTTCCCATGAGCATATATGATGAGGAAACCTATTCTTAAAAAATAAGGAAGGGTGATCTATAGATATTCCCAAAAGAAACTTAGGTGAAAGGGTCGCAAACAAGAGAAGTACGAGTTAGGGATGTAATGAATAAAAATTAGATGTGAAAATACTAAATGTTGAGTAATTAGACAAGTAATTAATAATGCACTACAAAATTTAAACTTGAAGATTTAGCTTGATGGGATGCACAATGTATCTATCTAAAGGGTTTGTTGAAGTTACATGTGAAAAATTGGGGAAAATCCCTTGGTCCTTGTTGATCCATTTGTAAATGGGATTATATTTCCCCATGTAGGAATAACTCGGTATGAGAAACATCTCCAAATGCAAAAGTAGAAGAATGTTCATCAAATGTAACATTTTCCAAATGTTTATGCCTTTAGGAGATGAATTATATCTATTTGAATGACATGTCTCATAATCTATAATTTATTTTTCTTTTAATAACTTAAGTTTTTGATCTAATGCATAACAATTGTTGTCACATTGTCCATTAATATGATGAAAATTGTAAAAGAGATGACTCGTTTTTTCCTCAAGTTGATAAGGAGGGTGATTATTATTGGGTGGTAACTGAATTAACCTCTTTTCAATCAGTGTTAACAAAATTTTATGAGTATAATCAAGATATTTTTCCAAATAGACAGGTTTTGTTCTTAGAGGGGGTGATAAATGAACTTTTTGTTTAGTACTAGGATGGTAAAAAGTGTTACCATAATGCAATATTTTGATTGGATGATCATTGGGTATAGACTCTAGTGATGTATCATAGTTATGTGTAACATGAGGTTTGGAAATATTTATATATGAATATTATAGCTTTTTTAGTTGTTCTATGTCTAGCTTAAAGTCAATAACATGTAAAATAAGCCCACTAAATGAGTCATGTGTATCATTGAGTAATTTCTCCTTGAGGGTCATGTGAGACCTCTATAGAATATAATTTGAATTTCTAAATCACTTGGTTGGTATAAAAGTAAGTGCATATTTTTCGTAAAGCATAGAATATAATCAGCTACAGGCTCAGTCTCACCTTGATGTAAAGAAGATAAATGCTCATATGTAACCCTAGGGCCTCTATTGCAACTAAAGTGTGCTATAAAATCATCTTCAAGGTAGAAAAAAACACATAAGTAACCACTAAGAAAATGGGTAAACTAGTAGAGAGAATCACCCATAACACTTTTAGTAAAGGATGTTAGAAGAATTTTTCATTTTCATTTGAAGCCATAAGTGACCTACAATGCATAAGATGTCTATATGTATCTTAAGTTACATCAAACAATTGGAATTTGGAATGAAAAATTCCTATGAAAATGAGC
Source organism: Taxus wallichiana var. yunnanensis (assembly GCA_018340775.1). Taxonomy (NCBI): domain Eukaryota; kingdom Viridiplantae; phylum Streptophyta; class Pinopsida; order Cupressales; family Taxaceae; genus Taxus; species Taxus wallichiana. The sequence goes on from CM031244.1 coordinate 413,153,299, forward strand.
TTAAATATTTTTTAGTGGGATGATATTTCCATAGATGGTATTAGCATCAATAATATCATAATAGGATTTTCTTTCTAAAGTCAAAGTGTGAACCTTACATTGTAAATCACCAACCGTGTGCATAAGACAAAGCACCTCTTAAGGTGGTATGACCAGACATTGAGAGGCTCATTCCACATTTGTAATTTCCCTTAATAGTATCCATGGGAACATTGGTTGTTTTAGAAGCCATAGTGGGTAATGTGTTGTGTGAAACCAAATTGGGTAAAACTTGAGGCTCTAAGGGCTCAATATTAGGAGGAGATTCTAAAGGGATACCTTTATCAATAGGAAAATTACTCACACTAGGATATGTTTCAACATGTATATTAGATGTAACCAAAGAAGAAGAAATATGTATATATTTTCTAATATGATCATTATGAACATTGTGATTTATAATTGGAATGGAATAAGTCAAAATAAAATCATTGCATTTTATTTCAAGAGGAAGAGTAGAAACACAAGTATATTCATTTAATTCATTTGCACTATGAATGTCATAATAATGGCTATCACTATTAATTTATTGTAGCTCATAAGGAACATCATCAACCAATGCATAAATGGAAATAATATCATCCATGTGTAATATTGAAACACTTTCATCATCATGAGAATTTAAATCATCTATGGCATCATATTCTACTATGGGATAAAATTGTTCTTGTGCATGATTAATACTCCATCCATCTACATGACATGAAAATATAGGATCAACATCCTAATAATGACTAGGAAGAGAGGGTAGATATTCCAAAATAGGAGATGATGTAATCTGAATATAATTTTAAACCAAATAAACCACCTCTTAGGTGTTGGCATGGTGTCCTAATAGGTGTCGTCATTTACGTAAAACCACATTAATGAAAAATTGAAGTTTGTATGATGATTTCTTGATGTGTTTTATGATGGTAACATACTAGTTCAGATGTATATAAGCTTCTACAATGGGATTCAATGAGGTATGTTTCTTCATGCAAGCCTATACAGGTGCCTAGGATGTGTTTCTTGGAAGTGTGAGCTTCTTGGATGCTTGGGAAGCATGTTGAAATGATGACCAACATTATTTGAGGGTGATTGGACACTCATAATAGTGGCATATTGTAGGTACATGTGGTTCTCTATCTTACTGGTGTTCATTGGGAGTAGGTATAACAACTTGGAGGTGTGACAGAGTGTTTTGGAGATAGATGAGCTCATGGAAGCTTGAATTTAGGTGTATCATGGAATATGAGGTATGTTTAGGTAATTTTAAAAGGTTACTTGATTTATTGCATTATTTTAGTTGACTCTAGCTTCTACAATGAGGATCTAGCATGCAAGCATAAGTAAGTCTTAGTGACTGGATATTTTGACCAATGTAATTGGTATTATGATGATTGGATATGTTATAGGTATGAGTCATTATGATCTCAATAAAAATTCAGGTTCCCATGATGTGAATTGTTTTGAAAGTATGACTGATTTTGTAAGACATGGTCAAAATCTAGTGCATTTCCAATTCGAAGTGCAACTTCAGATGCTCTTTGTGAAAAATGTACTTTGGATGGGACCATGTGTCTTTCAAATAATTGTATAGGGAAATTTTATAAGGTTTCTAAAAATAACGACTTCAGTTTTATCGTCGTATTTTATGAACGAATGTTAAGAAGGTAAAGTGGTTTAAAACCCTAGTTAAACCGTAGTATTTAGGAGAAGTTTCTAGAAAAGTGGATGTAGTGACCCAATATTGATTGGTTCATCAAAAGTGAAAATTTTATGTTGTAAATTAATCCTCAGGACTTCTAAAATGTATTGTTTATGTCATGGTGATGAGTGGGCCCCACCTAAAAATAGCAGTTTCTGGAGAACAAGGTTTTAGATCAAGATGGTCCAAAGGAGTAGCATACAAAATTGATGGTGCATGATTATTTTTAGTTTTTATTGATTTAAATGGAGGTTTTAGGACATGTTCCTGCATTTTTATGATGTTTTTAGGTCCAAACAAGTTGAGTGGTCAAAGGGCAGTTTTGGGATCTCAAATAGCAAGGTCCAGTAAAATGAGAATAACTTGAGCTACAGGTGGAGTTTGAAGTGATTAAAGTTGTGTTGGAAATAGGGTTCAGATATATTTCTATTTATATATGTATTTCCTCATGATAAGGTCATTTGATATGGTTTCTAAGGAATTCTTTTATTAATAATATTTTTGCCGATTCAAGATAGCATGTGTTCTAGTGAAAGTTTGGTGTCATTTCAAGCAATTGATGGAATTTTTATACTTTATATCACTTAGAAAGTGAAGAAGGATTAATTTGGAATCAAATTAATCTATTTTTATTTCTTTCATGCATGTATATATGATTTTATAAGCTAACCTTTGGAAATGGATTTTTTGGCAAGTCGATCTAGTTAAGGAAAATTTTGTTTTGGTTTAAAGTAAAGGATGTTTCATGACTTATAAATTTATTATAAGTGTTATAAAAATTCTTCCATTTTTTTGAGTTTCCACATGGCATGTTTTTGTTGAGTAGAAGTGATTTGGTGATCAGATGAAGTTTCGGGTGTTGAAGGGTGCATGAAACAATTGTTTTGAGATTTGTAAAGGGAACTGGGCCCAATAAATGAAATAATTTGATTGGTTGATATTAATTGTGACCATGTATGAATGTTTTATGATATTTTATTCATATGGAAGGTCTTTTAGGTCATGAAACAATTTACATTTACTATAAGGGAATTTTTAAGAATATGCCTATGGGGTTTTGAGCCATTTTTTGCACATGGAATGAGGATTTTAGCTAGGCTGACCTATTTGGGTCATATGTAGCTGTTGTAATTAATTTTTTTGAATTTTATAGAGATTTATGGGTTGAAATTATGATGAGGTACCGACCTCCTTTGAAGAAAGAAGAAGGAAAGTATATGAAAGTGAAGTTTTAGGTCATTTTGTGAGCTAGTCTTGCATGGGGGTAAAGTTACCTAGACAAGAGATATTTCCACGTGTGAAGGCATGATTTGAAGGTAGATCATATGTGATGCAGATTTATGAATACATGATAGCATGAGAGAAAGAATTTAGAGGCAAGACAAGTGAATAAAGAAGGAGAAAGAGCAAGTTTGATGCCCTAGGGTATGAGCTAGGGTTTGTGAGCTGAAATTAAGTGATCTCCAGCTGAAGTAGTGATATCCATCAAAGTTGTGGAAGCAGAATTTTTAGACATCAAACATATTAGGGTGGTTGTAGCCTCCTTATGGAGTGGGTGCTTCACCAAATTAGGGGTTGGTGATCCTTGTAGGGTTGGTGCTCTACTAAACTAGGGGTTGGTGCTCCTTGTGAAGGTTGTGCTTCACTAAATTACTTTGATTTATGTAATATAAGAATATTTTTAGTGGGTTTTCTTCTCCATGATGTTTTACCACTTATACCTTGAGTCTATGTGCATTTTATCATGTGTTATGGTTGTTTTGATGTTTTGTGCACTCTAAGAAAATAATGGTTGGATGCATGTGATTGGTTAAATGTTAATGGTTACTAATATTAATGGTTAATTGAATGAGAAATTTTTAGTACTAATTCACACCCCCTTAAGTCCATTATGCTTCTAACAATTGGTATCATAGCAGGTCCTTGAGAAGCAAGTCTAATAACTTTAAGGAGATCTTAGAAGAACAATATGGTGAAGAAAATTAGGAAAAATAATCAAGAATTGAAGGCCATGACTAAGAAGGATGAAGAAAACATAAAATATCTCAAGATTCAGTTGGAGAAGGCCATTTTAGATCCAAGCACAAAGGAAGAGGAATGTGAAAGACTAAGAAACAAGCCCTGTGAGGTGTGTGTGCATGGACAAGTTGACTTCAAAGAGGTGGTATTTAATCTACAAGAAGATTTGGAATTCCATAGGATGGAGAACATCATATTGAAGATTGAAATCAAAGTATTTGACAAGTGTTCTTAAGTCAAGGAAGAAGAATGTGACAAGCTCAAAAAGGAGATTCAAACCCCAAAGATCAAATAATTTGAGGAGCCTACTCTTGCAGATCTAGCAGTTTATCCTTGTTCCAAATCAAGTGAAGATGATGGTGTTCATGGAAAGAAGGCCTATTCAAGTCCTAATCCTATGATACAACCAAATGCAATAAGGTATGCAAATTTTCATGGTTATTTTTATGAGTGTAATGGTTATGGTCATATGGAAAAGGATTGTAGGAAGTTTTTAGTTGTGTGAACCCTTGGACAAATGATAAATATCACAAGAGTAATCAATCAAGTGATATACATGAGATTTTTTCTACAAGTTTTATCTCAAGGGTCATTTTGCAAGATATTTCTTTCAAGGCTCATCAAGGTAAGTAAAGAAGATTATTTTCTCCAAAGTAAAGGAAATATGGGTTCCTAAATTAGTCAAGGCTGGATTTGATCTAGTCAATGAGAATGAGAAAAAGGTAGTCAAGGTTGAAAAAACTCTAATCATGTAAATGAAGACAAGAAACTAGATTCAAGAGTTGATATGAAGCCCTCTTCTATGCTTGAGAAGGTGAGAAGAATTGGATTTTGGGATACCAAAAAAGTAATAAGGTATGCAAAATGAATCTTCCCATGTAAATTTGAAGTCCTTATTGTTTATAGGTGTTTGAGTTTTGAGTTCTTAAGTCCTTGAAGTTATCTAATTCATGTTGTCTTTGTATAAGTCATGGTGTAAAGAGTATTATGTTTGATATGAGGTCTAGATTTTGAAAAATGAGTTCTTATGTCTATGTTGTATCATTTCAAAATTCAATTGGTCTATGAAATGTTTCTCCAAGGTGGATATAGATTCCCAGACATTGATAAATGATGATGATCTATGTATTATTGAATCTTCGAGTTCTAATGTCAAAGTGTAGTTATGGCTTCCCCGTATAACGTCGTAAGTGATTTTGTTATAAGGTCAAGTTATAGACTTGTAAAATGGAGTAAAGTTAGAAAAACCTTGTTCTTGGTTAGTTTTGTTCCAGATGTGTTATAATATGGTACCAAAGAAAGCTTTTCATAAGAGTTATGAGTATAAGATTCTATCAAGTTTCATATGTTCATGCCTAATCTTTGTCTTGTCTGTTGAATATGATGTCTAATACATAAAGTGTATCCTGATGAGGTGAATTATTCATGTTTTCAATTTTGTGTCTACGTGTAAAGGAGTTTGAAGTCTTTGAGTACATATTCATGGATGTTTTTTTGTCGAGATATCCCCACTGGTATATATATGTCTTTTAGAAAGCTTTGTTGTTTAGTGAGATGATAAAACCTCGTGATTGTGTCATGTGTTAGTTCAAAATTTTTTTGGTCTAAGAATTTTTGTGCCAACATTTCAATATCATGATGTCCTGAGAGTGATGAAAAGAAGGAAAGGTTTGTGAATATTTATGAGTCCCTTGAAATCATTGAGAGAGGTCTCTGAGATATTGACAAAGATATCTACATCAATGATAAGGTCATATCATGATACAAGTTGAGGTTTATAGACTCTAATGTGAAACAAGAATTTCAAGGTCTACAAGTCGGGTAAGTTGATTGTAAGTCCGTGTAAGATGAAGATGATGTTGAGAAGTAGTGTGAAATTGTGTGCAATATGGTTCTCTCTAATGTATAAGGCTAACCTTTCAAAATAGTAAGGTGAAAGTATAAGATGAATGTGTTCCCTCAATTAGCTCCAAGAAAGTAATGGCTCAGATATGGTTCAAAAATATTTTGACTTGTAAAGATATAACATTGGCTTGAGTTTATCATGTCAAGAAAGAGGCATCTACAAGGTGACAGAGTATAATCTCCATGAAAGTCACTCAAGGACTATAAGAAGGAATGATAAATTTTCTCAGAGGTAAAATATGTGGAAATGTCTTAAGGAAAAGGTATATATTAGTGTGTGTAATGTCTTGAAGGTTTGATGTTGAAGCCACACCTGAGACAAGTAGAAGAAGGATACTTGAGGTATAAGTTTGTAGAAGTTATCGAGGAAGGGAGAGTTTGATTCCATAATTGATCTAATAGTCGATGACATGAAGAGTCTAAAAATATTATCTTTGTGAAATTGTAATTGTAAGTTTTTGATAGAGTATAGTATGAAGGTGAATTCTACCTTGATTCAAGGGTACAATAATTTCAAGGAACAAAGAATGATGTCAAGGAAAAAAAATTATAACTAAAATATGGTACTTGTCAAGATTGAGAGAATTATTCAATGGCTTGACGAGAGAAACCCTAGGGATTGTTTTATATGGTTATATGGTATAATATTGAACACAAGTGCATGAAGGTCCAATGGAGTTTGTAAGCTAGGTCTCAAAATTATTTATACTTTAAGGTGTCTCAATCAAGTAATCAAATCATGCATGGATTACCTCAACTACATAAAATGTCTATTAATTATTGTAAGTATTTGTAAGGGTCTCGTGATTAGTCTGAGTCTTAAATATATGTGTCACTATTTCAAGTATGAAGTGTATATTCAAGGAAGTATGACATACTTAAAGTATAAGTGCTCTCATGGTGTCAAGATGATATGGTAAAATCATGTATGAACTCCAATTTTTTTAAGGGCTCTATGCTAGTCATATAAGATAAAAATAGTTTGTGTTGTAAAATTGTATTCATGAGTCTAAGTATGTGTTAATGTTCAATACGGTGAATTCATGAGATAGAAGGTAAAGTAAAGTTTTTAAGGGTTTGTGCTCAATGTTGAAGCCTATTCTAGAAAATATCACAACTTAAGAGAAGTGAGAGATGGGAAAATTCATGAACTATGAGGTTTTGATGGATAAAAACCTAAGCCTATTCTCTAGGAGTGTATGTAAGTAGGATTCATGTTTTTAAGAAGATAAGTAGTTTATAGGTGGTAATGGTTTGAAGTGATTTGTGTATGGAATATTGAAAAGGACATTGCTACAAGTCAAGGAATCTTAGTTTATTGCTAAAAAAGAGATGTAATTTGTTGAGGCTCTATAGGACGGAGGTGTGCACATTATGTGTATATAACATAAAATTTGTGTAAATAAATGAGATTCATATCTCCCAGGGGTGAAGTTGGATTTTCTAAGAAGTTCGGGTGTTTAAAAAGTACAAAGAGCTAAAAATTACAGCTATAGGGCTAGAAGGTCTGGTTTAGTAGCCGATAAGATAAGAGTTCAAGAGATCCGAGAAGAATAACTCGGTGTTCAGATGTTAACCAGATTTTCCTAGAGAGTATGAGAGGAAGGAGTTGATATTTGTGTAAGTTAGAAAAAGTACAATCATGTGATGAGAATTTCAAGAAGATTTGTGACATAGGTCTCAATTTAGAAAATGACCACCTGACAAGTTTAGAGGAGGTAGAGTTACATGGTTTTAGAGGTATGAAATGTGTATGATCTTTATTATATCTATGATTTGTATGAATTTTTGTTGATGGAGTCCTTGTTGCTTGTGAAAGCTTGAAAATGTTTTTTTTGATTCATAATAGCTATCTGAAGCCTATGGAGCTCAAATTTTGCATAGTGACAATGTTGTTAGAGTCTAATGATGGTATCTTAGTCTTTGTTGATAATTTTCATGGTGAATATGTATGTGAAGTGAAGTGTGCTTACGAGTTGAAATGATCAAGTTTAGGCCTAGTGGTCGGTTCTTATCCTCCATGTGAAGAGTGAGTCTATGTGACAAATGCTCGAGATAGGGGAATATAGCATAGAAATTTGGTAAGAAGTTGTACTTTTTCTTCTAATGACAAGGGGAGCTATGTTTGTGGAAAATATAGTTTCTCTAAAGTGATTCTAGGCCATCCATGGTGTAAAGTAAGTGCTTTCTCTCGGTCGAGTTGTTTTGACTTATGAATGCTTTATCTCTACCCAATATGAATGAAAGGAAATGAAAAAGATGTTTGAGACCTAGAAAAAGAGGTCAAGAGAGTTTCTAGCCAAGGAATCAAGGTAAGTTTCCTAAAATTGTGCTTGGAAGCTAGGTATAGTGTTCTTAAATCCATGAGGGCTAGAAACTACTTTTTTAGAGCTTGTATGAGGTGTTAGAAAGGATCAAAATTGGTTGAAAATACACTAAAAAAGGTTGTCTTTGGGTTGATAGTGCCTTAAGGTTATTATGAAAAGTAAGATTATGCCTAGTATAGCTTGTTTTAGTCCTAGAGATGATGGTTCATTGACAAGAAAGGTGAAGTAATGATGTGACATGGTTATTTTGGCATTGTCTGGCATGATCTCATACGTGAATGACTCGATTTTAGATTTGTTACAAAATTGTAAAGAAGCTCAAAACAATGGTGATAGAGAAAAATTGGTGTTTTACATGACTAGAAAGTTGGATATGATGTTTTTTCCCATACCAAGGTGAGTTTATGTTTCTTTAATGAGTTTTTATGATGATCAAATGCTCGAGATGCTTGTTTCAGGGGGAGCATGGTGTTTGCATGCTTGCTATGAAGGAAAGAATAAGATTTTTGAGAAAAATAAAAAATGGAGCTAATTGAGACCTTTGGTTGATGTTTCCAACCAAAGTATGGAGGTATAGAGCTGAAGAAGGTGATAAAGTAAGCTACAGGAATTCCTTTGTCATTAATGTAAAAGAGAGAGAAGTTTAGTGTGGTTTCCATCAATGACAAAGGGGATATTGTAGGCATGGTGTCCTAATAGGTGTTTTCATTGATGAAAAATCACATTAATGATAAAGTGAAGGTTGTATGCTGATTTCTTGATGTTTTTATGAAGATAACATACTAGTTCAAATGTATATTAGCAGTCTGTACAATGGGATTCGGTGAGGTATGTTTTCCCTTGCAAGCCCATATACATGTGCTTAGGAGGTTTTTGGGAGTGTGAGATTCATGGATGCTTGGGAAGCATTTTGGCATGATTACCAACATGATTTGAGGGTCTTGGACAATCACAAAGTAGTGGAATAGTGCACGTACAGTGGTTCTCTATCGTTACAGTGCTCATTGGAGCAGAGATATAGTAACTTGGAGGTGTGAAAGAGTTTTGGAGCTATATGAGCTCATGGAATCTTGCATTCAGGTATATCATGGCATATGAGGTATTTTTGGGTCATTTCAAAGGTTTTTTGATGATTTATAACATTATTTAAGTTGACTCTAGCTTATAAAACGAGGATCTAGCATGCAAACATAGGTAAGTCTTAGTGACTAGAGATTTTGAGAATGAAATTGATATTATAATTATTGGAGATGTTATAGGGATGATTTATTATATGATCTCAAAAAAAAAAATTTAAGTGCCCATTATGTGTATTTTTCCAGTTTGGTGATTTTTGTAAGACATGGTCAAAATATAGTGTATTTCCGATTAGAAGTGCAACTTCGATGATGCTCATTTTGGATTTTAAGGAATATTCTATGGTGGGTTTATAAGGTTTCACAAAAATAATGAGGTTATTTGATCATCAGGATTTTATGAACAAATGTTAAGAAGGTAAAGTGGTCTAAAACCCTAGTTAAACCCTAGCTAGGAGAAGTTTTAGAAAAGTGGATATAGTTACCCAAATTTTGATTGGTTCATAAAAATTTAGGATTGGATGTTTTATAGGACTCATCAAGATTTCCATAAATTTATGTTTAAGGTCATGGTGATGAGTGGGCCCCACCTAAAAATAGAATTTTTTGGAGAAGAATGTTTTAGGACAAGATGGTCCAAAGGAGTAGCATGAAAAATTGATGGTGCATGATGATTTGGAGTTTTTATTGATTTTCATGGAGGCTTAAATAATTTTTCATGCATTTTCATTATGTTTTGAGGTCCAAACAGGATGACTAGTCAAAGGGCAGTTTTGGGATCTCAAATCGCAGGGTCCAGTAAAATGAGAATAACTTGAGCTATAGGTGGAGTTTTGGAGTGATTAAAGTTGTGTTAGAAATAGTATTCAAAGATATTTTCATTGATAAATTTATTCCTAATTTTTATGTCATTTGATAGGGTTTCTAGGGTATTATTTTAGTAAGAATATTTTTCATAGTTTAAGACTACACGTGTTCAAGTGAAATTTTGGTGTTATTTGAAGCATGAGATGGATTGGGAGATGATTCCTATCACATATAAATTGAATCGGGATGTATTTGGTATCTAATTAATCCATTTTGAGGTCTTGAGTGCATGTATAAATTATATTATGAGCTAACCTTTGGAAACAAATGTTTTTGGCAGGTCGATCTGGTGAAGTCAAATTTTGTTGTGGTTTAAAGTGAAAGATGTTTCATGACTTATAACTTGCTTAAATAAGTGTTATAAAAGTTATTATATTTATTTTTCATCGTCACATGGCATGTTTTGGTTATGTATAAGTGATTCGGTGATCAGATGAAATTTCTAGGGTGTTGAAGGGTGCAGGAAACAGTTATTTTTAAATTTGTAAAGCAAACTGGGCCCAGTAAATGAAATAATTTGATTGGGTGATATTAATTGCAACCATGTATGAATTTTTATTATATTTTATTCATGTGTAATGGTTTTGGGTCATAAAAAAGTATACATTTAATGTAAGGGCATTTTTAAGAATAGGCCTATAAGGTTTTAAGCCATTTTTGGCACATGTAATGAGGGTTTTAACTAGGCCGGCCTATTTGGGTCATATGTAACTATTTTAATTAAAAAATTTGAATGTTATGTAGATGTATTGGTCAAAATTATGATGAGGAACCGACCTCCTTTGAATAAAGAAGAAGAAATGCATATAAAAGTGAAGTTTTAGCTCATTTTGTGAGCTAGTCTTACATGGGGGTGTAAAGCGACCTAGAGGAGAGATATTTCCAGGTGTGAAGGAATGATTTTAAGGAATATCATATGTTTTTAAAATTGATGAAGATATGATACCATGATGGAAAGAATTTATGGGCAAGACAAGTGAAAAGAGGAGAAAAAGCAAGTTTGATGCCCTAGGGTATGAGCTAGGGTTTGTGAGCTGAATTAGTGATCTCCATTAGTTGTGGCAGTAGAATTTTCAGATATAAAACATCTTTAAGTTTCTGAGTTATTTATTTTTCATCCTTAGGGGGTTGTAGCCTCCTTGTGGAGTGGGTGTTTCACTAAATTAGGGGTTGGTGCTCCTTGTAGGGTTGGTGCTCTACTAAACTAGGGGTTGGTTCTCCTTGTGAAGTTGGTGCTTCACTAAATTAATTTTATTTGTGTAATATAAGAATATTTTTAGTGGGTTTTCTTCCCCATGAGGTTTTCCCACTTATATCTTGTGTTTATGTGCCTCTTCTCATGTGTTATGGTTTTTTTGATGTTTTGTGCACACTAAAAAAATAATGGTTGGATGTATGTGATTGGTTAAATGTTAATGGTTGCTGATATTAATGGTTAATTGAATGAGAAATTTGTAGGACTGATTCACCCCCTCTCATTCCATTGTTCTTCCAACATTGGGAAGTGAGAGAAGGGTAACTGCCACCCTTATCAAAATGTACCAAGTTTGGCACAAGAATGGGCATTGCCTACTTAAAGAGTGTACCAAGATGAATCAAGATTATGTGAAGGAGTTCAAAGAGTACATCCCTACATTCAGGATACATTTGAAATATTTAAAGAGTTATATAGGTTAAACATGAGAATAATCCATTAGGGTAACTAGAAAAAGAGATATCATACCTAGAAGAATAATTTTGATATCAATCAAAAAGGAAAACCTAAGCAACCTAGGGTTTAAGACATAATTTTCAATTTAGCGGCGACGGGTTCACCAAATGTTTTCACCCTTTTTAGGTTTAATAAGGGTTTTAAAATTATCATCAAACTATGAATGAAATAAATGTTACAGAGAGTTATTGTGATTAATTAATTTCTAACATTAACCATTTAATATCATAATAATTCTTTAATACTTGTAGAAAATGTACACAATGCAATAAAAATTCATAAAATACATGGGATTGAGTGCACTTATCTAATTACGGATGGTTTTGGACCAACTGGGTGTTTTGAATATGTGAACAGGGGTTTATGTACTTAACAAGGATTTGGAATTGGTACTATGAGTAGAAGACCAACTAGGGTAGGACCATACAATAGGGGCATGAACAGTTATACGGTCTTGATCCCTTTGTAGGATTTTTCACATGCTTAGAACTATAGTCTATAAGTTTCTAGTTTTCTCAAAAATTTATTATATTCATCATTGTTTGTTAGAAACTCCCAATCACACTTTAGGGGAATCTGTAAACTCTACTCGATCCTTCAAAACCCGATCTTTGTACATTAGTTGAGTTGGGAACCCATGTGCACTCACCGATGTCGCACTACTACGAAGATGCCTCAACCCACACATCATTCTCCACCTAGCATGTGATATCTAGTTGTAGTAAAATCAAATTTGACATCTTCTTTTTGAAACTTCTTAACTTGAGTTTCTCCCTCATGCAATCTACTTGAGTGGGTGACTTTGGATGTTTGAAAATGTGGGAGTCAATTCCCTAGACCTAGTGGAAATATTCATACCTATATATAATTCTTACCTAGTGAAATTGTAGAGGTATTTTTATAATGTAGGTAGTTTTTGGTGCCTTTTATGCTAGCTTATGTAATAAGATTCCAAAAAGTTCTTGAGAGTGTTAGGTGCCAAATGAGGTGAGTTTTACTTGCTTATATATTATTGAAGGTCATTTAAGTTGGAAATGATAAGCAAGGGAAAGTAAGTGACCCAAAGAATCATGTGCAACAGGAATTTAGGGACTAAGTTGAATTGGGTCAAGATTCTACAATAAGATTAGGACCGTATAGACATTCTTTCCCCTTATTTATGTTTTTGACCCAAGGGTGTAAACCTGAAATGTGAAGTCAACAAGTGGAGTATATTAATATCTTTCATGTATTTACTTCTTAGAGATTATCGACAGGGGAGTGTGTAACATCAAACAAGATAGACAAGATACCTAGGGATATACCGGATAATAAAGGATAAAGTGCACTTGTTTGAGAAAGAGATCAATGTCAAGAACAACAATGTTAAAGAGTAGAAGTACCAAATTTGAGTGTATACACATGTACAAAATTTTACTGATCCCAAGATAGTTTTTACTAACATTTGGGATGACCTGTATCAAACAACTATTCTTTTAATTTGATATCATTTTTTTTTTCATTTTTATCCCTTAGGTCATATTTATTATTATTTAGTATTCAAGGACACCTATATAAGTAAGTTTAATTTATCATTTGAACTCATTTATAACTATGAAGACACACTTATGCAAATATTATCCAAAACACTTTCAATATCTCCTCTCTCCATCTATAATAGAGTCACATCCTTAAGAACAACATATACATCAATTTTAAAGCACTCAACTAGGTCAATAATTATATCTTCCTTCTCCACAAGCCAAGTCATAGTCAAGGTCACTCCAAGGTTGCACATTTGCAAAAATTAAAAGATCAAAGAGCATTCACTCTAGGTTTGCATCACTAACACTCTATAGCCCAACTTCTATATTTAGCCTCATCATACAAAATAGCTAAGTCCTTATATCATGCTTTCGGGGAACACCATGTTCGATTTGTACTTCCGCACACACTGCGTGCCCTATGTCCATGTGCCCAAGCCTTACATGCCTTCAATACTTAGGCTACAATTCATCATCCCAACATTAACCCATACTTGTTTCATTGCCATCCCCGAAAATGGGTAACCATGATTTATCTTTCCATGAATAAAGAATAAGGAATGAAATAATAATTGTACACAAAGAATAAAAGAATACTTGGGCACTCTATCCCTTTGTATATAGAATTAACTATGGATATTCACTTTTTATCTCAGCTTCTAACTCATTACAATCACTCAGCGCCTTAATAGTTTTGTCAGGGATGTCTGCAAGTACCTTGTCCATCTCATTCAAACTCATGTTCTCACCTTCATTTGTAACACTCGAGAACCTTTTTCTAGGATTGAGACCATCCCTTCCATTACATCCATTCTTTGTGCTATGATTTTCCAATCTCCTTGATCTTTTCCTTGTGAGGGTCCTGGGCTACTACAAGCACATCGTGCTTCTCTACTACCAAAGTGAGCCTCTCCTCACGCCCAAGTGTCTCATTCTTTACTTCCTTGAGGACCTCATTCTCTTCTTCTAGAGTCCTTGTCTTGATTATTATTTCAGGTTTGCACACATGTTCAATGCCAAATATGCCTTTTTCAATTCATCCTTCAAGGTCTGCAGTATAGATTCATAACTAGTAATTTTGCATGTTATTGTCTCCTTGGCCTTCTCTTCATGTGTTGCAACATCCTTTGGTTTAGGCATCCATACCAGACCCTCATCCAACACCATATGAACTAATGTTTGTAAATAATGTAAAGCAGAGGGGAACTCCATAACCACCTTTTACTTATACTATGGTCTAACCTTTAGGATCTCATCCCCAATATACTCTGTCATTTCAAGAACGTTCTATGCCTTCACCTCATCACTCTCTTTCTCCTCTTTCAGTTACTTGATCTTGGTATCTTTATCTTTCCTATCTTCCAAAAATCTTGAATAGTTTTCTCTTTATCTATGTTTTGCATGCATAACCTCTCTGAGATACCTTCATTAATGCATTTCTCACCTTCTCATCTAACATATGATTGGGATTGATAGTTACATAAATAGAATGTGGTGCTTTATTCATTCTTAGTGAGATGAATGATTCTTCGCAGACATCAAAATCAAGATCGCCCATGTGAGGTTGCATGTTCCACAATATTTTTTTGTGTGCGTGTGGTAGCCATCTCAGAATACATTAGCTTGTGGCCATATAGCTCCTTAAGTTTCAAAGTACTTTGGAACCTACGCGTATGATCTTGGTTAGGTCATTAACATACCCGACTCTAGGAGTCTCATATGGTCATTCATCCTTCTCCTTACTAGAGCACTTACCTTTTGGAATGTGCACACCCAAATCCAAGCATTGGTCCTCCTCAATTGGTTTGTGTAGTAGTAGGCACTTTGGATGGTTCGCTCCTTATCTTCACCTATCTCCGAATCAACGGTTTCATTGCCCATTTCTTTCTCTTCCATCACTCTTGCATCATGTCTCAATTATTCTTCTTAAGGATCCTCTACGCCCTCAATGTCAACCAAAGTCTTCTAAACATTTTCCTCTAATTTATCTCCTCATCATCCCTAGTGGGGATGTATATGTACTACTTCTTTCTTTGGTTCTACCTTCACAAGAGGGTTCTTAGGTAACCTCTTGGGTGGTTGTGATGGTCCCACACTTTGATTCCTTGTTCTTCTCAACACTATCCTTTATTGTTGGTCCTCATCGCCTTCTTTGGAACCCATCTCAAACCGCACTTGTCTCCATTCCTACTTCCTCGTCTTAATTTTACACTAGAGGGGTTGCTTCGCAGTGCTCTTTTCTGCCCTACACTAGGTTACCTCCTTCTACACCTGCTCCAAGGCACCATTTTCTTCTTTCACTTCTTCCTCCTCTTTATCTTTGTCATCTCTAAGAGGCAAAGTCTTATACTCATCTTGAAAAGTACCCAGTATATATGTTTTCCCTTGGGTAACTCCAGGGAGCTTGAATTCATTTTCAACATACTTCCCATTTTCCAACTTGGGATTAAGGTAGGTATATACCTTAGCTTCTCCATCCTTCCTAATTTCTAAGCTCATAGAATTGATATGCATATCATCTAAAATAAAATTCTCAATATATGCAGACCTACCCGGGTATACATAGGTTTTCTGGAGTGTATGGTAGTCGCAATCCAATTTTTTTGCATTGAAGAGAAACATTTGTGCGTTTGAAAATTTATGTACTGATACCTAAAAATAGTGTGTAGTGAAGGCATATGTGATATTGCACCAAGGGCTCCACTTTCCATCCTTCATTCCAAAATGCCCTATGAAAAAGTGTTGATAAACGGAAAATGTACTTGTTTTTCTAATACCAAAGGAATATCCTTAGGTATTCTCCATTCTTCCTCAAATGCAGTGTGCAAGTGCTCATACCAAAGTTTTGTTCTTTTCTTATAAGGTCCCTCATGGATCCATCACAGGTATACTTTGCAAAAGCTCTTTCCAAGAGATTTCTTTTCCTCAGGATATTTCCACATCTTATTTTTGGTCCATCGAGCACTCCAATCCCTAAAAACATAGTAGATAGAAGGATCACACCAAAACTTATCTTCTCCTTGGTGTGCCTCTTCAACAATATTCTCAAGCAATGAAGCTAGTTAAATTGTATATTACTCCTTTTGTCATCTTCTTTTGCAATGTACAACCATGCCTTATTCACTTGTTACTTGCACTCTTGATTGTTTAACTTAGTGAGGAGGTGCGTTGTTGCCTAAATAACAAGGTATTTTTGCAACTTAGGAATATCCATTCTTCTTCCCCCTTATGTAACCCAACTCTTTTCTTATTGCTTCTTATGCCCTCCTTACCGGCGAGGAGGTGAGATCACTAACGACCTTGCCTAAGCTCCTTAATCTGTCATTCTTCCAATCAGGGGCATGGTAAGCCTCATTCGCCACCCAAAAAAGTAAAAGAAGTCCTCATGGACTCTACTCATCAACCATTGATAAATATTTTCTAGTTTTCCAAAGGGAGTTCATAAAGTTACAAAACTCCCACATTTGACAACAATTTTTCTGCGTCATCATACATGGCCATATCATTCTCTATTCTCATAGCTGTTTTTACCACTAACAGTTATCTAATTCATCTTTATTATCCTTAGTTCTATGGTTGTAGTCACTTACTTTGCTTCGCCAAACGTGTGACTCCAAATCATGGCCCCCATATACCCCTTTTTGATACTGCATCTCTAAAAATTAGCTTTCAGGGTGTCTTCAACTTCTATTTCTACTTCCTTATAATTTCTACCCTTGTAGCCACTCCAGTGCTTGCTTAAGTACCATAGCAACTATAAAAGTATGTTTTTGTAGTCTATTCGATCTCTGCAACTCAAAACCCACATGTCCTAGCTCAAAATCTGCGTGCCCTAGCTCAAACTTGAACCCTAACAACTGATTCTCCCTCCCCATGCCTTTATTTTGCTGAAACACTCTTTCAAATGGATCTCCAATCAATCTTGTGCACAAATCCATTTGGTTCAATTTTGTATCATAAATCTTCACACTTCTCACACAACTCACTCTTAGCTCGCTCTTCAACTCGCTCAAATTCTTCTTAATCACAAGGTAAAAATGATTTCACAACACCATCTTTTATAGATTTTGTTAATTTTTCCACATTTATTTTTCTCCACCTACCACCATACTCAGCATTAAATTATGTTTCTTTCAATTTTTTCACGCTGATTTTTTCATGCCCCATTATAACCTTATGGCGCGCCTACTACTCCTCGGCCACATACCTCCTTTACGTGCCTTCATGTGCCTTAAAGTACCTATCTATTATGCCTCAAACCAAGTAGTTTCCCATGCTTCAATCTACCTCACGTTATACTTTTGTCCATTCATTCACATGTGGTATTTATGTGTGAGAAATCTTTCTGTATCCGCACCTTTACCTTAAGCACCTGCACAATATTTCTCTATGCATAACCATCTTCAGAGAATGTTCAAAATCAATCCATTTATCTTGTATATACTCCACCCCACACTAAAATTATGTGTGGTCCTCTACACATGAATGCAATAGATAGTAATCATTTTGGATGCAAGCACGATTATTACACAAAACACTGAACTAAATTGACAAAGCATAGAAACGTTGAAAGGAAACACATAAATTAAATGCATTAAAGGAAATCTAATCTAATGGAAATACTGCCTTATTACAAACACCAAGAATACTTATTTATAGTAGGGCTTCAACCTACTCCCATTGAAATAATTGAGAAATTGTGTCCCATCCAATGCCTATAACTAGAAAGCGCCTGAATCAAGTATATAAGTCACAACATACGGTCCCAACCAATGCACTTGAAACTTTCCAAGATGGCACAAAAACTTGGAATCATAAAGAAGAACCATATATCCAACTTCAATTTTCTTATCCTTAATATGCCTATCATGAAGCCTTTTTCCTAGCCCTTTTCTATCTTTCGAATCCAATGAGCAATGGCGCGTCTTTCATCCAAATACATCAGTTTATCAATGCGATCTTCAAGTTATTTTTCATCATCCATACCTCTGCATGTACGTGCACAATACGTATAGAAGGTAAAATGAATTCCATCGTAAAATATCCTTATGTGCAAACACCAACTAAAAGGGTTTGGCTTTGTTTAGTCTTTTGTAATTTGTCTTGTATCCCAAAGTACAACATAAACTTTATCATCCCAATCCTTCCTTCCAATATCACAAATATTAGTCAATGTATGTCCCAATATCTAATTAAAAGCCTCATGGTCCCATTTTCCTGTGGGTGATAAGGTGTTATTTTATGGTGTGCCACCATAAATTCTACCAATAATATCCTGATAGTATCATTAATAAAATGAATACCCATATCACTTTTCAAAATCAAGGGGCATTCATACCTACGATTATATCCTCCCATAAGAAAATTATTTTTATAGTTGATGTGCAATCCTTTATAGGAGCCACTTCTTCCCACCTTGTAAGATAATTTGTACAAGTTATAATGTAGCACGATCCATTCCTGTGTGTGTGTGGGAAATAGGACCCACAAAGTCAATTGCCCACTTTTCAAAAGGTTCTATACTAGAAATAGGTCTCAAACACATTTCATCTCTATGCCCAAGATTTCCAAGTGCTTGACGGTGATCACATGCCCTAACATACTCTTTATAATCCTTATATAGTGTTTCCCACCACAAACCAACCATCGAAGAATTTGGCGCAGTGGTAACATCTCCAACATAATGTCCACTTGCAATCCCACCATGAGCTTCTTCCATAATAGCCTCATGCTCATGCTCAAGTACACACTGACACAAAACTTCATCCTAGCCTAGTTTATATAAGTCTCGACTAATCAACATGTAAGGAACGACACATATGGCAAGTTGTTTCTTCTTTATACTCTTCATTCCTTTAGGAGCCATGTCAAAGTACACAAAAATATAACAATATATTATAATTCGGAGGGAAAATGATTCAATCTAAATAGTTTTACATCGACATTGTGTCCTCAATGCTCTATACATCCTCACTTGAATTAATCCTTGATAGATGATCTGGTCTAGAATTACTCTTTCCTGGCTTAACCACAATTGTAAAGTCAAATTATTGAAACAACATAATCTAATGGCATATGTGCCCCTTAAAACATGATTGTTTACCAAATACTTCAATGCCATGTGATATGTATAAAATATAAAGGGTGTAGCTATAAAGTATTATCTAAACTTATGCAACACGTAAATCATGGACAAGGCTTCGCGCTTTGTAGTTGTATAATTTTATTCAGCTGGGGTCAACTTCCTGCTTGCAAAACAAATGGGATGATCAACAATCCCATCTCCAGGTTGTGCTAACACTACTCCAATGGCCATGCTAGAAGCATCAACATGCACATGAATGGATTATCCCAAGAAGGAAAGTGTAGAATGGGTGCAGAAGTAAGTCTTTCCTTTAATGTATCAAATGTGGTCTGTTGCGCCTCATTCAAATGAAATTCCCCTTACTCTTCAACAACTCCTCCAAGGGTGTGAAATCTAGCATACCCCTTAATGAACTTCTGTAATAACCTATATGGCCCAAGAATCCACACACCTCACTCTGATTGGTAGGTTCCTCCAAACCCAAGATAACTGCAACCTTGGTTGGATCTACCAATAAACCTTCCTTGCAAATAATGTGTCCCAACAATGTACCAAAGGGTGTAGCAAAGATACACTTCCTAATATTCAAGGAAATTTTTAACTATCTACAACACTCAAACATGAGCCTCAAGTTGTCACAGTGATCTATTACTAACCCATATATAGTCCAATCATCCAAGAAAACCTGTAGAAATTTGTGTATGAAATATTCAAAATCCTATACAACAATGCGCGAAAATATTGAGGGCGCGTTATTAAACCAAAAGGCATAACTATGTATGAAAAATTTCCCCATTCACTAGTGAAATTTGTCTTATCTTGATCTTCCTCAGCAATCCTCACTTATGATATCCAAAAAATCCATTAGTGAAGGAGTAGATTTCAAGCCTTGATATGCCTTCCAAGATCTCCTTCTATAAAAGGTGTGGGAAAAGGATCTATAACACAAGCAACATTCAACTCCTTATAGTCCACATATATCCTTATCCTACCATCTTTATTTATGCTAATCACCATAGGGCTAACCACTCTGATTCCTCAATGGGCTCAATGATTCCAGACTTCAACATCTTATCAATTTCTTCCTTAACCTTGACATAGATTAGGATTCATCATGTAAGGTCTCTTCCTAACCGGCGTGCACCTTCCTTTAACTTAATCCTCATCTCACCCAAAGATGGATGCACCCCTTTTAACTCATGATAGCCTCTAGGAAATAAGTCTTAGAAGTCACGCATCAACTCAATAATCTTATAAAACTCTTGTTCATACCAATAATCACCAATAATGGCCTCTTTGGGTTCTACATCTATTCTAATGTTGACTTTCTTCATTTTCATAGGCTCATGATACACATGAATCTTCTCATCTGCACTATCCTAAGACCTCACGTACCCACAGTGTGGTCAACATCCACATTCTCAACTTCTTCATCATCAATCATGTAAACCAATTTACCCTTTCTTTTTCTAAGAAGGCACACGCAAGTTGTTCTTCATCTCTCTCTCCTCTTCATCAAAGTGTGACTCCAAGTCTAACTCTCTAGACTTATCTAAAGATTTCTTCACCTTTTAACTATCCCCCATTATAAGGTGTTTCATAATCTATAATGCTTCATTTTCAGGAGGTTTAGTAGAGAAATAGTCAAAGGTTATGAATCATACCTAAAGTCATCTCTTCAGTTAATTGTTTCCCTTGTTAATTCTGCATGAACATACCATGTGCGCGCACAACTGCTGAGAGTGGTGTAGAACTTATATACCCAGAGTGATGGTGGCAAGGCCTCCCCCTCCATCCGAGTCTCTCACACTTCTGAATGTGATGTTGAGCATCCTTCCCATGAAATGGGAAATTTTTTGAGGGTACATTGCTCCTAAGAAACCTAGTAGAGAAGGTGATTCTCACTTCTTGCCACTCCAAAAGGGTATCTCTGTGTGTATTCCACCAACATGCAATTATTCTGCGTAGGTATAAATCAACATATTTATTCCTTCTACTTGATCTTTCCACTAATCTTACATGGCACATAGAAATACATCAAGATTTCCTTCACTAGTGTACCAAGGTACCTGTCTGCAACCTAAATGATGAAGAGAGCTTGGCCCGACCATGCACATAATTGTTTCTGTATCTCCCTCCCACCATCTCATACATCCCATGAACCCAGTTATCATAGGAAACACTTGTAGCATCACTCATTGACTGAGCATCATCCCATTGAATAACTCTTTCCTTTGATGGTTCAAGAACTTGGGATCTCTAGCGTACACACGTATATTTTGTTCAAATCATCTTCACTAAAAGGTTATACATACGGTGTAGCATTTCCATCTATCAAAGGAATGATCACGTACTCCTCCTTATTCTAAAAATTAATGTAACCTTTGTTAAAGTGTAGATCAACATTATTTGCATAACACCAAGGGTGCCCAAGTAAATTTGGAAAATTGTGTTCTTCTACAAGCACCAAGACCTCAAAGTCCCAAGTAAATTTTGCCCCATGAATATTAATAGTGGCATCCTTCAATACCCAAATGGGCATGGCCTTAGTCTGTTTTCCATATATAGCACATTCAAAGAGGGCTGCAATGGTGGTCTCCCCATCTGATTCCAAGCATCCAAAGTGATTACATTCACTTTGCACCTGTATCAATCAAAATTTTACTCAAGAGCCATCCATCAATAACTACATTCAAAGTGATCTCTTTATCATACTCAAGACTCGAGGAGGTAGGTTTTCATGTAATATATGTCTCTTGCACTCAACTACAAGTGCACGATATATTCTCCCTTAACCATTCCCCTAACAAAGGAATGATGTTATGTTAGCGCAACATCTTACAAACCTCCTTCAAGTTATCAACATATTTTTGGGGAAGATCAACTAAATTTTTCTGCTCGACACGTGACTACTCTTTCAAGAATTATATCTCACCTTGCAAGTTTCTAATAACCTCCATATTTTCTTGATAAACCTCCTTTTGATGGGTAGGGTCTAGATACTTTTCATGCAATACTTTTTGTTTTGTAATAACATGTGTTTGCTTTATAACTTCCTAGCGTGCGCCACATCTACGCATGTAGTGACTAGAACATGCAATACCTCATCTTCCCGTTGTAATCTAACCATTCCTACACCTTTATCCTAATTATGCTTCTTGCTCATGTGTTCATATAGATATAGGCATTCCTAAAACTTATGATTCTTTCCACACCACGAGAAAACGATGTTCTTAGGGAATTCATGCCTATAATGATTAGGGGATCCATGTGTATAACAAGTTCCATGAGGAATTCACCTCTTCCACCGCCCACGACCTTAGCCTTTGAATCCTCCAAGGTAACCTCTACCCCTACCACCTCCATTAGAGTACCCTTCATTATGATTATGATGCTCACCTTGTTCCTTAGAATTGTTTGCAACACTAGTCTGACATACACTAGTTTTGATGGCATCAAGAATCGATCAATCAATCGTAATTACTTGTATCATGAGTGGTAGACTTAGAAATCTTATAATAACGTGATACATTATTCCTTATTGCATGCTGCAATTGGGGGCACCTACTTAAATCATGATCTAAGTGACATATTTCACAATCCAAAAACACGGCATTCACCAATTTATGAGGGTAGTTATCCTTAGTGTGTCCTTCCACCTCGCAATCTATACACCAAATACCACTGTACATCTCATGAGATGAATTGGATGATAACATTTCTAATTATTTTTCCATAGCTACAATATGTGCCTCCAAGAATGGGCTAACACCATTTTCCACACTCCCAACTACCTCAATGCGCAGAGCTACCTCCAAAGCCTTGCATGGGTCTATAAATGTTTTATGTGAGAGTGCTCTTAAAAGTGTGATCAAACCTCCAACGAACCACTGATCATGTTGACTAGGGTGAATATCATAGGACAACTTTGACAATAAATTTGTAAACCATGCATCATACTCCTAACACTCTCACCATGCCCTATTTTATATCCTTCAATTCAATGATGTTTTTCTATTCAAACTCAGGTATATAGAACTCATCTAAGAAGGCATCATGCGAGTGTAGTGTAATCTACACAAGTCTGGTTTGGATCATACTTCCTATACCAACTATGTGCACGCCCTTGCAGAGTTGTAGAAAATTGACTTGCTTTACGCTCTGGATCTGTAATTCCTATAACATGCCATATTATCTCACACATGTGTACATGCCCAACTTTAATTCCTCTATACTCTGGTAATCAAAGAGACATCTCATAATAAACTTGTTATGGATTGTGTGGACCGTATCCACCAGATCTAGAACCTATGTTACCTCCAAGTATTCCCTCCTCCTCTAGAGCCACCAAATCCACTAGATCCTAAACCACTTAATCCTCCCGATCCTCCTCCTATAGTGGGCACTATACTAGAGGATGTGTTACCTTGTGTTCCAATAGTTTTACTAAATTGAACTCCCATAGTCTACAAATTTGTGTTACTTCTAGATATATTACCAATGCTCTACGTGCCCACATTCGACTTGAAGACACCCTAGAAAATATACCACCAATAGGACCACCAAACAAAGAAGACTACGTAGCCATCTGAAAAATCATGTATTCAAAGGAAAATGAAATCTACCTATTGCTACTCTACCACCAACACTAACTTCTGAATCTCAATAATTGTTTAGAACTGGATCACCAAAAACAAGGGTGAGGTCGTCGGGTGGGATCGGATGTGCGCCCGTGGCTCTTATTTTCTCTTCCTTAGATGCACTCTCATCAAAATCTAAAGGGGACCATCTACCATGCTTTCCTAAGGATGGGAGAACTAGATGCTCTAGCTCCACGTCTTCCATGTGAGCTCTAAATCCTTCCTGAGCCATCTCTCTCCTCAACTCCAAATACTCCTCAATGTCGCGTCTCTTCATCAATTCCCTCTCACGCACTTCATTATACTCAAGCCACCTTTCTTCTCTTTGTCTTTCTTCTTCTAGGTCCACCATATTTCACCACACCTATTTTTTTCCCCACACATAGTGGGGTTTAGCTACCAATATGACGTTTTTCCAAATCTAGAGTTAAAATCAAGGTCTTAATCGCTAAAGGGATAGTGCACAAATAGGATCCTCTCGGATTCGCAAAAGAACTGAAACTCGGAAACCTTTGTACAAGAATAACTAGAAATAATGTGCTCCAAAGTGTAACTTTGCAAAACACCACTCCACCATTGTCCAAGTTAAATCAACATCATGTAGATCCTGGTAATCTTCTTGTGTCCATACAATTTTTTGGAACCTCGATTTCTCTTCGATGCATAAGCTACCAACCACTCGTATAACTCTATGGGAAAACAAGCGAAAAATGTCTCATAGAGCTCATGATATAGATTTTTTTCAACCCATGCGCATGCATCAAATTTAGATCCAATGTTAAATCTATGAGCAAAATCTCCTTCTAAATTCTCTACCTAATCTTCAATGCTGGCTAAAATCAATTGATACGTCTTCATCATGCAACATCCTTGAAACAATTTTAAAATAGGTCCCAGTAACAAAACCAAAATTTAGTCTTTTATTTTACCAAAAATCCAAAGGCGCGTTGGCACATCATCCCGGGAAAACCTGATTGCTCATTTGAAGCGCGCAAGAGGGTACCAAGTCCCTCTTTTATGGCAGCTTGTTCAAGGAGTTAGCATGATCATACAAATATTCCAGATCCATAACAAGTAATCAAGTATAGTGCATAACATAAACTAGATCTAGATCATAACCATATACAAGAATCAAGATTAAATTCACCATGCAAGAACCAGTCACATATATGTCAACAACTAATATCCAACCACAAAGATCCATTGTATTAATTATTGTAAAACACAAAAGTTGGATACATACATAAGAGTATCATCATAGGTCATGTGCACTCATAAAAAGCAGTAGCATAACTCTACAAAATTTGTCTCTCACCCCTCTAAATTGTGCAAATTAATACATATTTATAGGTAGTGGGGACTTTCCCTTCACTACTCATGCATTCTCGAAATAGGCTACATGCTAAGAATAGCCCATGCCTTACTACAAGATAATTAAAAAAACATGAAAGATTGCTAAAAATACATTATCTAATGAGGGCATATGCACAAAGATGGGGGCCAAAAATGGACACAAATCCATCTTTTGGCCATTTTGGCCATAACGCGCGCATTATGGATCGGTCACAATATAACGTGCTCACATTATGGCTTAGTCACTATAACGTGAAAAGGAAAATATAGGTCGTTTTATAAGGTGATCATGTTACTGGCTCGAGTTTACCAAGCTAAACGTGCTCGTGTTATAACATTCTCGTGTTATGGTTTTCTATGTGTTTTTCCACTTTATCCCTCCCAAATGGACATATTCCACATTGGAAATAAGAACGCGAGTTTGTTATAATGCACTCATGTTTCATCTTGTTGGGGTTTTAAATACCCAATCAAAGGATTAGATTTCTAACCTAGGGGTTTGGGTGTGTATTGCATGATTAAAATTGTGTTTGATAGAAAAACATCAAAATTTCACGTGTGCACCCTAATATCTCGTGCTTTAAAACATAATATTCAAAAATAAATTATACTACAATGTCAAGCTCATTTTTACCTTGATGACGATATAATTCTTTCTAAAATCTAATTAGTTTAAGGCTTTCATCCATAATTTCTTTTACTAGTGCCTTATTTTCTTGCAAAAACCTATGCATACGTTTTGGTGCACAATTTACATTTTTTCATCCAAATTAAAAAAGAGGTTTTTTCTAAACTCCATTCTACATGCACTAAAAAACCTAAAAATGACTTTTTTTCTCAAAGTTATGGGGGTGCACACACAAATATTTCATTTTTGGGATATGTGCACTTTGAAAATTAATTAAAAATTATATAAATAAATAAATAAATATATATATATATATACAACTCAAAAAAGGGGGCACACACAATAGGTTCTTATCTTTTTTACACAAAAATAGACATACTTTGTGTGCACACCACATTTGAGCCTCTTAATCTCAACCATTTTCAAAAAAAAAAAGTAGTTTAGAAACTAGATTCTGAGCTCTATGGTACTTATTCTTATTACTTTGTCAAATTTTGAGCATAGGCATATTGATTTATTCAATGAAGTTGATTTCACCGATTTCGGGAAAAATTTGTCCCTTTTTACCCCCTTTTGGCCCCCCATCTTTGTGCACTTACCCATGATATAAACTACATATCTAATCCTATTAATAACTCAAAACTATGCATGTCACTTAATCTTCCACATTGGTTTATGGATCTAAATGGCTTCACAAATAGCGTGCATTGCAGGTAGCTGATTTACATAGTAATCGGTGTCGGTCAACTAGTAGGGACCGACATCGGTCATCTAACCTTAAGCATCATCACTGTGCATGGAATGTTTTTATATATAACATGTGATTAGATCTAGCCTTTGATTTAAAGGTGATCTAAAGGTTGTAATTGCATATCTAAGGTGCCATAAGTTTTTGTATGCTTATATAAGCTAAGAAACTAGGGTTAGAGAGTAGAATTGAGTAATCCTTGGTTGATAGGATGAAGAAGAAGAAGAAGAAGAAGAAGAAGAAGAAGAAGAAGAAGATAGAGAAATAAGGTTGCATAAAGACAAAGATTCAATGGAGAGAAGTGGGACGGGAAGGAAATAAAGGGTATATTTGAATGATGAGAAGGTGGTAATGTCTTCTATATTTCCTTTGTATTGTCTTATCTCAATGTAATGTAATAGCTTGTATAGTATTCAAAGTACATAGGTTTATTCTTGTAGATCCACATTTGTTGTGAGATCTTGTATTGTAGATCCATGAGATCATGTTGTATTGTTGTTCCATATGAATCTAGTATTTTATCTCGTTGGAGATATTATGAATACTAGATAATATCTAGATATTATAGAGGAAGTCTTCTTATATGCATAGGTTGATGCAGTGAGATGGAGGAGAGACTTACTTCTTGGTGCACTGATATGGTTGGACATTGGTAGACCCTTGTGAAAGTTCTTGTTTGTAGATTCACATGAGAGCTTAGTTACATAGTGGGAGATGTAGTAGTTCCTGTTATGTGAAATCTGGTGGTTTTTGGAGGCATGGTTATAGTACACTCATGGAGGTCCATTTAGAGATTTGGAGGAGAGGATATACTCTTGGAGAGATGCATTGTACTCTTGTATGAAGAGTTGGGTTTTACTCTTGTTCATTATATATTATATGAGATCTCTATCTTTGGTGGATGTAGCCCACATTGGATGAACCACGGTACATGTTGTGTTATGTGTGAGTACTTTGTTTTGATTTGGATTGTTCTATTTTATACTTCCACTTGTAGATTTTGAGGAATTTTTTAGATCCTATGTGCACAATTTTTTTGGTTATTGAATCATAATACTATTATGCGGTCCTAATTCCCTACAACTTGTATCGGATCTTTGTTAGCTTGGTTAGGTTTCAAAGAAAGGGTTTGCTTCATGGTTTTGTTAGTAGTATTCTTGACAGTGTATGAGAGCGGAGTTTTATTTTGCTTGAGGTGAAAATTTCAGAAGATATTTAAATCTCAATTGGAAACTAGAAATGTGAGGTTTCTAGAAAATAAAGTGACCGAGAATCGGGTAGGTGGCAACCGGAACTGGTTATAGGGTGACCGTGGTCGATTCTTAAGCAACTTAGTTTTAAAAAAATCACAAATCTGGAGAATTTGAGAGATACATGGAATGTTTCTTGTTTGCTAAGGTGTCCCTAGTTCTTGGAGACACAAGCATGGTGATCAAATTATAGATCGGGGTTATAGAGGTATGGTTTTATCTTGGTATTGCAGTGCTTTACATTTTGATTACACATGCATGTTTTGGATTGTAGATATGAGTAGAGGAGCGAGTTATGCATCCTTGGTGAAATTAGATGCATGGGACGGGGAAAATTTTAGTGGTGAATATTCATAATTTGGTTAAAAGTAGGAACTCTAGATTGTGAATTGATTATTTTACGACCATGGCAATGACCATGTTTCACCCAAAAATTACACAAACAATAATTTTTCCCATGTGAATAGCCAATGGATCTCCAATCCCAACATATATTTTTTTATTGAATCGTCACGTGATAGATGGGTCAAGGTTTTAAAACATTCTTGGATCACCAAGAAATCTATGGAACCTTCCTGTTCATTTGGTCTCATTCACTAACATGTTTAGAATTTTTTTGAAATTTGATTAAATTTTCCATATATATATATATATATATATATATATATATATAATACACACATGAGATAGAGAGAGAGAGAGATCTAGATTGGAAGTCGTTAAACCTTTAGAAAACCCACTAAATGTAAAAGACCTTGTTAATTGCCTAAGAAGTTGCTAAAACTTTTGATAAGCCTCGGTGCATGAGGAGCGGCCAAGTGTCACCCATTGCAGGCACTGAGTGCGAAAGATATGAGAAAAAAGGATCCCCAATGCCCAGAATTGAATATTGGGTGGACATGTGGGGGATTCGAACATCCTCAAGGAAAAGGCATTCCATGGACTTCAAGCTGCGGAATGAACCAATTTAATAAAATTTCCTATCCGCAAGTAGGTGAGGTAGAGTGATAGTCATGGTAACATGTGACAGACATCCATTTGAATGTTTTCCAAACTAGTTTAGCAGATACACCATTTGATTTGTAACTTATTTTTATTATTTTACCATTTTCACTAAAACAACAAACTAGCTATAAGGACATTCACCAAAACTATGAAACTAGTTATAGGGATATTTGCCATGATTTCTATAATTTTTAGGGGGTTCCTTAAAATTTTCCCTACACAGGTTTCATTAGAGAGGTTGTAGCACATGACGAAGACAAGGCTTCCATTAGATAAGCATGTCCTTGATTGAAGATATGGTTGAGTGTCTTGGTATTGGTAAGGTGATGTATCTCATCTTAATGCAATTTATGCATTAATTATTGTTGTATTGTTTTTGTATGAGATTTAGGTGCTTCTTGAAATGACTGGCTCAACACAACTATCGGCTTTGGTCAGAGTAGGCACTTGGTTTGGTGTACTATGCCAATTTTGTGGTGTTGTGTTCGTTCCAATAACACCGACGTCGGTCACAGAGGAGCGCGTATTGGTCAGGAAACCGAGCTTGGTCTCTATGGTAGTGAATCTATACTAGGTTTTTGTAGTAGGAGAGGGCATGGATGGTTTAATGTCTTGTTTTAGAGGATCGAGTTTCTTGCACAGAGTGTACATGGAAGAAATGGTGTAGATCACTTCAATGATTGAATCAGAAAGAGGAAGGAGTTGACTCGGTTAGTCCAGTGAGACTTTGAGTTAGGTATCTTTATATGATTCATGTTGTATTTCTTTTGTTTGAAGAAATTGATTATGTTTGGATAGTGTGCACAAGAAAAATATGCACCATGGATATTTGGTTTGACTTTTATTTCCGGGATGTGTTGGAATCTAGAGGACAAGTATATCTAGTCTAAGGATGAGATCCTCAATGAAAATTCATGTTTAGACACAATTTGCAGTAACGAGATATGTTGAGTACATATGGATGAAAAGAAGGTGAATCACCTACTTCACAAGAAGTCCAAACTTTTGTGATGTAGAAGTTTTCTTTGTTAAGAATGGAATCAAGTTTATATTTATTTCATCTGGTTTTATTTCTCACTGATATATATTGGAGATTTTGAGCTTGATGATTAGAGGTAGTGCAGGGAGTTCATGTTGAGTGGGAGTAAGCCATGGTTGTTGGCATTGCAGGTTGGACACGATGCACGTGTGGAGTGAGAGGAGTATGCTACCCTTCAGAATGGCATGAGACACAAGTTGTTTTGGAGGAAAGTCATGAATTTGTAGGTATTTTGAGTTTATTGCATGGTGATGTCACTTCTAGTTTATTTTGTGGTGCCTAGATATCCCTATGGGATTTCAATTGATGGTGATTCAGCTGGGTTTAAATAATAGAAAATATTTTTGAGTTTGAAGGGTATAAAAAGATAAATCTATTTATAGAGACCGATGTCATTCATATGGGAAATGTGGTGGTCAAGATTTTATCAAATTCGGTTGGGCAACCGTGGTCGGTTAGGCTACGGGTTTGATAATAGTGTTTATTTACCATTTTTGGATGGTGCCCTTGTTTTCTTTCATCCTGGATGGTTATGTAAAGTATATTGATGACATGTTTGCTGGTATTTGCACTATTTTGTTAGTAATATGGTTTAACATGGTTGTTTTTATTGACATCGATGAGCAGATGATTCATATTTGGCCTTGGATTTAGTCGGTAAAATAATTTCAGCTTGGAAATCTTGAAGATATGGATGGATGTACATGGTGAAGTTTGTACATGTGGATAGGTTTTGTTTTGTGATTCTAGGATGATGCAGATGTTTGTTTTGCACATGGATGTCTATGAGCATAGTTTATATTCCCTTGAGCATGATTAGGGGATGTTTGTATTTCCTCTTGTTACTATGTTACTCCATTGATATGTTATCTACAGATGGTTGTCTTGGACATGCAAGTTGTTTATGCAAGGTTGGATTTATAGATTGTAGTGTTTGGATTCTTTGAGTTATGCAAGTGTTTGTGGATTGATCACCCACTGGTTGCATGTAGAACTCATTTGGGTTGTCTTTACTCAGGATCTTATTTTTGCTTTCGCATATTCCAGTTTGACTTGATTTTGGTTAGTTGCATTGGTGGTTGCATGGAGACATGGATAGATCGTTAGAGAATATGGTTGATTTTATAGGTATGGCTATGGATGTGAGTAAATATAAATACGTTAGTTTGAGTGGGAGCTCTTGTAGGTGTGTTAGTCATGATGGCTTGTTGCATGAGAGGCTTGGTGTTCTGTTACATTGGTGGGAGCTTGGTGTATGTGTAGCTTGTGTATCACTGATAAGTTGTAGCTCCATGTAGGTATTTTCTAAGTCATGGTTTATCTTCTTAGTTTTAGAAGATGGTTTAATATTCCTAATTTCATTTTAGAGAATTGTTGATGTAAATAATAGATGGTCTTCACGGTGGTATGTAGAGGGACGGTGATGTATAAGTGTGCATGTACATGTTCAACAATTTATCTCCAAGTGGGAGATTATTGGGTTGTGGAGATAAATGGCTTCACAGATAACGTTCATGCATTGCAGGTGGCTAGTTTACACAAGAACTAGAATCGGTTGGATAACCGCATCGGTCGACTAGTAGGAACAAGCGTCGGTTGGCTAACTGCAATAGGATTGTCGGTCACATGTCCGTGGAATGTTTTTATATATAACATTGGATTAGATCTAGCCTTTGATTTAAAGGTGATCTAAAGGTTGTAATTAAGCTAAGAAACTAGGGTTAGAGAGTAGAATTGAGTAATCTTTGGTTGAGAGGATGAAGAAGAAGAAAAATAAGAGAAAGAAGGTTGCATGAAGACAGAGCTTCAATGGATAGAAAGTTTCTGGATGAGAAGGAAATAAGTAGGTACATTTGAATGATGAGAAGGTGGTTATGTCTTCAATTGTATTTCCTTTGTATTGTTTTATCTCAATGTAATGTAATAGCTTGCATATTATGCAAAGTACATAGATTTCTTCTTGTAGATCCACAAGTTGTTGTGAGATCTTGTATTGTAGATCCACAAGTTGTTGTGACATCTTGTATTACATGATCCATGAGTTCATGATGTATTTTTGGTACATAGGAATCTATTATTGTAGCTCATTGGAGAGCTTGTGAGTACTATATAGTATCCAGATATTGTAGAGGAAGTCTTCTTGTATGCACAGGTTGATGCAGCGAGATGGAGGAGACTTACTTCTTGGTGCATAGATATGGTTGCACACTGGTAGACCCTTGTGAGAGGTATTTTTGTAGATTCATAGGAGGGCTTGGTTACAATGTGGGAGATGCAGTAGTTCCTGGTATGTGAGATCTTGTGGTGTTTGGAGGCATGGTTATAGTGCACTCATGTAGGTATGTTTAGAGATTTGGAGGAGAGGAGATACTCTTAGAGAGATGCATTGTACTCTTGTATGAAGAATTGGTTCGTACTCTTGTTCATTATATATTATATGATATCTCTATCTTTGGTGAACATAGCTCGCATTGGGTGAACCATGGTACATGTTTTGTTAAGTGTATGTACTTGTTTTGATTTGGATTTTTCTAGTTTATACTTCTACTATTTGTAGATTTTGGGGAATTGTTTATATCTTGTGTACATGACTTTGTTTGTTATTGAATCGAGCACTATTCCACGGTCCCTAATTCCCAACATTCCACTTGTCTAAAATAGCCTTTGTGTGCTTTCCAAGTCTACATATTGATGCATGCCCCCACACCTAACTTTAATATTTAGCCTCATCGTGCAAAAAAATGACTAAGTCCTTATATCATGATTTCTCAGTGCACCTTGTTCCATTATACTTTCGCACACACTTACACACCCTATGTCTACACGCCCAATCCTTATGTGCCTTCATTACTTTGGTTGCATTTCATCAGCCCAACATAGAATCATAAAGGGTAAATTTTAGACTATCTATAGCTATACATGTTATTTTTGGGTCAAGAGTTATGAGGGAACTTTAGGGGGTTGGATTAGAGTTGTATTAAAACTTGTACCTACACTAGGATAACTACATGAGGCTTGCTCCTACTTCGAGGTTGTATTGCAGCACCTAGACCAATTTAGCATGGGTTGACCACTAGGGTTAATCCACACTCACCATACATAGATTTATCCTTTTGTTATCTAGAATAGAACTTATGTTGGGAATTGGGGTGTGGAATAGTGCTATGATTCAATAACAAACAAAATCATGCATACAAGATCTAAACAATTCCCCAAAATATACAGCAATGGAAGTATAAACTAGAATAATCCAAATCAAGACAAAGTACACACACATAACACAACATGTACTTGTGGTTCACCCAATGTGGGCTACGTCCACCAAAGATAGAGATCTCATATATATAATACAACAAGAGTACAAACTAACTCTTCAATACAAGAGTATAATGCATCTCTCCAAGAGTATCTCCTCTCCTCCATATCTCTAAACGGATCTCCATGAGTGCACTACAATTATGCCTCTAAACACCACCAGCAGATCTCACATAACCAGGAACTACTACATCTTTGAACTGCTACCAAGTTCTATGTGGATCTGCAAACAAGACCTCTCACATGGGTCTACCATATGTGCAACTATAACTGTGCACCAAGAAGTAAGTCTATCTCTCCATCATTGCATGCATAACCTATGCAAACATGAAGACAACATCCTCTACAATATCTAGATCTACATGGATCAACAATACAATATGATCTCATGGATCTACAATAAAATACTAGATCTACATAGATCTATAATACAAGATCTCACCAACATGTGGATCTACAAGAAGAAACTCTATGTGCTTTGCATACTATGCAAGCCATTACAATGAGACAATAACTATACAAAGGAAATACAATAGAAGATGTTACCCTCTTCTCACCATTCAAATGTACATGATATTTCCTTCTGTTCATCTCCTTTCCATGGAGACTCTGTCTTCATGTAACATGTTCTTTCTTTCTCTTCTTCTTCTTCATCCTCTCAATCTAGGAGAATCAAGGATATAATTCAATCCTTCTCTTAATTATCCTTCTAAACCCTAGCTTTCATGTTTATATAGGCGTATATAAACTTAGGGCACATAGCCATGCAATTACAATTAATAGATATACTTTAATGCTAAAAATAGATCTAATTCCCGAGAGTTAATTAAAACACTCCCATACAGGTAACCAACGTCGGTTTTCCCTAACCGACGATAGTTCTTATCTTTGCCGACTCAATGGCGGTTCTATGTTTTCTGATGTCGGTTACACCCTAACCGACGCCGAATCTTTGTCAAAACTAGTAACATGTAAAAGCAAGTTATTTGTGAAGCAATTCAACTCCACAATCCTAACAACTTGCATGAATTTTACTGCAAGTATCGAGTTTTTTATACTTTTTTAGATCATTACAGGCATTAATACATCTATGTGAACCCTAATCTATGACAATAAAGCACATTTCTAGACCATCAATTAAAACCATAATTTAGAAAACCCTAAGTACAAAGGGCTCCAAAATCATATAAAAATATACCAAAGCATATTCTACTACAATATCATTCTATACAACCATGCTTTGGGTTATCCTTTATATCCAATTTCTAGAAAAAAAAACATTTTTAGGTTTTCATTTGTCTTTATAGTCAATCTGCACATCTAGATTGTCTTTTTATACCTTTTTATATGGTAAGTACACTCAATTACTATCATTTAAGAAATTATATCTTATAATTCACATCATGTATTTCTTAGAGCTATATTATAATTTTCATGTTCACTATTTAATTAATAAAACTAAGTATACAACATGTTACAAATCCCCTTTTAACCTAATTAATCAAATCTAAATTTAGGTTCAATTAGGAACGCATTATGTAGCTAAGTGGCTAAGAAATTTGTGAATACCCTAGGAGGAACTTAAATCTCCACAACTTTTTGAGGTTTTACAAAGTAGGAAATTCCCAAATCACTTTGATCTTCTCTAGATCTACATGTATCTTTGTTTGTTTAATCGTATAGCCTAGGTATTGAATTTGTGGCACATTGAATTAGCACTTCGTTAACTTTTCCTATAGATTTTGTTTACATAAAGGGTCTAGACGCCAATAAAATTTCTCCACATTCTCTTCTTAAGACTTTTTGAAGCTAAAAATGCCATTCAAGTAGATTATGACAAAGGATTTAAAGAAGGGTTGAATCATGTCGTGTATTGTTCACATGAATGTCTCGGAGTGCATTGGTAATGTCAAAAGGCATAACCAGCCATTTGTACAATCCATCTTGTGTCTTCTATACATCTTTAGGATGGATAAGGACTTCTTAATAACCAACTCAAAATTTAGGTTGATCTTAGTGAAGTATTGTATGTACCTCGAGTTGATCTAGGATGTCATTGATGCATGTTAATGGATACCAATTATTCACTATGATCTTGTTGAACTCTCGATAATATGTGTATACCTTCATCATTTCATTTCTTTCTCGGGTTCTTGAACTATCAAGTTGTTGTAAGGTGAAGAGCTAGGCCTAATATTTACCTTATCAATGAGCTCTTGTATTTGGCATTGGGATTCATCATTCTCCTAAAGATATTTATGCATTATTTTGGCGGGTCTTTTAATTTCATGAAGAACTCCCTATGTTACTTTAGTATCTTGTCAAGTTTTTTCTCATGCGACATTATGGGTGTGACAAATGGAAACAATGCTTAATTTCTCTCCGTGTAGTTATCTCTAGGTGAACCATGAGAAACACATTTTTTTGTGCTAGATGAGTTTGCAACATTTTGTTGGTAAAAATTGGTATGAATTTGGTTTCTATTGAGGACTCAAAGAGATTGAAAAATTAACCTTTGATCCAAAGTGTCTATCTCTAATGCTTCACTTGATATATAGTATTATAGTAATACATATACGACATTCCTAGTAATATGTCATAGACCTAATGAAGCAAAATGTCACAAATGACATTTCCTCCATTAGCTTAAATATACATTGAAAATTATGTTTCTATCGGACTTGTTTTTGTTTTTACGATTGGAGCCATATACGCAAGTATGGTTACAATGCATGGTTATAAAGTGAAAGGAATTGAGATAGATCTTGAGATATGATGTACATTTAACTCCCAAAGTATTGATTATGACATGAAAAGGTTTTCCTTTGACCCAAATATTCAAGTGGAAGAGGAATTCTCATTCATTAGATGCATCGGTGACAATGGCTTTG
Source organism: Taxus wallichiana var. yunnanensis (assembly GCA_018340775.1). Classification (NCBI taxonomy): domain Eukaryota; kingdom Viridiplantae; phylum Streptophyta; class Pinopsida; order Cupressales; family Taxaceae; genus Taxus; species Taxus wallichiana. The sequence continues at coordinate 413,189,410 of CM031244.1, forward strand.
GAACTCACAAATGAACCGACTAGATTTGTGTTGTCCATTGGTGTGGGACCTAATGTAGATTGTGTTAGCAAGGCCTTATATGTGTGACATTAAAAATCATAATGGGTGCATGAGTAACATCAATGAAAATACTTATCACCTTTCTTCTTCTTTCCTTTTGTGAGTTAGAAGGTGTATAATCCTTTTAGTTTTTTTAGGTAATCTTCTTAGGCTACTCACTTATGTGTGAAGGGTTCAAATTTTTACACATGGGCTTGAGATGGTGTGTTGTGTGTGGGATATCACTTATGTACACCATAGGATGATTATGTGAATCATTACTTCATATTGGCCTTGGTTTCAATCTTTTTGGTCATGTGGTATGTTTCACCCAAAGAGAAAATGGAAATAACTCTATCTTGGCACATAGATAAGGCAAGTGTTTATTGATATACTTTAAAACCCTAGGTTTCTCTAAGAGGTCCTCGAATAATTGCATAGCATAATTGTGCAATGTGTTGGTGTAGTACTCCACTAAGCTGCTACCTCAATTGTCACAACTACTAGAACTTCATGTATCATCCTCATATCATTGTATGAGGGAATAATTTAATTCTTTTAAAAGAATTAAAAAATCACCCACGTCCAAATTGGTTGGAAATATTTGTTGAATTGTGTGTTGAATGCCTCCCACCAATAAGACACTGAAATGGACATATTCATTTCCATGAAGTAATATTCTCTTTGTCACGAGTGAAGTTGTTGAATGGGAAGTAGGATTGAAGTTGGTGTAACCATTTATCAAATGTTAGGGCATAATTTTCGTTTGAACATTAAGATATCGAGGATTAATTGAACCTTAAAAGAGCTTTAATGTTGAAATTGTGCATGAGGTGGTTGAGAGAAGGATTATGTTCTGTCTGATTGAGTTGAACCATCAATTGGAAGAATTCTCCACGAGTTTATTTTTATATACATCCAAAGCATCTGAATGGGATTTCAAACATATGGGGTGACCTTAGGTTTTCTATGGGCATTATCCATCTTGTTTTTGTTATGGAATTCTTACAAGTAATTGGAGACATTATTTTTGTTTTTCCTTTCTCTTATTGCACTTACATGTTTACATGTATAAAAAGGTTATGGTCTATGTTCGAGACCAATGACCCATACCACGAGGCCTAACACTAGAGTGCAAGAGAGAATCCTATATTGGCTAGAGAAACAAAAATTCTATAACAATATATGTATTTTATTAAATAGAAATGAGCCAAACCACACAACAATATACGATAAAACTATTTACACGGAATGTAACTTATATTCATAAATAGTGAATAGGGAAGTATAGAGATGTACAAATAGTGAGTAAGATGAAGAGGGTAGACTCTTGAATAAGAATGAGAATGTGTCCTTGATTTTTGTCTAAACTATTGTAAATGAATACGAAACATATACATGTTGGAACAAAATGAACAAGAAAATATCATGTACTTTAAGTGAGTGCTAGCTCGATCTTAAGAATACATTTTTATTTGTGTAAGACTAGAATCGCATGTCTACAATGCAATGTGAACGCCGAATGGTATATGCTATTTGATTTAGAGGGATAGTTATTACTTTTGTAGTTGATGTTGATAAGGGGTGTGATTGATTTTGTAAGTGTAGGAATACAAATGAAGCATTACATTTAAAGGTTCTATCTCTACATTTCGAATTTGATACAAATCCGTACATATACATTTGCAAATCTTATATCATGAGGGGTAGCGTTTTGCGGACTATTTTATTTGAACTAAACATGGATACATGAAGACTTTTGTACATTTGCCGATCTTATATCATGAGTGGTAGTCTTTTGTGGCCAAATTTTTTTGGCACTAAACATGAATACATTTGATACTGCTTTGGATAGTTAATTACTTTTGTAGTTGATGTGGTTTGTAATTATTTGGGGAAAATTGTGTTAGTGTTGCAACGTGTTTGAGACAGTGGTTGCATCGGTTGTTTGGTTGTTTTTTGTTGAAAAAGCCTTTTTGTACTGTTGATAACATATTGATAATGGGTGTGATTGACAGTGGAAGTGTAGGAATATAGATGAAACATTACATTGAAAGGTTCTACATGTACATTTCAAATTTGTTACAAATTCGTACATATACATTTGCAAATCTTATATCATGAGATCTGAACTAAACATGGATACATGAAGAACTCCATATATTTGCAGATTTTATATCATAAGTGGTAGCCTTTTTTTGCCAAGTTTAATTGCACTAAACATGAATACATTTGATACCCCTTGAATGGCACTGCCGCTTTGGATACAAGAAGTGTTGAGTAAAGTAGTAGTGGAAGTGCTATCAAAGTAGAGTGATAGTAAGAGTCGACTCCTCCTTTCTTCTTGCTCCAAGTGTTAGTACGTGTGCCATTGTTGAGTATATTTCAAATGAAAAAGGAGGGAAATGCCACGTACGAGTTTTTACTTATAATGGGATAACATCAACGTGACTACCTCACTATAACAGAAGAGTTGAAAAACATAGGACACGTGGGAATAAATCTCAAATAAATAAGGGAAAAGATTGTAATTTGTGAAAATGATAATTTCAAGGTAGACATAAACAGACTTATGATAAGTTGTAATTTCCAAGTTTTCATTTCAGATTTCCTCAATTTTGCTAGAACCTTTTTTACCGAATGAAAATTCATGCATCATATCATCTTAGTGTTGATCATTTAGTTTTCTAGTTGAAGGGCCCATGCAGTTACACCTAGCAATGGTGTGGAAAGTGAAAAAATTAGCCCCAATAAAAACCTTTGGACCCACAAAACCCAAAACCTTGTTTTCAAACAAAGAACTAACCTTGATAATTAATGAAGAGATAATATCCAATGGGAGATTTGCATCTGTGTGTTTTCCTTCAAAGTAGATCAGACTATATATTTCCCAAAAACTATTAGATGTCCTCCAAATACCAACGAAAAAGGGAGCAAATATTAGCCACAAGTATATATTAGCCAGCTTATGAGCATGACTGTTAAGGCTCTAGTTCCATGAGGATGTCGAGCTTGCTATGCCAAGTACAGACTATTATATATTTTCTATCTTTTATACCACACATAAAACAAGCGCCTTGATGCATAGTTGCATACCACAAACAAGGATTATTTATATGTATCATTCCAGTCTCCTTTTCCTTCTCCTTCGGTATGGAGAGCTTTAAAAATTGGAATAAAAAACCTCCAAAATTATGGGAAGAATCTTTCAATATTGCAGCTTTCCTAATAAATAGAAGAATCGGGAGCGTTGTTAAGAACTCCAATGAATATATGCACCAATACAAACCAATAATTTTCTTTTCCATTGCGATTGATATTTTTTTGTTTACAAAAAATCTTAACCTAAATAGGCGGCACCCAAAAACAATTATAAAAAAACACAGGCCCAAATAGCACCTGAAAATAAAAAAAGAATTTTATACAATTAATGAATTGGGTCTACTGAAAACATACTCCATTTCTGTGTGTTGTGTCTATAATAGCCGAAGGCGACAAGAACCCATCACCGCAAGTGCTGTGTGAATGCAACTCAAATATGACAGGAGCCACGCACAACAACTGAAAAAAAGGGCCACACAAAACACCAATTTTGACACAATTTACCAATCCGATTTGGTTACATATAACCACAAAATTTGGCATTAGCTTATAACTGCAAAATAACAATTCAAGCTCAATATGCAAAAGATAGAACTAATCCAAACAATCAATCACACAAAATACAACTATTAAACCCTACTTTCCACGAGAGAAATCACACTTTCTCGGAAACAAATCAAACATACTTTAGTTACTGAAAATCCGTTGTTTTATATGCATAGTGCGTGTCTGGAATCGAAGAAAGTAGAACTACCGCTTAGCAAAAAAGAAGGATCGAGCATGCATCTGCTAAAAACTGATTCGGGAAACTGCCGCATCCATGCAACTGCAAAAACACTTTGGAATCAAAGAAAGTAGAACTACCGCTTAGCAAAAAAGAAGGATCGAGCATGCATCTGCTAAAAACTGATTCGGGAAACTGCCGCATCCATGCAACTGCAAAAACACTAAAACACCCGTCGAAACCGTCAAACATAATCACCTGTCAAAAACGTCCAAACAACCATCAAATTTAACATAGTTACAGAAATGTCTGGAGGTCCTTTACCATAAGGAGAATGCCTTCAGCGTAACTAGTATGCTAAAATACATATACAATGATAATGAAAGTTAGAATTGATTATGGTTTCTAGAGACACGGTTACAACTGTTCCATCTTTTGTAGGTGTAATACTTGGAATCCAACACATGGAATGCTACGAAGATGATCTTACATGTCCTGATGCTGGACGTTCCATCTGGTGGGCCACTTAGAAAAAGGTGCTAACAACACGAATGTATGATTTTCATGTAGAGATTCACGATGAAAGCATGCATGCGAGGGAGCAAGTGCCATTGCTCATAAGATATATGTGTGTGTGAATTCGTGCAGTGTTGAGGTGAATTGTGGGAACTACGAGTGCTTATACACCATTACAGTAGCTACTAACGCAGGGTGGGTGAGTTTATGTGGCATTGCAGGAGAAGCTATGAATAACTATAAGGTTGCCGCCTACAAACTACTACATGACTCTTTCCTGGCTGCAAGATGACGTGAAGTGGAGGCTATGTTCTGAAGAGAAGTGTGAAGGCTTGCATGAACGTGAGTTGCAAGGTTGTGTACCGATCATAAACTCTTACCTAAAAGAATTTAGATTTTTTATGTGTAAGACACATGTGGACTATGAAAATCTTCCCTTTCATTGTTTGATGTGTCACTCCCATGATCATCTGGTCCAGGATTCTCTATTGAAAGTGATGATTGATAAAAATTGTTGAGCGAGAGGAATTCCAAGAAGTCGACGAGCGTGGGAAGAGAGAGACGTTAAGCATATTTCCAAAGGGAAGGAAAAAGTAAAAGCTTTGTGCTAGGTTAAGCCTTGACTCTTTCACAATATTAAGCACACCGCAAAGATGATTACTTTCTTGAGGGACTGGTTGTTTTGTGTCGCTTAAATGTCTCCAAAGTAGACAATGAAGGACCTGAGTCATTGGTTGCTTCAGAGCCTCTAAGACTCTAACATTACGAACTAGGATGAAATTGTTACTTTTCATAAACGAGAAACTTTCGAGGAGGAGATTAGAAATATTGTAACTGAAGATATTGTTTCCTAGTATTCCTATGTATTATAAAAAAGGAGTTATATCAATAACCATATTTTCTCTGGGGAATATATATATATACACACATATCAATTGAAGATATTGACTTGGTTAAAAATCTTCTAAATTTGTATGAAATATGATGTTGGGATAAAATGTTGTGATTCCTCCTAAAAGTGAGGCATTATTGGATACTTGTTTACAAATGAAGAATGAAGTACCAAGGAAAAAGATCATTCCAAAGACATTAAAGGAAGATATTGGATAATTCGAGTTGGGGTAAACTCACCATTTGTTCCTAGGTTTGATGTCCTTCATGGTGCCATAAGTTAACATGTGTAGTCTTTGTTTGTATGAGATTTTCACTTTTTTTGGTCAATCACAACCAGCATGTATTCTAAGGGATGTTATTGCTATGAATATTTTCCGATAGTAGATTCAGACTGAATTCTATTAAGCTTGTTTTCTACTGTAAACCATATATGTACTTCCTTTCTATATTTTCAAATTAGTAGATAGTCGTAACAAAAAAATAAGTTATAAGAAAATTGCTTTCTACGAACAAGAAGAATTAATAAAAATGGAATAGAAAGCCGTGACAAATTTTGAAGGGGCATTCCGAGAATCGAACTCGGGACCTCTCGCACCCAAAGCGAGAATCATACCACTAGACCAAATGCCCACAGTTTGAAATGATTTTAATTTAGTAGTTAATATATACTACTACTAATACGTTGATACCCCTATCGCACAAAGACGGAGTTAAATCACGCTTGAAATGGGGACATCATTCCAAAATCTTACAAAAGCATGTTGACAGTGGGATTTGAACCCACGCCCTTTCGGACCAGAACCTTAATCTGGCGCCTTAGACCAACTCGGCCATATCAACACATAATTAATATTGTGAACGTTACAAATATTATTTTAAGATTTCTCCGGAAATCGAATCATTCCTACATCAACAATAAACAAACATAATAACAAATGTGTGATTAGAGCCACAAACGGGCGTCTTTTGGTGGCGAGAGACAAAAATAGCAAACCGGTTTTATTAGATGTTTTAAGTGAAGGTGGCATTGATTGCTACGCATTGGTTGAAAAGGAAATAAACACGTAACAAACAATTGAGTATATCAAGTTGTTGCCACAGCTGTAAAACTGAAGTTGTGATGGTTTGCTTTGCGACAGCTGTAAAATTGAAGTTGTGATGGTTCGTTCGTCTAGGCCATTTTATAAGAATGTACAGAATCACTAACTTCACATATATCGCTTGACAAGCAAAGATGGTGATGCACCAAGAAGTGAGGGGAGCACTCTCCTTATATAAAGATAAGAAGAATTTGGACAAAACACAACTCCACAAGTCAGATATAAGCCACAATAAACTTGCATTTTTATCTCACTCTCTCTTTCAACCTATATTGAACACAATAAATTAAAATCATACAAAATCTACACAACGAATCATAAAGAATAATAGAGGGGTAAGACACAATAAAACAACAATAAAAGGCAAATTTGAGCCATAAAGAAAGTTATATTAAAGTTGGTGATATACACTATCGGTCACAGTTATGAAATAAGGCATTGATATATCTACAATACTTAAAACCAACATATTTAGGCACTAAGAACCTCACTCCTCAAAAGAGCAAAGTAACTTTGCATTCAAGGATGGGGAGCCTTTACATTATGCACAACCAAGCTAGTAACTTTCATACGGATTGTATTAAACGGTGAACTTCAAATATGGAAAAAACGGTCCATAAAAAATACGATAAATAAGGAAAAATACAGTAAATCATATATTTTAAAAATATCATCTAGAATTTTTTATTAGTTAAAACATAATTATACAGCAGATTCAAAATTACGATCTGTGAAGAATTTGTGTATGTCCATAACAAATTACAGTTTTTACAACTTAATATCTTATCCTACTTATACTTGTTGTGTACTATGTAGTGTGTTATAAAATATTAAAAGGCATGTTTTTAATTAATAATAAACAAAAGTAATAATAATAGAAGTTTGAGATCTGTTTTTTTGAGTTTTATATTTTTCTTAGTTTTTTTATCCACCTTTATTAAATTTTTGAATTTTTCTGTATTGTATTATTTAAATCTTGAAAAATACATTGTTTAATATAGTAGATTGAAAAAACCACAAAAATAAAGAAATTTTTATAGAATCCACCATATTTGGTAACTATGTGCACAACTCTCATTTATAGAAAAAGAAGAGGTAACTATGTGCACAACATATTTGATAAAGGGAAAGAAAAAGAGGGGAGGAGAAGAGGATAATGAATCTCTACAGTATCATCTTTCTCAAAACTATCTCCTTCTCTTTGATCATGAAACCTCACAATATACTTAGCTAAAAATATCCACTCTAATAATCCTGAAACATATTGAAGGGGATCTACATAACTGGGAGAACATGCCTGATTTGAAAAAGATCACCACTAATTACAATTATTTGAAACAACGAGAATGGCAAGTGAAACTTATGATTTAGCACAACTTATAAAACATGGATGATAGTGACCCAAAATCACTCCAAGGTTGAAGAACTCAAGAGATTTCCAACAAGGCCGATGTTGTTTGATTTGGTGTTGTGGATCGAATTTTGTTTGGTTGAATCTTCGCGGGGGCTGCCAATTTTAACCTCATAGATATTACGTGGCTCATCCTCATTAGTGATCTTGTTTAGTGATTCCTACCCAGGGTTGAATCCAACTACTCACTCTCATTAGTTATAGGATTTTGGCTATAATGCATTTCTTCATTGATCTACATAGACCACTTTTAAAATTTTACGGATTTAAGCTCTTTTTAAGTCTTAAATGGTTCTTCAAATCTTATAGATCTCGTATTCTGAGGGATTGTGCTATATGTCCTCATTTAAATCCTACTACGTGTCTGAATCATGGGCCGCCCTTTTTCATTCCTTATACCATAGCTGATTTCAGCCTTGACCAAAAGGATTAACCAAGTAAATTCTTTGCTCCATTTAGTAATAAAGAATTCTTATATATAAACCAAGAAGTGATTAAATTTGAAGGGCTAGTCCCAATTTCATTGTGAAGGGCAAATATTGGACCAACCCTTCAATGATGAAAAGTAGTATAATCATTTTACACTTCATATGAAAAGAGTAAATCAATCACACATGTCACAAAAATTGAACACTTTTTACAAAGAGAGATTTTTTTTTTTAAATGGGTGATTTTACAAATTAAAAATGTCAATGTATCATATCTAATAAGAGTGTCTCCCCTTAAAATGTAATAAATTCCATTTCATAAATAATGTAATGAATAAGTTATATTGTGAGATCCAATAAAAATTTAAAATTAAACTCTCTAATCGACATTGGAATTACAAAGTGACAAACTAAAATTTTAACACACATAATGAGCCTAAAAATTAATGACAACACAAGGTTCTTTTACTCAAATTTAATTTGCTAAATATAAGAGAAAAAATAATTAGTTGTATAAAAAAGTCATGTTTCATCTAATAAATAGTATCAAGAAAAATATCAAACTACCAAAAATTTATGTGATCTAAATAGAAATGTTTCTCGTGTTCACCTCAATGTGAGCAAAACATATCACCAACACATTTTTTAGGCTCCCTTCAAAAAAGAAAATACCTGAAACACAAAATGAGATACAAGTCATTACAAGACAAATTGATCAACATTTAGACCTTTATTTAGACCGAGTCAAATGTTCTTGACAAGTATTCATTAATTATTTTGAAAAAATCTTATTAAATTAGTAATAAAATATTGAAAACACTTATCTAAACTTCCAAAGAAAATATTTTTATAAATAAAAAACAATAAAGAACATATTTTATATAAAGAACTTCCAAAAAATCACCATCTATTTGTCTAATGGAAGAGTTTTTCAAGTTTTTTTATTCTTCCATGCATCATAAATAACATTCCAATCTACCTCATTTAGAGCATGAGGTGCACAAAGAGATAGAAACATTAGCATATCCAATGTGCTCAAAGAAATCCTGGATCTATTATTATTCTTTATCCCATTTAACTTTGAAAACTCTCTTTCACATACGGTTGTGCTTGCTGGAATTACAAGAATAGCTTGCCATAGTTGCATCAAACATGGAAACCCTTAAAACCATTCAGGTTCACCGCCACATAGATCTCATGCTCCAAACATATGTTTTTTTGGATATGATTTATAAATAGTACAAATAAATTCATCCATCTCACCCAAACATTTAACATTGTCCACAATAGGTGAGTTTCCAACACTAAATTTGTCACATAAACATGTTAACCATCTTTTTGTTTGACGATCTCTATCTTCTGTCTCCTCATAATAATTACGAGGGCTTAAAATTTTAGCAACATTAAATATAGGTAAATATGTGAATCTTGTATCAAGAGAATCAATTACCTTAATTATAAAGTTTTTTCCCAATTCAATGCAATCATCTAGTGTCCCTGATCTTTGTGACTTAGGAAAGCTCTCAAATCTCAATGCATGTACATGTAATGTACCTATTCCATCTGCAAACTCAAGAGATCCTCCTTGTGCCCTAGTTAGAAAAGATGATGTATGTAGAGTACCTGCCCCAAATATGCCTCTTTGAAATCTCCTACGAAGCATGTCAATTGTGATATCTAATGTAGTGCCAATGGAAGTAATGTCAATATGATCCTCTTGAAATTTTTATTCAACTTATTTAACTCAATAAGCACATCTGCAAGTAAATGGATGCAAAATTGTGCACTGAAATATAGTCACCAAATCATACATTTTTTCTCCTCTAATTCTCATTCTTTCAATAAAGCAAGCATGAGTTTGACAAGTCCTTCCATGACCTTTCCTCTAGAAAGCCACCTAATTTAATGAATTTGTAACACTTCCAACCTCGCTGATTTGAAATGACTTCATCAACTCTCTCAATGCTTAATGACTTTTAAGCAGATTTTCCAAGCTATGAATATATTATTTACAAATTTATCAATAAACTGCAACTCTAGAAAATAAGATGAAGCATCATTTGTTGCTAATGCTTCTCGATGGCCTATGCAATGAATATCTAATAAATGAGGAGCATCTCAATGAAGCTTTGTGGAAAAACCTTCACTAATTCCCCTCATGGAAGATGCCCCATCAGATCCAAATCCAACTAACTTCATTAAGGATAAATTCATCTCTGTCAAAAGAGTGATCATGGCATCATACATAGCTTGAGTTGTTCCATCCTTTATTTCAAGGAGCCATATAAATTTTGTTACACATTGACCTCTGCCTCCATTTGTCAAGTATGTAATATAAACAATCAAATGTTGTTCCATAGTACGATCAATGCTTTCATCAACTAAAATAGAGTAAAATGGACTATGAAATATCTCATCTTTCAACTTTTTCCAGTAAACCTCCTTAGCAGCTTGTAAAAACTCTTTTCCAAATGTTGTATTTGTATATGCAGAATATTCATCTGTGAGAGGCATGTGTGGAGTTCCTTTATACCTATTCAAGTCACAAATCAGCTTATAGATCTCCAAATATAAATCATGTATGGAAACAAAATACATATTTTCCATCACTAATATGATTCTCTCCTTCTCAACATCTACCATGAGTTCTATGTGTTTAGTGATTGGAATGCTACTTTGTTTATTTTCTCCCTCCAAATGTTGTGATGCAAATTTATGAGGCTCTGATTCTGCATGGGTAAGAAGGCCACTAACTTGAAGGGTGGTGCTTCCATCTTTAGCAAATGGAGTATCTCTCTTATATTTGACACACCAAGAACATTTTATCCTTTCTACACCATTCATAGTCTTTTATAGCATAAGCCCATGGAAATATTGTTTTCCATTTGGCCTTGAATGTCCTTTTAGGTTTCTTTGATGGGTGTTCCTCTTCCACAAATTTTGCTCCATCTAACTCGTGTTCTTCTTGTGCAAGAATATCAAATTCTTCATTTTGAGAATCACATGGTTGACTAGAATGTCGAGAGATGCCAAACGCATCAACAAGTGACAATTGTTTTTTATCCTTCTTTGGACGACCAATGGAAGCCATTTTCTCACACAACTTACATGACACTTGTCACCTATTCCAATGAAATAATTATAAAAAAATATCAAAATAGTGTTTTCACATGAATTTTCGTGTATTATTTTGACAATTTAGAATTAGAGATTAGAGAATATTTAAGAAAATAATTTAGAATAATTTGTATAATCATGCAACACTAAAATCTCAAATATAAGATTGCACTAACAAAGGGTCATGGATTCATATTCCTTACCTCTTCACGCTTGGTGAACTACTCCTCGTTAAAGCATCCACTCCCTCAAAGTTCAATGTTCAACACCAAATAATTTTTCTGTCCATTTTCAGACAATATATTATGAAAGCACAGTTGAGTAGGGCTTATAATAAAAATATAAAAAAATAAACTTCTTTCACAAAAATAAAAACAACAATAAAAACCTCTTGCAGAGATGTTAAAGCAAAGACAATTTTGAAGTGGCAAATAATTATGCCACTTATTTGTTTTCCAAAAGTGCAATTGAATGTTAAATGCAATAACATACTCCTGAATTTTTACTTTCATCAATCATAGAATACAAAACCAAAAAATCATTCAATAGCTACAAGAATATTTAATTTTAAGATGGAGAAGTGCTTAATCAATACTTTCAGTAATGAAAATATAAACTGTGCAGAGTTTATTCTATTTCTCAATATAAGGTGACTCACAAGTGTGCTTGTTTCAACATCTGAAGCAAGATAAAGGCAAGGCCCCAACTGGTCCCTCTGATTATGTACCTTAATTTGCATGAAGCAAGATGATCCCCTCAACCCTAAATAGAAATATAAAAATGATGAAATAGTTATTTTCCTTGCAAAGATTAACTCATACAACTTCCAGGCCCTCTCCACAATCCAAATGTGATTTTTAATGTGTAGCCGTATGTATTATTGTTTTAAACTCAAATCAAATTAATGTGTAGTTAGATTCTGTAGCTGATTTTTGCGAAACAATTGTCAAATTAATAATCAGACTGGCTTTTTAGCAATTTTCATTAAGGCACCTTATCAATCATCTATTTGTTTTTATTTACTTCGCACAATGTGGTCAGTAGACTACGATTTTCTAGTTGTGTGAGCGTTTAGACTCCTTTATTGACATTCAATACGATCTGCGTTGAATCTCCAATTAAAAACATTTTCTATTCATTTACACATTGGATACAGTTAATGTTTATGTGAACCGTGGACGATGGGAGGTGGATAGTGGGAGTCGTGGGACTCGAGAATCACAGGTCTGTTATGACGGCTTGGAGCTCCACTTTAATTCGCCCACCCCATATTACTCCATTCGATACGTTATAACTCAAAAATAAATTTCTAAAATATATTTGACCCACTACCGAGATAGGGCGGCCGATGGTGCAAGTCGGAGTTGGTGAGGTGAGTTAGACATAGTAAGAGTAGACAAGTGCTTCGAGAATGATGATTTGAATGGACAAGATTAATAAAGTAAGAAAGTCGATCTTAGGAGAATTCTAAACAATTGTTGGGGGTTTGAAACTTTAAATGCAAATTCAATGAGCCAAAACAAAAATGGTGGGGTATTAAATGTGATGACACGATGTGTCAAAGGAGGACTGCAATTAGATGGATGACCATGACAAATGGAGAGCTCACACAGGGGAGGAGTGTTCGATGCAAAACCAAAGTCAAGCAGAATTAGATAATACAAATCCCGAAGGGGATTTCAATACAATTCTTTACAACACATGATTAATCTGATGCAAGGTTTTCTTTGTCAATGGTGTCGAGGCCCCGAGGGTAAGTAGGGTTGGACATATTCAAGTTGTCACCTTGAGAATTAGCGAATGGCGATGCAGTTGACACAGATCCAAGTTGTCACCTCCATAATTGGCTCCATTTTTATGCATGTGAAATTTGGATCCAAATAGTATTCTGTAACATTATTGCCGAGTCAGCTGTCTGGCACTTTTTATATGTTTCCCTTTAGATGACAATTTTAAATAAAGTGGACCTTCTTTATTGTCAAATTGTTTTTACATTTTGATTTTTTTTTCGGGTAAATTTTTCCTTGCACTTTTCTGACGTGTTGGAAGCTTTTTGATGGGCTGTGATGGGTGCAATTTTGAACACCGAAACCAAGTCTCTTTACCCCTTAAATTATAAACGTGTGATTTATCCATAAATTCAAAACACTAAGTGTTTTGATTATTAGAGCTTCAAATGACTATGATCCAACAAGACAACAAACAAATCTCCTCAAAAGGCTATCTATTGACAATCAAAGCATTAAAATCACTTGCATACACTTGAAATCTAGTTTTAGATTCATGAAAAGAGCTTGAAATGTGTCTATGCATGTAAATACAATTCAACAAAGCACGAGCTATTAACTTGATCATGAGGGAAATATGGAGGCTTATAATCCATCTCAAAGATGAGTGTGAACATTGTTATAACCTCTTCTTGTTGAGAACATGTCCTAAATGTGGCCAAAAGGGGGAGAAAAATCTCCAAATTACTTGTATTATGAATGTGAAGCTTTAAAAGAGCTTAAAATGTGATTACAAATAACCAAAAGCAAACATAGCTAGTTCCCATGGATTATACTCAAGCTGCAAGGAAAAGAAAAGGCTCCAAACAATTAACACTTTCCTACAAGAGTAAGGAAAATATTTAAATTTATCAAAGGCTACTTTGATTGGTGTAACAGATCAAATATGTTTCAAAGAAAACCTTACAACCGTGCAAAGATAAAACTACTTCAAGTGACTACAACCCTATGAAAAGAGTTTTAAAACACCTCAAGGTTGATTCTGTTTGATGATAACTCCATCCGAAGATTGTAAAACATGTGCAAATATTGTATCTTTCTAAAAATGACTATAAATTCATGAGAAGAGTTTGAAACACAAAAAGAGATCGCAAAACTTGAAAAAGATGCGATAAAATCAGAAATTCATTTTGGTTTCTAAAAATGTGCAAGGGCTCATTTTGGAAACATTTATACTTGACTCAAAAGGGTCATTCTCCTACTAAATGAAAAGTATATTAGTTGTATCATCCATTGGGTAATAGAGTCTTCATTAAACACATGATTTCTCACAAAAGAAGTTTGTTAGCCTCAAAACCTATTCTTTTGGGATCTCAACCTTGGAAAACCACAGTATAACCTCCAAATAGTTCCTCATAAAAAGGATAAAAAACATTATGTATAAAACTAGCATACCTATCTTATACAAATTTATGTAAAATATGTCAAGAGATATAGTGTTTTTTTCCTTATTTCATGGGTACAAAATAAAATTCACCTCATTTTTGATTTACTTATTTACGGGTACAAAATAAAATTCACCTCAATTTTTATTTACGAGTACAAAATAAAATTCATTTCATTTGTATTTGTTTTTATTTTCAAAAGGTGAGTGGGCCCCAGTTTTTATTTCACGGGAAAAAAAATAATTTTCAAACATGGGCACGACATCAGACTCTTTCACTTCATATATACAACTGTAGATGCCTCTCGGCATAATTAAAAACATATGCATTTTCCAAAATAAAATACAAGGTTTGTAATAGCTATTATAAGCAAAAATAAGGGCTTCTTATTAATTTATAACTAGTAAAAATGGTTAGAATAATTATGATTCATAGATTTAGGTTTAGAGAAGGCACCACGATTAGATTTCAGAATAAGATATCTAGGAGACAAAAGAATATAAAATAAAAACACAAAAAGCAAAAATAATGGGGAAATATACATTATGTACATGGGCATTTAGAATCTTACGGATATTGTTTGAGGAATATCTCATTGACTAGGATGGACAACAACTCACCTTGAAGTTTTTCTAACTCAAAGGAATTATTTTCCTCGCAACTCATGATCTAGTAAGGTTCATCGCAAATGGTGTCAAATTTATTGTACCTCTCAGGTTTGGCCTTGTCTTCATCCCACTTAAGCACTAGTTCTCACCTTTTAAAGTCTTGAGGATGTGATTTCTTATCAAACTACTTCTTATACTATTAATGATCCTATAGTTTAACTCTGGTTGTCTTTGTGATCTCTTCCAATTTGAATAATTATGTAATTCTAGTGGTTCTATGCCATGTATCCTTTTTGGAATCAAGCTAGTTCAGTAAGACTCGTAGCCTATTCCCTATTTCCCGTAGGCTAAGGGATAAAGTTAGGGAAATAAATTAATGATAATACTTTAAGTTATCCTAAGTCACTATTATTTTATAACATGAAAATGACACTTATGTATTATTATTATTTATTAAGAGGACAAAAGTAATTATCATTAAATGGATGAAAAGTGATATTTTATTAAAAGTATTTTTAAATACTATTCGGTGGAATTGGAAAATATAAATTATAAAAGAAGCATAGGCTATGGGATAAAGTTAGGGAAATAAATTAATGATAATACTTTAAGTTGTTCTAAGTCACTTTTATTTTATAACATGAAAATGACACTTATGTATTATTATTATTTATTAAGAGGGCCAAAAGTAATTATCATTAAGTGGATGAAAAGTGATATTTTATTAAAAGTATTTTTAAATACTTTTAGGTGGAATTGGAAAAGAGAAATTATAAAAGAAGTTGGGCTTAAAAGAGGCATCATTCATTATTCATCTTGGACAATCAAACCCTAATCCAAAGCTTGAGCCATTGTGTTCAATATATTTTTCTTAGGATGAAAACCCTCGATATCAAAGTGTGAAGGACAAAACCCCTCTAACCCGGTGAGGTGATTCCATCTAGGATCATATTTGTGCCGAAGAGTGAGATTTTATTCCACTTTTAGTTCACATCTCTTCATCTACAATGTTATCGTACCACTGCAGCACCACTACGATGATGTTTTGTATAGCTATAGTACCACTACTATAGTTATAGACTCTCAAATTTGGCAATTCACTCTTTGACACAACTAGTTTTGACAATGAACTCTTCGCTTAAGATAAATTTAACCTTCCCATTCTCGCTTAGTGCATTTCAAGGTCTATTGTTCATCTTGTTTATTCTTACACACCGATATGTCATCGATTTTGATAACACAATGCATAAAATCTATAGACAAACATCGAGTATGAAATCCCAAAATTCAAATTGCATGTTTTCCTTCCATGGTCAAGACCGTAGAGTTTGGTCAAGATATTATAGCCAAATCCAGGACCGACTTATATGGTATTAGAATGACATGCTCTCCAACTTCACTTTCATTTTCATATTCTTTGTTGGGTATTATAATCCCTCTGTATCATCCTTTTTTAATCAATCATCTAACAAACCCTATATAAGCAAGTAAACACTACCTCATTTGCTAACATATAAATCTTATGGTTATACATTAATACACTCACTTCTAACACCCGTAAAAGGAACCCCATGCTCCCTAAATATCGTAATAACACATTTACAATCATTAGTGTGACATTCTCTATAGTATGAATCTCATCACCGAGTCAAGACATCAATATCTATCATCCAAAAACACTCAAACATCCTTTCCACAAGTATCATAGTAAGAGCCAACTCAACTCAAACATTGTCAAAGACAGTTGTCGAATCTAGTTGCATTCATTCAAATATCACATGTTAGGTGTAGAATGACATGTGGTTTGAGGCCTCTTCGGCATAAGTACCAGTGTCGAGGGTACACGGGGTGCCCAAAACCCATCTTATGTTTGTTTCATATGACCTCTCATACATAACTAGGGTTTGAGATCCCGATCAAAATATTAAGAGAGATTTATATAATGATCACTAATTAGGGTTTGACATTGACAAACGATTGTAAGTAGGAAACCATCTCATAAAGTTTTAGATCTTGAATCCAAGTAGGTCCTAGATCATACACAAGGGTTAATATCATATAGTATGGCCCCGATAAAAGTGTATGGCTCTATACCAAGATAGTTTCTAGTTACGGTCTCATTAGTCACACATATACATGCTCCAATAATGCATACTCCTAAAATCATATTGTTATCCCAAATTCACCCTCGAGGTAATTTTGATAACATGCATCAAATTCTTCTGTCCCAAGCAATTAGAATTGATTCAAGACCAAAAATTGTGTTTTTGAGGTCCCTTTGGCTTCTCTCTAACTCCCCCATCTAAGGAACAATCCCAACGAGTTAGAAAAAATTGAAAACATGCAAAAATGAAGTTCAGAGCTTGTTTTAATGCATCGGGTCTAGAGGCTGTGGATCGTACCAGTGCGGGTCGTACCAAGGTTCATCGTACCAGGTTTGGAGCTGAAATACAAAGGAATCAGCTAAATTAGCTTTTTTTGTGTCCTGCACACACAAGTTCAACAGTGGACATGTGGGGCGCGCATTGCTAAAATCGCGCGAGTAAAGAAAATTGAAAAAATCAAACATTTTTGTCCCGGTGTGGTCCACGGGACATTTGGGACACAAGTACGCGTCGAATGTGAAAACCTGATTTTTCCGCAAGTCAATGCATTCGGGTGGTGGTGCGACAAAAGTGTCCAGGATAGCCAGATGCGCGGGACACGCAGATGCGCAAAGGTGAAAAAGCCGCAAAAGGAACCATACGCGGCGAATGTGGAGGTCAACGGCCCTCACGGCCCAATCAACGCATGTACACGTGGGGACAGGGGAAGCCATATCGGGCAATGCGGAAAAAGTTCTCGACAACGGGACTTGCAGACCGGTTTTTCCACAATACCTACAATTCAAAGGAAAAGTCAATGTTTGACTCCAGAACTTCAAACGGCCATAACTTTTGACTCCGAACTCGATTTTCATAAAATTAGACTTTCTGGAACGAGCACGATGTCCTCTGCATCACAAAAACTAGATTTATTAATTTTTATGAGGGTATATATATTAAAATAAAAGAAACATATTCAGCCCTAGTCAATTAATGCTCATTCTGTCAAATGACTAGAAAATGTTTTGCAGACCCAAAATAGTACGCTCGCGCTCAAAAGGCCTTAACTTTTGCATTTCTCAACGAAATCACACGAAATTGGTACTTGTTGGAATAATGGCTTCAGTGTCCAATGCACATCAAACAAGAAATTTTGTATTTGATGAGAAATCAATGGATATTTTTCATAAAACGTGGCCGGGTTCATGACAGTGTTTTATTTGGTAGTTGGGAGTGCAATTAAGAGGCATGGTCATCATTATTTCTCATTGCAGCACCTAGGACAAGTATGGGGAGCCTTTTTCAAGTAACATACAATCATTTCACTCCATTTAATTCCTCTTACAAGTGGTTGAAGGATAGATTTCGGGATTTCCATTTTCCCCTTCTCTCTCTCTTCTCTTTTTCTATAAATTGGAGTGTTAGGCTCATTGTAAGGGGAGGTAGTTTTATTGTAGAAAAGATTTGTCAAAATTTCTTTGTAAATCCAATGTCCTGCAGGCCCTTGTATTGGACTCCTTGCATGGTGATCTAGGCCCTTATCTTGTAATAGATTGAACTATGCATATCATGAAGCAATAAAATACATGTTTTTGGATGCATTTTCCTCTGTTGTGTTCGTTTGCAATCTTCTTGCCCTTTCAACCTTCATTACAAGGATATTGGTCCATGTTTATTATCTTGCAAGGAATCATAATCATTTTGTATGCTTGAGATGTTGTTGTGAATGCATTTTGCTAGATTGTGGAGAATTATCACCCCTTCTAGTGTGCACTTTGCTTCTATATCTCACACATTGGAAGACTACTCTCACACCCCTCCTTTTCTGGTGTATCACCGTTATAGTGTAGACTTTCATTTTTATGCATTCTCTCTCCTTGGTCCCTTGGAAATTTAGAATAGGATAGTTAGTTTTGCTGCATTAGAGTAAATTGTGGCAGGTAGTTTAGGAGCAAGAACTAGCTTTCTCTAGAGGTCTATCTCAAGTAGCAAGTCCCACAACTTGGAGATAGTACCCATGTTATCCAATCACACCATGAGCTCAAGTATATGCACTTGTGTAAACATAAGGGTGTTGTGATTCGGTGACAGACATATCTAGTCAACTAAATGAACTCATTCCTTTTTATTTTCATGTTTGTTTCTTGTGTTCTCGTCATTTTTAAAGTTTGATTAGGGTTTTGCAACTATAATCAAACAAGCAATAAAACGAATGTTATAAGGAGTAATGTTGACTAATTAACTTCCAACATTAACCATTCAATATCGGGATAACACATTAATACTTGAAAAAATATACATAATGCAATACAAACTTGTAAATGCATTGGATTGGGTGCATATAACTTATTACGGATGATTTTAGGCTGATATGGATGGTTTGAATGCTACGAAGGGTTTTTTTGAACCTAAAGTGCTTCAGTAAATGAGATTATGAGTTGAAGATCTTCTAGTGAAGGACGATACAAAGTAGGGGTAGGAATGGTTGTATGATCTTAACCTCTTTATATGGTTTTACACCTACTTAGAACAATGATCTATAACTTTATGGGTTTATTTCTTGTCTAAGTATCTTCGTTAGTGTATCTCAGTCACTTCAAATCACATTGCATGGGTATCTAAATGCTCTACTCAATCCTTCAAAACCCTAAATATGAATGAAGGCCTCAAACCACATGTCGTTCTCAACCTAGCATGTGATATCTAGTTATAGTGCAATAAGAATTGACATCTTCTCTTTGACAAATCTTGAATTGAGTTTCTCCCTTGTGCAATCTACTTGAGTGGGTGACTTTGGAATATTACATATGTGGGAATCAGTTCCTCGGACCTAGTGGAAAGCTTCAAACCTATGGATAGTGCTGCTCTAATGAATTTTCATAAGTATTTTGAGAATGCAGGGGGTGCAAGATCCCTTAATGGTGAAGACTACTAAAAGTTCCAAGAAAAGATAAACTAACAAGACTAACACCACATAGTCTAATTGATCAAATTCTTATTGAATCTAACAATAGTTACATCAATGATAAAATTTTAATGGAATTCTTGAAACAAATAACATGAATATAATTCAAAACCTAGCTAAATCATGCCTACTAGTATGTTCAATTAACTAACATAGACCTAAATAGATCTAGGAGCAATCAAATTGGGAGTTTTTGCTACTCCAAGGAAGGTGGGATGGTCTCTCCAGCAATGACTACAAGATCATATTGGATACCCATATACTAACCTCATTGAAGACCTGAGGTAAGGATTGAGCTTGGCTATTAATCATATTTCTTATATGATATGCAATTCAAAGCATGGTGTAAAGTTTGAAGGTAGTACTTAGTCTTATTTATAGCTTTTCCTTTGAGGAAAACTTGCATCTTGGTACATGTGGGACTAAAATTACAAAGAATATTAAGACTTGCTAATCATGATTAAGGCTTGTTAATCACAATTAGTGAATTAACAAGTGACTAAGATGTGAGGATCCTTAATCAACCACTTAGGGTCAATTAGGAGGCTAGGATAAGATTTTGAAGCTTGTTGAGATGTTGTGGAGGGAAGTGGGGTGATATTGAGTAGTTGGAAGAGGGGTTTGAGCCAATAATAGAGTATATTGACCAAAATAAGGGTAAAATAGGCCTAATTAGCTAATAATCGCTAATTATTTGTTTAGAAGAGGATTTTGACTTACGATTTGTCATAAAGTGGCATCTTGAATGTGAAAGAGGTTAGGTAATCAACAATGTGTTGTTAATTGACCAAAATGGTAAGAAATGTTAGTTAATTAGTGGAAATCACTAATTATAACAGAAATGGTAAGAATGAGAGTGATTTGTGTGCTTTTAGCAATAAGATTGCAAAAGCGGAATTTAGGTGTCTACATTTGCCCTGTTTGAGGTGAAGTAAGTTACTTCACTTCAAATATAATAGACAAATATACACAAATAAATTTTGAAGAAAAATTAGTAGAATGAAGGATGCCCCCTTAAGTTTTGATGGGGTGATAGAAGAATTCAATCGACGATCGAAACTATGATTGAAACTGATAGAAGAAATAAGATAGGAATAAACATGAATGTTTATTGCCCCATGTGATTTGGAAGAAACATTGATAGTGATAAGACGAGAAAGTGGAGAATGGGAATAGCCCTTTCAGATCCAATCATCAATAAGCAACTTTTATTTCATCAAGTTGCCCCTATGATCTACATCATCGGCCTTTATTAAAATAAACAAAAGTGTAAATAACATGAAAATCTATATTACGAACAATTGTTTACTGCTAAAAATACGTAACTCCATGCAACATACATAATGCAATGCAATACGAGAAAGTAAAATGATGCTTAACTCTATGCAACATACACAACGCAATGTAATACAAGAAAGTAAACCAGCTAACCTAACAGAGAAACAAGTACAATCACACTTACTCAAACAAACAACGTTCAAGACAGTTGCACCAATGTTTTTGTTATCAAGCTTCAGTTCCCAAATGTTCGTGTTATAATGACAAGGGTTAAAAATGGTGCCCCAAGAAAGGATACATGTGAGGGGAATAACAGAGGACAAAAGTAGTCCCATGGAAAGCATTCGTGCACTATGACACAGTCATCGACAAATCATTGTTGAACGAGTACCAACATAGATGGAGGTAGATCACAATGATCGCAAGTCATTTGAGACAAGAACAAGCAAGAACCTAAGAAAGATGTTTTTGTAGGAAAAATTTCGATGTTTGAGGACAATGCATTTGATACATGCTTCAACTGTGTGCATGTTATTTACCAATTTTGAATTTTTTTCAATTTTTGTAATTTTTGGGGTTTTTAATGATTTTACCAATTTGTTGGATTTTTTTGAAAAATTTTATATTGTTTTAAATTTTTGAATTTTTAGGAAGAAAATATATTTGAAGAAATAACGAAGTTAGTAGAAATCGCCAAAAGTTGCCACAAGGAAAAAATATGCCTCGAGTAGTAGAAAAGCCACCGAGAAGCAAAAATATGCCCCATGGTAGTAAAAATAGACACGAAAATAATTATTTATCAAAAATAATCATCACGAGAAAGTGTTGGAAGAATTTAGAAGAACCACGATGGCTCCAGGGTGCCTCGGGGTGAGAAACATGTCACGGGGTAGAAATGGGTATCTAAGCCATCGCACCAATTTATTTACCACATTCACTTACCTTTTTACTGTTGATTTGAGCTCTGACCTACATGAGGAAATGGAAAGGGTGTAGAACCGGAAACACCATGTGGACCGCGTGAGAGACTACATGAGACTTCCAATGGATGGCCCATAAGTACAAAAATTTGAACTCTTCATCTTTGTCAATTTATAGCATTTTATTTTGGTTAAAACACATTTATTAGGTTAGATAGGGTAGAAAATCCATATGAATGTGCAAGACGGCCTCTTGAGGGGCCTTTGTGCTTATGGGGGAAAATATGCATAGGCACGTATGTGTCGGTTCCTACGGGTGCGCCTATACATACAAGTTGAAATGCATGGGCGTGTATGTTCCAACGTCATCGGGGGTGCGTCAATGCATATAGAATGCGCTAAGGTTGAGAGTGCAAGGGCACGTATGCGCTTGTGCAAAGAAGAATGTGTGGTGCAAGGAAAGGGAAAAAATGAGGCATGGGCACGTATGTGATGGTGCTTTGAGGGAGCCTATGCCTTAGGGGATACGTTGGTGCCGCTGGGGGACCGTCAGTGCACAAAATTCATTTTTGAATGATTTTATAAGAAATGAAGGTTTTTAGGAAAACCTAGATGGTAGGGATAGATGAAAAATAGAAGAATAACATGGTAGAATAGAAAATTTAGATGATAGAATAGAAGAATAAGATCATAGTAAATGAAATGATTGGTTATGTAGGTGGAGACACGGGAGAGACATGGGTGACTCTAGGCCTACGAGGTGACATTTACATGACGTGACCATATTTTCTTAGAGATTACACTGGAGATGACTGTTTAGCACACATGGCCCACATGCCATAGATTATGTTAGATCACAACCTACTCATAGCCTTAGCTGAGAGATGATGGAGCGAGAGTCAAACCTTTGTCTTCCTACCAGTGAGATGAGCATCACCTTTGGAGTATGTGTGGTGGATCTTACGAGTTCCTATTCATGGTGGTTTTGCTTACATATGATGGTCTCCATGATTATATTGAGCGATGCATAGCCAAGATGTTTGGAGTGGTAGACATACCCCGTTGTGGTATTACTATCTTTATTAAGAGGTGTATGGCCGATCAACACTGGGACGAGACCTTGTATTCTTGTTATCTCTTGTCAACGGAATATTATTACATGACAATACTAGTGTTTGGTTTCCTTTGGGCCTTATTGGAGTGATTCACGTCCTTCTTCAAGGAGAGGTTTACTTGTTGGGCTAGTGAATCTTGGATCATTTATACGCATATTTTCACTTGATAGCTTACCATGGACAAAAGTTCGTTGGTGCTACCACTTTGCTATAGATATAGGCCTAGGACCATATTGTGATAGGAACCCTACATGAGAACTAAGAGCTCGAGTTATTGGAGAGCCTTTTGTCATGGGTTGGGTTCCAGATGGAGATGATATTCATGGTCACATTGGGGATATAGACTATTACAGGTGAGCGTTTGACAAGGTACAACCTCACATGATCACATGGTGGCCATACAGGTTGTACCATTGGCCTCAGAATGCAGTTGAGTTGAAACCTTGCTACTGGATTGATCATTTCATCCTTGGAAGCAAGATTCACATCATGGAGTGGTATAGAGTAGATCATGTCCAGCGGTAGTTTGGTCTTATCTAGGGGACTCCTTGTGCTAAGATGTGGTACACAAGAAGATACAAAGAGGCCTTTCATATGGGGTCCTAGATCAGGTTGGGTCGAGCTCGTACTATATTTTTATAGTTGGTTCTACAACCGTGGGTACAGCAGTGCAGATAATGGATCAGTGGACAACCCCTGCATTAAATAAGGTGGTATGCCATAGTGTTGCCTCAGAGATTGACCATACCACAGGTGGTTATAGGGCCCACATCCTAGGCACAGCACCAAGATAAGCAGATCCACAAGGAGGATCACATATAGGGGTACCAGACAACAAGTTCTTGTCCAAAGTGGGTTTTAGTGCAGCGGTGGGTAGTGATATGGCCATAGGTATTGGCACCATAGATGCCACTTTAGGTTCCATTACGGGCACCCTTATAAGAACCTCCATCACCCCCTCACGTGATTCCATCAAATAGTCCACCTAGATTCGGAGGATATGGCGGGGTAGAGAGGATATGGAGGAGGATGTACAAGTTGGTGGGTAGGTGGCTACCTTGTAGAAGTAGCTAGCATACAAAGAGGTGATAGCCTTACAACTTCGGGTCAGAGCTAAGAGGAACTAGGCTATTTACGGAGGATCATGATATCACAAATGGGAATCGACTCATGACAGAGAAAGATCAAGGGATCACAAAGAGGGTATACCAGCAGAGAGGGACCAAAGCTATAGAAAATAGAGCCCAACTATGGATAGACCTAGATAGTGCAAGGGCAAAGATGTGATACGCTCTAACAGGTGGGTACTTCTTCGGGTGTACAATTTTTTATTGGTAATAGTTCCTCTCTGAGAAGTAGCCGAGGATACATATTATAGGATGCAAGATCACGCGGTCATCCCTGGCAAGCGAAGAGCTCCTAATCTTAGCTAGATAACGGGTAGTATGTCATGATCTAGAGGATAGAGGCTATCACGGTCGGCGTAATATGTACATGGTATTTCAGACAGACAGCGAGCTTGAGTGGCATGGGTTAGCACAACATGGTACAGTTCCTTCTACACATCCATCACCTCATATGCCCTAGCTTAGCAAGCAGACCGAGACTAGGAAATTGATCAGAGATAATTTTCAAGGACAAATTTTTCCGATTCTTTGTAAACTATCCTAATACATGATATCATTCGAGAGATCTTTTTGTCACCTATTTGTGTGTGTGAAACAGACTCGTTGGAGAGAGCTATGGTTCGTAGAATGTCACGATTAAACATGGGCATAACGATGATCAACCGACAACGTAGCGCTGACACATGGAAAAAATGAATATTGATCGTCAATGCAAAGTTTGTTTTGGGATGTCGATCTTTGATGTTCATATTAAAAATGGTGGGTCTCGTTATTTATTGGTTGGGGACCCTCGCCTAGATTTGGCACACTCTTTTCCTAAAGGGGTGCCTTGGCCACCGTATTCAATTATTGCATTATATTGCTAATCAAGCCAACTCACTTGATCAGCTCAAAAAATTTCTCATTGCTTAGAGACCGAGTGGTATTAGTCAGCTCAACCAAGCTCATTATTTACGATGAATTGATCTATTTATTATTCTCCATGTTCGGGGTCTATATTACATTAGAGGAACGAGCTCCTTTTACCTTTCGGGTGAGTTGTATTACATTTCTATTGACGAGTTATCAATGTGGCATTTCATATTTCCATTTCCACATGAAACGTGGCTTTGTAAACTCAACTCAGTCATTATAATTCAACTCAACTCAGTTGTTTTCAGCATAGCCTCCACGTGAGCATTATATGTAACTTGTCATCCACCGCCCAAGCCATTTTAACTCGTCGGTTATCCAAACCACAACACGGTCTGACCCATTTACATGGAAAAAAACAATTATATGTGGCTCAAGCCACATTCGAATCCTAATTAAAGGCCTTTAAGCACCCACCGACAATTTCATGTGAAACTATTCACATACATGGATGAAACATGGACAACAATCATGCCAAAATAGTGTGGGTGGTGGGGGTCAAACACATAACCTCCAACCCAACCACTGGACCAAACATCTCATCGTGTAGGGAAGTGGGATCACTTCTATCTACACACAATCTGCGCAAACTGTGTGGACAACCAGAAAATAAGGCAGTTCGGAGCCTTTTTAGAAATCATTACTTTTGAAGCCCTTAGAGGCCAAACCAAGTCTTGGAGTAAAAAGAGAAGTTGTTCTAAATTCCAAGATCTTCACAGTGGTGTAATTTTTTTTTGTTTTGGAGATTCTGTGGCATCGACTTGTGTTGTCAAAGTCACTTCTTTCTGAATTTCTAAGGGAGCACTTGTACTAAACTAGTCTTTTTGAAGCCTTTAGAGGTCGAAACAACCTTTAGGAAGAACTAGAAAGTTGCTCAAAATTCTGAGATGATTAGTCTGGTATATTTATTTTCCCTTTAATAATTTTTAATTTTTCCATTGTAGGATTTTTTCTAACTCATTTTCATGGAGTATGCTCGTGGGAAGACTTGCAGAGCCACGAGATGGATTTGGGGATCGTGTTTTGAATCTTGTCAGAGTCCTTGTTCCATTATCAGCTCTTGTTGCAGGTCATTGGGATCTATTATTCATTTTGGAAGGGTGATTGTACTTCTAAGTGATTTTTATAATAGATCGATTCACGGTTGTGGATCCGGAGACGTAGGCTTGCATGTCGAACTCCATTATCAAATTATTGTGTTGTTATTATTATTGATCTGATTCTTATTTTGCTGATTTTTTTGCACTTAATTAGTAACTGGTAATCATAATTTACACATTAAAAATCAGTTTACGACACTTTATTATTCATCTAGGTAAACTATATTTTAGTGGAATTAATATCTGCTAAGTTTACGGATCAGCAGTCTCGGAGAGGATGAGAGTCATTGTTGACTCTCTTATTGATATATTATATGTATAATTTGTGTATCATCTTGATATGAAGGCATACTTTTGTACGGATGTATATGTATTTTTTTATCATGCCTCATGATGAAGGCACATTTTTGTATAGATGTACGTTATGTATTGTTTTTATTATGCCTCGTGATGAAGGAACATTTTTGTATAGACGCCCATGATGGCTCATTGTATCAGATGTATTTTTGAGACATATTGTTTTGTACACATAAATTTATATTTATTATGATGTACGATTATTGATGGACTAACGATGTATCACATTTTTTTGATGAGATATTATGCTTAATTTGTATTTTTATGTTTGTATCACATGTTTGTTAGATTATGAAATAACCTTAGTTGATGTCATATTTCATGTTGATGAGATAATTTGACTAAAACATGTTTTTTTATTTTTGAGATTGATGTGGGGGATAGATTTTGATCATGTGCAACCCCTCTTGCAGATTGATGATATAGTATTGATGATTATCTTTAGATTACATGTGTGATGTAGATTTACCTTTTATTTATTTATGATGTATAGATGTGATGGTTCATTTGATATGATGATGAAATGATAACAAAAAGTACAAGTAAAATAACAAGCACAAGATAAAAAATAATCAAAGTAACACAAATATCTACAAGTATGCAAGATAAAAAATGAACTCTATGCAATGCACCACAAATTAAAGTATCATTCAATCTAAGTAAGAATGTGAATCCAACTTAAAGCACACAATACGAAAAATTAATACAACGAAAACCATACAAACCACCAACTAAAAGTAAGCAAACTACTAATTTGTTTTTTGGGGAAAATTTTTGGGATGTTTTCGTTGAGACAATTTTCTATTGTTTTGGATTTTTCTATGAAACATATTTGAATTTTTCAGGGAACATATCTGCATGTTTTGATATTTTCAAACAATTATATGGATGTTTTTGATATTTTCTAAGAAGTATTCCAAAGCAAATGTGCAAGGAAATGAAGAAACGTGGATGACCCCAACGTTAGATGGGATGTACAAGGAAGATTTCCACGTGCTAAGTGCAGAACGTGATGATGCGAATTTTCCTCGAGAGCGAGTCGGGAATATTCAAAGTTAAATTCTCCACATTCAAAAGTAGGATTGGCCGGATCGGGGTGAAGAGGTAAAGGCTCACAAGGGACCCGTAAAAGGTAAGGACCAGCCTAAGACAAAGCTATTGTACTCCTAAACTTGAAATTATTGTGAAAAATGGACCCTCCAATGGCGTCGGAAATCGGGCCACCAAAGGACTTTTCCAAAGTGACACCATTGCATGGTTTTCACTATTAGATACACCTGTTTAATTTCTTTTTATTTTTTTGTTTTATACATTTTTTCATTTTCTCGATATTATAGGGACCAACATATCAAAGCATAGAAATGCTTAAGATGCATTGTGTTCATGGGTTCCCGAAGCTCTTGGCCATCTGAATAGGCAAGATTATAGGCACCTGAACCGAACTTGGCAACCACAACATATGGCCATAGCCAATTGGGCTCAAATTTTCCTTTCTTTTCTCAATCCTTATTGGTGTTCTTTTGATTCTCTTTTAACACCAAATCTCCTACCTCAAATTGACGAGGTATTACTCTTTTATTGTAGCTTCACCGCACTCAATCCTAATACACTTTAAGGTGATTGATAGTATAAATTATTTTATCATCTAATAGCTCTAAATCTTCTAATCGAGTTACTCGTATTCCTCCTCTTCATTCAGGTAATCCCTTAGCTCGATACACAAAGAAGGGATCTTGATCTCTAGAGGTAGTATGACTTCCGTGCCGAATACTAAGGAGTATGGAGTGGCACCTGTAGGGGTGCGGATAGATGTTCTGAATGCCCAGAGGGTAGGGTGAATCTGTAAATTTCAACTATGGCTTGTGGTATTCACCACCGTCTCCATAATATGAATGAGGGTTTAGAATCTTCGCTTTTCCCATTACCTTGAGGGTAATAGGGGTTGAAAACTTGAGAGATATTTGAATAAGTTTGTAGAGTGATTTCATAGTTTTATTTTTAAATGGCTTACCATTATCAAAGTGATAATAAAAAAGGGGATACCATAGCGGAAAATTATATGGTTCATTATAAATTTAGATATCTGGGTGCCTTCAACATAGGTAAGAGGAACAACCTCTACCCATTTTTTGAAGTATTTAGTAGTAGTTATAATGAACTTGTGGCCGTCTGAGGAGACAGGGTTAATTTTTCCTATTAGATCGAGACCCCACTTTGTGAATGGTCAGGGTGTATTGATTGGTTGCAAGGATTGCACCAGCGCATGTATCAAATTGTCATACTTCTGAGAATCTAAGCATTTCTTCACATAGTTATAGTAGTCATGCTCCATGGTAGGCCAATAATAGCCTACTCTATGTATTTTCTTGTCCAATATGATCCCATTAATATGAGCCCCATAGATTACTTTGTGCACCTCTTTGATTGCTTGGATGGACTAAATGCTCAATTTAAACAACGCAATAGATTCATGTCATAGCCTCAATGGAAAAGGGTTCCCTAAGTAGGGTATAGAGTGCTATACGTTGGATGAGGGTTTCTTTTTGGTACGGGAAATGTTTTCAGGAAAGGTTCCATCGTGGAGGTAATTAAATATTTCACAGTACCACGGGGAAAAGGGACCATCAACTTTTCTCACCAAACAGGACTCTAACATGTCATATGTTGGCATTCGTAGGTGCTCCACAAAAAATGGCATATCACTTTTGCAGGTGGAATACTTAACATCGATCCTACTATAGCCATAAGCATCCATTTCTCTATTCTGGGCTCTTGGTATTTTTTCAAATGTTATCTACTCAAAGAACTCCTTCAAAGAATCAACCATTCTCTTAGTATGGAAGAAGTTTCTCATCTTTTACTTTATATTCATTTGTCGCCTATTTTATAATCAACATGGAATCACCAATTACATTTACTTGCATGATATTCCACTTAATAGCTAGTTTCATCCCTGTAATAAGGGCCTCATATTTTGCTATACTATTTGTGCATGGGAATCCAAGTCGAAATATCTCGTGGGATCAAGTCCCTGTAGGGGTGATCAACACAACTCGATGCTAGAACCATGAAATGTAAAGGATCCATAAAAGTATAGTTTCCATATGATTGATTCCTCTTGGTACATCATAGATGCTTTTGGGAGCTCCATGACTCAAAGGTTTGGTATCTCGGTAATGGAGTTTATGCTAGTTGATCCGTTAGGACTGTCCTTTCACTAACTTTTGATGCACATACTCAATGTCAAACTCATTTAGTAAGATGATCCAATTAGCCATATTTCCTGTGATTGCAGGCTTTGACAATAAGTATTTTAATCTACCTTTCAAAGAAGCTTTACCTTATTATTGAAAGCAGTGACGTAGTTTCGGAAGGAAAACTATGGCAAGCAAGACTTTTTGATCTGTGGATAGTTTATTTTGTAAGCTATCAACATTCTGCTTAAGTATTACACAACCTTTTCTCACTTCTCCTTGTCATATTGGGCCAACAATTCTCCAATTATAAATTGTGTGGCAAAGATGTATATAAGAACAAAGGTTCTCCTGTTGTGGGCGACATTAGAACAGGGGATTTATGAGTTCGCGAAGCTCTTGGCCATCCGAATAGGCAATATTATAGGCACTGAACCGAACTTGGCAACCACAACATATGGCCCTAGCCAATTGGGCTCAAATTTTCCTTTCTTTCTCAATCCTTATTGGTGTTCTTTTGATTCTCTTTTAACACCAAATCTCCTACCTCAAATTGACGAGGTATTACTCTTTTATTGTAGCTTCACCGCACTTGATCCTAATACACTTTAAGGTGATTGAGAATGTGAATTATTTTCTCATCTAATAGCTCTAAATCTGCTAATCGAGCTACTATGTAGTCCTCCTCTTCATTCAGGTAATCCCTTAGCTCGATACACAAAGAAGGGATCTTGATCTCTAGAGGTAGTATGGCTTCCGTGCCGAATACTAAGGAGTATGGAGTGGCACTGTAGGGGTGCGGATAGATGTTCTAATGCCCAAGGTAGGGTGAATATGTAAATTTCAGTTATGGCTTGTGGTATTCACCATCTTCTCCATAATATGAATGAGGGTTTTATTAGAAGCTTCGGCTTTCCCATTACCTTGAGGGTAATAGGGGTTGAAAACTTGAGAGATATTTGAAAGTGTTTGCAGAGTGATTTCATAGTTTTATTTTTAAATGGCTTACAATTATCAGTGATAATAACAAAGGGGATACCATAGCGGAAAATGATATGGTTCATTATAAATTTAGATATTTGGGTGCCTTCAACATAGGTAAGAGGAACAACCTCTACCCATTTTTGAAGTATTTAGTAGCAGTTATAATGAACTTGTGGCCATCCAAGGAGACAGGTTAAGTTTTCCTATTAGATCGAGACCCCACTTTGAGAATGGTCGTGGTGTATTGATTGGTCAGTAAGGATTGCACCGCGCATGTATCAAATTGTCATACTTCTAAGAATCTAAGCATTTCTTCACATAGTTATAGTAGTCATGCTCCATGGTAGGCCAATAATAGCCTACTCTATGTATTTTCTTGTCCAATATGATCCCATTAATATGAGCCCCATAGATTACTTTGTGCACCTCTTTGATTGCTTGGATGGACTCGTCTGAATTTAAACAACGCAATAGATTCATGTCGTAGCCTCAATGGAAGAGGGTTCCCCAAGTAGGGTATAGAGGGCTATACATTGAATGAGGGTTCATTTTTTGGTATGGGAAATGTTTTCAAGAAAGGTTCCATCGTGGAGGTAATTAAATATTTCATAGTACCACGGGAAAAGGGACCATCAACTTTTCTCACCAAACAGACTCTAACATGTCACATGTTGGCGTTCAGTAGGTGCTCCACAAAAACAAAGCATATCATTTTTGCGGGTGGAATACTTAACATCGATCCTACTATAGCCATAACATCCATTTCTCTGTTCTAGGCTCTTGGTATTTTTTCAAATGTTATCTACTCAAAGAACTCCTTCAAAGAATCAACCATTCTCTTGTATGGAAGAATTTTCTCATCTTTTACTTTATATTCATTTGTCACCTATTTTATAATCAACATGGAATCACCAATTACATTTACTCATCTGATATCCCA
Organism: Taxus wallichiana var. yunnanensis; assembly: GCA_018340775.1. NCBI lineage: Eukaryota > Viridiplantae > Streptophyta > Pinopsida > Cupressales > Taxaceae > Taxus > Taxus wallichiana. Next base: position 413,221,497 of record CM031244.1, read on the forward strand.
CTTAATAGCTAGCTTCATCCCTGCAATAAGGGCCTCATATTCTGCTATATTATTTGTGCATGGGAATCCAAGTCGAAATATCTTTGGGATCAAGTCCCTGTAGGGGATCAACACAACGACGCTAGAACCATGAAAGGTAAAGGATCCATAAAAGTATAGTTTCCATATGATTTATTCCTCTTGGTACATCATAGATTCTTTTGGGAGCTCTAGACTCAAAGGTTTGTGCACAGTAATGGAGTTTATGCTAGTTGATCCGTTAGACTGTCCTTTGACTAACTTTTGATGCACATACTCGATGTCAAACTCACTGAGTAAGATGATCCAATTAGCCATATTTCGTGATTTCGGGCATTGACGATAAGTATTTTAATCTACCTTTGAAAGAAGCTTTACCTTATTATTGAAAGCAGATTTAGTTTCTAGAAGGAAAACTATGGCAAGCAAGACTTTTTGATCTGTGGATAGTTTATTTCGTAAGCTATCAACATTTTCCTTAAGTATTACACAAACTTTTCTCACCGCTTTTCTTTATCATTATAGGCCAACAATTCTCCAATTATAAATTGTGTGGCAAAGATGTATAGTAACAAAGGTTCTCTGTTGTGGGCGACATTAGAATAGGGGATTTATGAGTTTGTGAAGCTCTTGGCCATCTGAATAGGCAAGCTTATAGGCACCTGAACTAAACTTGGCAACCACAACATATGGCCCTAGCCAATTGGGCTCAAATTTTCCTTTCTTTTCTCAATCCTTATTGGTGTTCTTTTGATTCTCTTTTAACACCAAGTCTCCTACCTCAAATTGACGAGGTATTACTCTTTTATTGTAGCTTCACCGCACTCGATCCTAATACACTTTAAGGTGATTGATAGTATAAATTATTTTATAATCTAATAGCTCTAAATATTCTAATCGAGTTACTGTATTCCTCCTCTTCATTCAGGTAATCCCTTAGCTCGATACACAAAGAAGGGATCTTGATCTCTAGAGGTAGCTATGCCTTCTTCATGTGCCAAATACTAAGGAGTATGGAGTGGCACCTGTAGGGGTGCGGATAAATGTCTCAATGCCCGAGAAGGTAAGATGAATCTATAAATTTCAACTATGGCTTGTGGTATTCACCACCGTCTCCATAATACAAATGAGGGTTTAACATCTTTGGATTTCCCATTATCTTGAGGGTAATAGGGGGTTGAAAACTTGAGAGATATTTGAAAAAGTTTGTAGAGTGATTTCATAGTTTTATTTTTAAATGGCTTACAATTATCATTGATAAAAATAGAGGGGATACCATAACGGAGAATTATATGGTTCATTATAAATTTAGATATATGGGGGCCTTCAACATAGGTAAGAGGAACAACCTCTACCCATTTTGTGAAGTATTTGGTAGCAGTTATAATGAACTTGTGGCCGTCGAGGAGAGATAGGGTTAAGTTTTCCTATTAGATCGAGACCCCACTTTGTGAATGGTCGGGTGTATTGATTGGTTGAAGGATTGACCGCGCATGTATCAAATTGTCATACTTCTGAGAATCTAAGCATTTCTTCACATAGTTACAGTAGTCATGCTCCATGGTAGGCCAATATTAGCCTACTCTAAGTATTTTCTTTTCCAATATGATCCCATTAGTATGAGCCCCATAGATTCCTTTGTGCACCTCTTTGATTGCTTGGATGGACTCAATCGAATTTAAACAACGCAATAGATTCATGTCGTAGCCTCAATGGAAGAGGGTTCCCTAAGTAGGGTATAGCGGGCTATACGTTGGATGAGGGTTCATTTTTTGGTATGGGAAATGTTTTCAGGAAAGGTTCCATCGTGGAGGTAATTAAATATTTCATAGTACCACGGGGAAAAGGGACCAACAACTTTACTCACCAAACAGGACTCTAACATGTCATATGTTGGCGTTTGTAAGTGCTCCACAAAAAATGACATATCATTGTTTGCAGGTGGAATACTTAACATGGATCCTACTATAGCCATAACATCCATTTCTCTATTCTAGGCTCTTGGTATTTTTCAAATGTTATCTACTCAAAGAACTCCTTCAAAGAATCAACCATTCTCTTAGTACGGAAGAATTTTCTCATCTTTTACTTTATATTCATTTGTCACCTATTTTATAATCAACATGGAATCACCAATTACATTTACTCATCTGATATCCCACTTAATAGCTAGCTTCATCCCTGTAATAAGGGCCTCATATTCTACTATATTATTTGTGCATGGGAATCCAAGTCGAAATATCCATGGGATCAAGTCCCCGTAGGGGTGATCAACACAACTCGACGCTAGAACCATGAAATGTAAAGGATCCATTAAAGTATAGTTTCCATATGATTGATTCCTCTTGGTACATCATAGATGCTTTTGGGAGCTCTAGACTCAAAGGTTTAGTGCACAGTAATGGAGTTTATGCTAGTTGATCCGTTAGGACTGTCCTTTCACTAACTTTTGATGCACATACTCGATGTCAAACTCATTTAGTAAGATGATCCAATTAGCCATATTTCCTGTGATTTCGGGCTTTGACAATAAGTATTTTAATCTACCTTTGAAAGAATCTTTACCTTATTATTGAGCGGTGACGTAGTTTCTAGAAGGAAAAAACTATGGCCAAGCAAGACTTTTGATTTGTGGATAGTTGATTTCGTAAGCTATCAACATTTTGCTTAAGTATTACACAACCTTTTCTCACTGCTCTTTATCATATTAGGCCAAAAATTCTCCAATTATAAATTGTGTGGCAAAGATGTATAGTAACAAAGGTTCTTTTGTTAAAGTGGGCGATACACATTAGAACAGGAGGATTTATGAGTTCGCGAAGCTCTTGGCCATCCGAATAGGCAAGATTATAGGCAGGCCTGAATTGAACTTGGCAACCACAACATATGGCCATAGCCAATTGGGCTCAAATTTTCCTTTCTTTTCTCAATCCTTATTGGTGTTCTTTTGATTATCTTTTAGCACCAAGTATCCTACCTCAAATCGATGAGGTATTACTCTTTTATTGTAGCTTCACTGCACTTGATCCTAATACACTTTAAGGTGATTGATAGTATAATTTATTCATCTAATAGCTCTAAATCTTCTAATCGAGTTACTTTGTATTCCTCCTCTTCATTCGAGTAATCCCTTATCTCAATACACAAAGAGGGGATCTTGATCTCTAGAGGTAGATACTCCGTTAAAATACTAAGGAGTATGGAGTGGCACTTGTAGGGGTGTGGATAAATGTTCCAATGCCCGAGAAGGTAGGATGAATCTATAAATTTCAACTATGGATTTTGGTATTTACCACCGTCTCCATAATACGAATGAGGGTTTAAGATCTTTGGTTTTCCCATTACCTTGAGGGTAATAGGGGGTTGAAAACTTGAGAGATATTTGAAAACGTTTGTAGAGTGATTTCATAGTTTTATTTTTAAATGGCTTACCATTATCAGTGATAATAACAGAGGGGATACCATAACGGAAAATTATATGGTTCATTATAAATTTATATATGTGGGTTCCTTCAATATAGGTAAGAGGAACAACCTTTACCCATTTTGTCAAGTATTTGGTAGATGAAGTTATAATGAACTTGTGGCCGTCCGAGGAGACAGGTTGAGTTTTCCTATTATATCGAGACCCCACTTTGTGAATGGTCGGGTGTATTGATTGGTTGTAAGGGTGTATCAAATTGTCATACTTCGAGAATCTAAGCATTTCTTCACATAGTTATAGTAGTCATGCTCCATGGTAGGCCAATAATAGCCTACTCTATGTATTTTCTTGTCCAATATGATCCCATTATTATGAGCCCCATAGAGTACTTCGTGCACCTCTTTGATTGCTTGGATGGACTCATTTGAATTTAAACAACGCAATATATTCATGTCGTAGCCTCAATGGAAAAGGGTTCCCTAAGTGGGGTATGAGGGCTATACGTTGGATGAGGTTCCTTTTTTGGTACGGGAAATGTTTTCAAGAAAGGTTCCATCGTGGAGGTAATTAAATATTTCATAGTACCATGGGGAAAAGGGACCAACAACTTTTCACACCAAACAGGATTCTAACATGTCATATGTTGGCATTCGAAGTGCTCCACAAAAAACAACATATCATTGTTTGCAGGTGGAATACTTAACATGGATCCTACTATAGCCATAGCATCCATTTCTCTGTTCTAGGCTCTTGGTATTTTTTAAATGTTATCTACTCAAAGAACTCCTTCAAAGAATCAACCATTCTCTTGTATGGAAGAATTTTCTCATCTTTTACTTTATATTCATTTGTCGCCTATTTTATAATCAGCATGGAATCACCAATTACATTTACTCATCTGATATCCCACTTAATAGCTAGCTTCATCCCCGCAATAAGGGCCTCATACTCTGCTATATTATTTGTGCATGGGAATCCAAGTCGAAATTCCTGGGGGATCAAGTCTCCTGTAGGAGTGATCAACACAACTCGACGCGCTGAACCATGAAAGGTAAAGGATCCATCAAAGTATAGTTTCCATATGATTGATTCCTCGAGGTACATCATAGATGCATTTGGGAGCTCCAGACTCAAAGGTTTGGTACCTGGTAGTGGAGATTCTGCTAGTTGATCTACTAGAACTTGTCCTTTCACTAAATTTTGATGCACATACTCAATGTCAAACTCATTGAGTAAGATGATCCAATTAGCCATATTTTCTATGATTTGTGATTTGACAATAAGTATTTTAATCTACCTTTGAAATAAGCTTTACCTTATTATTGAGAAAATAGTGACGTAGTTTCTGGAAGGAAAAAACTATGGCCAAGCAAGCCTTTTCGATCTGTGGATAGTTGAGCTCGTAAGCTATCAACATTTTGCTTAAGTAGTACACAACTTTTTCTCTCTACTCTTTATCATACTAGGCCAACAATTCCCCAATTATAAAGTGTGTGGTAGAGATGTATAGTAACAAAGGTTCTCCTATTGTGGGTGACATTAGAACATGGGATTTATCCAAATAACTTTTGAGCAAGGCAAATACTTTTTGCTAATTTTGTTCCCAATTAAAATTAATGTATTTCTTAAGAAGATGCGTGAATGTATGACACTTGTCTGCCAGCTGAGAAATGAACCTTCTTATGGCTTGGATCTTTCCTTGTAATCTCCATAGTTTCGATATTGGTAGGAGGAGGCATTTCCGTTATAGCGGAAACCTTTTCTCGGATCTAATTCTATTCCTCTCCTTGAAACAATGAATCCTAGTAATTTTTCAGATAACACGCCGAAGACACACTTCTTCAGGTTTAGTCGGACCTTGTAGTCCTTAAACACTGAAAAATACATCACAAAATTTCTGGGTGCTCTTCCCAAGTTCTAGATTTTTCCAATATGTCATCTATGTAATATTCCATGATGTCACTAATCATATCATGAAAGATAACCATCATTTCCCATTGATAGGTAGCACCTGCATTCTTGAGGTTGAAGGGCATGACTTGATAACAGAATGTCCCCCATGGGGTGGTAAAATTTTCTTGTGTTGGTCTTCCTCAGCAATATTTATTTGGTTATATCCTAAGAATCCATCCATGAGTGATAGCATCTCATAACAAGTTGTCAAATCGACAATAATGTTAATGTTGGGAAGAGAAATTCATGCTTAGGAAAAGCTTTGTGAATATCTCTGAAATCGGTACATACTCTGATACTGACTGGATTTTTCTGAACTAGTACCACATTAGAAATACACTCCTAGTATTCGATAGGCCTGATGAATCCTACTTCTAATAACCTTTATATATCTACCTTAACAAACAAGGTGATGTGAGGATGCATCTTTTGGAGCTTTTGTTTATAGGCTTTGTGTCCGGGTGTACAACAATATTGTGCACTATTAATGCAGGATCAAGTCCTAACATGTCCGCATAATACCAAGTGAAGATATCTACATATTCTCTCAAAATTCCTATAAAATTTTTATGTTCTTGAGCTGAGAGTGAAGCTCCCAACTTAACTATTCTAGGAAGCTCCTCCATGCCAATGTTGACATCTATTGTCTCCTCCACCAGTAGCTTGGACTCATCTTCCATGCACATAGGATCGAGAGGGAGATTGATATCTTCTTCTACCAAAGGTGGTTCAAAGAGATCTTCATATTTAGGTGGGTACACTATCTTGTCCATAGGTTTTTCCATTTGTTTGTCCACAAGCACCTCAAAGAGGTTTCTCTATAGGACTTAGACTTTTTCTTTCCACAAGGATTTTCTTGTAGGACTTTTTCCCTTTCTTATTTTCTTACTTAAGTGACCACACAACTCTACCTCCTCTCCAAAGTATGCACATGCATTGAGATGAATGGAGAAGCCTTTCTTGTGGTCATTTCTTGAAATGTTGTCTCTAATGCCAAGGAATTCACCAATAGCCTCGTTGTTCGAAGAGATCAATGGGAACATGTTTTGCAATTGGTCCCAATTCACGAGTGATGGGTAGATGAGTTTCAATGTTTGATTTATAGGGGATACAGTGGGTGTAACATGGGTTATGGTAAGGATAGCCATGTTAGAGAATAGGTTTGTGGAGGCAAGGTATTTGTAAAGACTACACCGGGAATCTATTTCGCTTTCATTTTCGAGACAAACTATCCTCACGCTCAGAAGAGGCATGCTCGTCAAAAGAGGCATACTTGTCATCTAAAGGGTGAGACTCATACAAATGGGTGCCAAGACTGGATTTACCCATTATACGACGAGGCACTAGAAGATCTTCCAATGATCCTTGTTCTTGACATCCACACCATTGCATCCTTTATACCTCATAGTAAGCATTATTCGGTTAGGAATAACATACCTAGGTGACTTGTAACATAAAGCCATTTCATCATCTTGAGGATGAAATATAATATCTTTGAGTATCCTTTCATCTTCTAGTAAGCCACTTGAAGTGAAATTGTCAAAAGGGAAGTTCTCCCTTGATCTTTGGAATTTATAGCATGGTATACCACGTGCTTGGGCTGATAGTGGAATGTTTTGAACCATAAGGGCTTGTTATAGATCATACTCTCCACAACCGCTTGGTCTAACCTTCATCTCCCATGCAACGAAAGGAGTTTCTGAGGTGGAAGCACCATTGTCATTGGTAGACAAGGTATCTAGATCCACTCATGAAGTGAGGGATTTCAATTGAACAGGAACAATGATCTCCATAGAGGACACTTGTAAATGGTAGGAAAATATCCTAACAATGCTCTGCAATGAGAAAATGGTTGGGGATCTCCTTGTATAGTAAGTGTATGTCCTTCATGTTGTAACTTTAAACATTGATGATATGTTGATGGTACGGCTTGCATGGCATGGATCCATGGGTGGCCGAGCAAGATGTTATAAGGGAGCTCCAAGTCTAAGACATGGAACTTTGTATCATGGTTTATGGGACCAACTTCTAATGAGAAAGTGATCATTCCAGCTGATTGCTTTCTCAGTCATACACCTTATGGTGATGACCTTTGCACCCTAGTTTTCGAACTAATTTAGAGTACAAATATTTAGACCCGATTCATCGTCCACAAGCACTCTCTTGACCTTCTTACACTTGATTATTACTTCAATGTGTAAGGGTAGTTATGGGAGGATTTTCTCCTAAGACTTCCGTCAGACTGAAAGTTATATGTTCTAAAGGAGTGATTTGCACTAATATGTCCTGTAAATGTGTTAGGTCAATATCAATAGACACTCCTAATCCCTGTAAGGTTTTACAAATAATGTCCTTATGGACGTTAGAAATATTTAGAAGGTCTAAGATTGAAATATTATTTATTTTCTTCTCTAATTGATCTAACACATCATAGTGACTCTCTTGAGGAGGAGGGGGAGTGGGTTATGAGATAACAAGGCAATCCGTCACATTACCATGGTGCACTCTCTTGTTCTAATTTTTATCATGTTGATATGCTCAACATGTGAATCAACACAACCTATTAAGGAATCAAAATGGTTTGGCTTTGATATATAGTTGGTACTCTTATTTTGAGATGACTTGTCCCTGATCCTGCTTTTCCTTTCCTTTGTGTTTAGGAAAAGGTTCTTTGAAAATCCCCATATTTGTGTTTGGAGACTTGGCGGTGGTGGCGAATCTAATTATATATCGCCACATTGATTATATCCCAAATGTAATGCTTTAATTTCAAGCACTTGTCGGTTTTGTGACCTTTAACACGATGAAATCCACAAAATTCATTTTCCCTAAACCATGATGGCTTAGGTGCATCATCCCGTAAGGTATTTCTTCAAGGTATCGAACCATTTTTACGGCCTCTAACTATTTTAGGATGGATGATATGGACTCAAATAGAGGGGTGAAAGTATAACGTTTATACTCCATAGGCGGAGCTCCCTTTGCAAGCTTCAAAGGAGTGTGGTTTTGAATAGCTTTTACTCGCTTAGAGTCTACTATTCCATCACCGACAATGTTTTTGTTCCTATTAGGGACAAACTTTGTCTTTTCATTAGTTTTGGAATCATTATGATCACGTGAAAGGGGTTTTAGGGTCCCTCTGGCTAACAACACTTTTTTATTTGACTCCCTTTTTTGATTACCTCTTCGAACATGTTGCCACAATACATCTATAAGTGGAACGTGATTTCAAGGTGGAGGTTGGGAACAAATATACTTATCAACTATTTTTTCAGGTATGGAGCAAGGGAAGCAACTAGCTAACCCTCTCCACCATTGTAGGAAAGCAGTGAAGTTCTCGTTATTTCATTGTTTGCATTGCATAGATCTAACATGGTGACATCACTCTCTATATTAAAAGAAAAGTGATGTACAAAATGTTCGCTAGTTCTATCCATGTAGATATGGATCCCTTGGGGATGTGTAAAAACCACTCTAGTGTCTGTCCTCCTAAACTCCGTGGGAAGAGGTGAATAAGATAGTTGTCACTATACACAACCTCTTGACATGCCATATAAAAATATTTGATATGATCTCGGGATCACCTTTTCCCTTGTATTTATCAAACTTCGACAATCAAAATTTCATGGGAAAGGTACTTGTAACATGGCTCTATCAAATGGATAAGGGCACAATTCATCAAACTGGTATTTCTTGCTATTATTACCAGTTTTTCCTTCTTGCAATGCTAGAAGGGTGTTCTTCATAGTGGACCACTCTTGATTAAAGAGTTGGTCTTGTGTGGGTGGCATAGGTGATATGAAGGGTTAAATCTAGGTGTATTCCCACCCCTATTCTCTATGAAAAATTCCTCATAGTGGTCTTTTCATGTTTCTCGACGAGGAGTATTTCAAAAACTAGTGATATGAAGCTTTTGGTTTAGCTTGTTTCACAAGTTTTGGTTGCTCTTTGTTTACGTGTGAAGCCAAACTAGCCAATTGGCAAGTGAGAGCTTGTAATTTTTTTATGATATTACCTCTCGAGTGGGTACTTCTTTACGATTTTTGTTAGAAGGAGGTTATTCATGGTGAGCATGTGCTTCGTGGTCTTCACAATGAATTATAACATGAGGTATACGATATTCTCCGTCATTTTCAAAAGGTACCTCTTCATTATTCTATCGTCAGAAGTAGAGGCGTGACCTAGGTTTAATATGTCATTAATATTGTGATGAGGATGTTCCACTTCTTCTTCTCCTCAAACCATACTGTAAATGAGAGAAGGGTCAATCGTAGAGGGTAACATTTCTCCTAGTTCTATGACATGTCTTAAAACCTCATGTTTATTTTGGTATATATAGTCATCAAAGTGGGTGGAATTAAGTTCCATATTCACACGAGGAGAATCCTCTTCACCACCACTATGATCGACCATGACATTTTCCTCTAAAAGAGGGTTATCACCTCAAAGGAATCAGCTCCTAACTTTCGGGACCCCATTCTCGTAGTAGGCATACTTGAAATAGTGGGTACAACATGAAAGGTTTTCACTAAGGTTTAAAAATGGACCCTAGGAAAATTTTCAAAGTGTAACGACGCTAATTTATCACAAAGAATGGTGACTATAAAATAGCCATGAGTCCAACAAATCAATGTAAACCCTAGGATAAAGAATAAAGAATGATCTACCCTAACAAGGCAATATATAAAATGAGACTTCTAGGACAATACAATGATGTACAAGACTCAAATCCAATCACAACAAAAATTTACTCCCTATGTTTTTTTGAGATAGGTTTGAAACAAATAGTGACAACACAATATCACCAGTTAGGCCAAGTTTGAAATAAACAAGACCTAAATGCTAAGTGTTGACGTGATCCTCTAACAAGGTATATTAAAACCAGTTTCTAGACACTAACAAAGTCTAAGTCTTGTAAAATGGGCCAATACAAATGTGAGTAGTGTAACAATGTTATTTGGATATGTTACTCAAGCCTTGTAAGAAAGCAATATTTTAGTATCAAAATGGCGTTATAGTGATGCTAAAAAAGTAACCTCAACACTCAAAAAATCAAGAGAAGGCTAGGATGTAAAAAATATGCCTAATTATACCAAGGAATTACTATGTGTGCAAGTAGCGTAACAATATAATTTGGATATTTAGGCAAGTTTCACAATGGAAATAAGACATAAATTATTGTATGGCTATAATGTGGGTAACATAACAAATAAAAATAACTTAGTGATAAGAAAACCTAACTACAATGATAATAAGTCTCAATATGGGTTTGAGACAAAGGGGCATACTAGAACGTGAGCACGTACCATTCACACTTTCAACACTTGCATTTTGGTATTGCAACCTGGTCATGCAAGTAGACTACAAAAGTGGTGGACATGTCATTTCTAGTGGTATTTGTATATGTTTGTTCTTCTTTTGTCTCAAAATGAGCAACAAGAAAACCAAAGGAGTAGACCAAGTGGTGGTGAAAAATACTTACTATAACTTTGGCATAGTTTCGCCTTGTCTTAGGACAAGTGAAAAACTAGGACAAAGTAACACTAAATAGATTTCGTAATGAAATGTCATGCGGTTTCAAATTTAAGAGATTTTTTCCCTTGTTCGAAAAACAAGAGTTTGAATCCAAAAAATTATCACTTTATGAGAGCTCTCAAGTATAATAGTTAAGACAAAATTGGCTCCAAGCCAAAAAGCTTCCTATTAGTTCTCTCACCTAGGTTGTCACAAACTACCTCTACGAGCTTGATTTACCTAGAAATTTGCACTGACTAGTCTGGGAATATCTCGGATTTACTTTACCCCCTTCTAATATAATGAGCAACTAGTGCGTTCATTTGTATTATCACTGGGGTCACAATGGAGATAGTTTGACTCTAAACTTTCAAGGCGTACTAGTCAATTGGGTAGTGTGGAGAACTTTCCCATTTCATTCACAAGGTTACCTCTTAGGTGAACTACTTTTGGGTTCCTAGAAACATCCCTCTTGTGAGCTTAAGGCTTATTCCAAAGGGAGTTTCTTCTAGTTGAGTGGATGAGCTTTAGCTCTTAACCAACCTGCAAGTAAAGTGTGTTGTATAGTGGTGTATTTTCTTATCTTTTGGATTAAGCAATTTGGTTTAGACCACCATTGGAAACCTACAAGCACATGTGAATGTTAGAGTTTGGTTTGAAGAGATTTCTCTTTCTTTGGCTAGTTAGGTCCTTCACACAAATGGTTATTAGTTCAAAAATATCTACAATATCATAGAAAGAGGATTGAATGTTGTTTTTGGTTCTCAAGATCATCCAAGGATGTGAGAGAAGAGCATACACAACAAACAACCCAACTAGATAGCAATAAAAATCTTGTAAATCAATTAACTACCATAATACCTTGCAAATTAAGGTTTATTCCCAATTAATCCAAGTGCTTCTTAATGAAAGACTAAAATTGCTTTTGGTTCCCAAGATCACACTAGGTGCAAGGGAAGAGCATACACAAATTTTAGCCTTGGTTATTTATCAAGTGAAAAAGCTCTTAAACTAAAAGATCATATACATGCCAAAATGAAAGTTTATTCCCTTAAGCATAACAATGAATGATGATTTTTCTTACTTACTCTAAAATAGCAAAAGTGGTTTAGAGGTGCTTTTGATTCTCAAGATCACACAAAGTGCAAAAGAATAACATACACAACCCTATTCCAAACTCTTACAAAGCATGAAAACAAAATCACTCATCAAACCCTAAGCCAATTTTAACAAAAATCATTTATCAAACCCTAAGGCAATTTTGTTAGCAATCTTACTCTAAAATCAGAAAATTGATAGTAACATCAACTAAAAACCTTTGAAAAATGATAGAACCTAAAACCAAAAGTTGAAATTTTGAATTTTGAAGCAATTTTACCGAGTACAAAAGCACACCTCCTAGTGCATGGGCCCATTTTTAAAGCGTGGATGTAGAATTTGAAGTGTAGGCACATATAATCATGCATTGTGTGTACTCTGTCACTTTTACACGAGTCATTTATGTAGAGGTGTGTCCAGAGAGGCGTGGACACACTCTTTGTTGCATAGGGGCAAGTCACACATAGAGGAAAAATTCAATGATGCAGTGCAGGCACGAGAGAGGCACATGCACACACTTTGAAACATAGGTACATATAGTTATGCACATGTGCACAACCTTTGGAGTGTGGGTTCACCCTTTGAGTGCATGCATAAGAGCTTTCCGTAGGTGGTCAAAATACGGATTTTGAGAAGGAAATTTTGAAAAAGATCAAATCTTGGCCTTTTGAGGAAATTTCAACAACACTTCACCTCCTTATATCCTGCAAAGAACATGAAAATACAACATCTACTACTAATCTAGTTTAAACAACTATCAAAATGAAAATTGATCTATAAAACTTTGAAAATTACTCTAAATTTTTTAAATTAATCTAAAATCTTGAGAAACTAAACTAAAAGCTTGAAAGTAATATAGAAAATTGAAACTACATTAGAAAACATGAAATATAAAAACTTTTGAAACTAAGTTAAAAAGTTTTAAAATGAATGCAATTGATTAGTTCCCACCTAAGGTGTGCTAAATGAAGACTACTAAAAGTTCCAAGCAAAGCTAAACTAACAAGACTAACACCACATAGTCTAATTGAGAAAATTCTTATTAAATCTAACAATAGTTACATCAATGATAAAATCTTAATGGAATGCTTGAAATAACTAACATGAATATAATTCAAAACCTAGCTAAAGCATGCCTACTAGTATGTTCAATTAACTAACATAGACCTAAATAGATCTAGGAGCAATCAAATTGGGAGTTGTTGCTACTCCAAGGAAGGTGAGATGGTCTCTCCAACAATGACTACAATATCATATTGGATACCCATCTACTAACCCCATTGAAGACTTGAGGCAAGGATTGAGCTTGGCTATTAATCATATTTCTTATATGATATGCAATTCAAAGCATGGTGTAAAGTTTGAAGGTAGTACTTAGTCTTATTTATAGTTTTTCCTTTGAGGAAAACTTGCATCTTGGTGCTTGTGGGACTAAAAGTACATTATCCATATTTCGCCTCGAAGTCAACTATTGGATTAGTCACGACCCCACGTAGAAGGAACTGAAAAAACTCATTCAGATCTATAAATTGGTCACAGAGGGACTCAACATTTGGAGTGGCAGGGCGAGAAAGACCGAATGACCCTATGCAAAAGAAACGACTCTATTGATTCGTTTCCTTTCCTTAAATCCATCTTCAAGTTATAGGTAGACTCATCAATGGAATAACAAGGTCGATAAGAAAGTACAAAGGTGCTGCAGAGGAACTAGAAGGAAGAGAGGGAAGAAACGGCGAAGATCTGAAGTCCTCGGGCTCGAAGCTGGTTGATAAAAGGTCCAAAATCGACTAAGTATGAAGGAGGCAGAGAAGGAATCACGTGTCCCAATAACACATCTCCAAAGATGAATCCAAAGGAGGAAGCCCAAATGGGCACAAAGCTTCCACGCATTTAGAGTCTCGAAAAGTTGTGGGGTGTTGAAAGTCTTCTGGCTTGAGAGAAAGCAACTAGGTGTCGGCTCGGAAAAGGCAAATCAGATAAGAAGCCTAGGGTGAGACTCAAACTTGCGCCATCCCTCCATGTAGAAAATGGTCAAACAAAGTCAAAAGGTAAATAGGGTGGGCCTCAAAATTGGATAAGTATAGAAGTGTAAGCTTGGGAATGCTTTAAGTGTCGGTGTGGCACATCTCCAAGAGTTAGTCCCAGAGTAGAGACCCAAATAAGCGCGAGCTCGCCACATAGCCAAAGTCCAAAAGTGTAAGAGGGACCGTTGAAAAGTCCACAGATCAAGTGGAAGCCGACAAGTGTCAACTCGACACTCCTCCAAAGGCAAAATTTGAGCCGGGCTTTCAAGCAAGCGCGGTGCCTCCACGTGTCCAATCTCGTAAAGCGGTAGCCGTTGAATAGTCAATGCAGGCCAAAGCCGGTGGAGGCTTTCATGTCTAAATGGCGTTGATTCAAGGATTGGAGAGAGAGAAGGTTCCCAAATGAGCGCTAGGCTACCGCGTGTCCCAGATCAAGAGATATGCCCTGCCAAGCAAAAGACTTAGCCAAAAAAACACAAAATGGGCCGCAACTCCGCCCAAAGGAAAAAGTCAATGTTTGAGCCCAAGTCAAAGCCAAAGTGGGGAGTCAGAGGAAAAGATGAAAATGTGTCTTTGTCAAAAAGGCACAAAGATAAAGATGGAAGCGCATCCCCTCAGCCAACCAAAGGGTGCCACGTATCCAAGCGGAGCTCGGGGCCACGGGAGTTTTTTTGAGTTTTGTGTTTTACACAAAAAGGCAAAAGATAGTGCAAACTCCACAAGCTCGATTTTTGCTCTAATCTAGTCTGCCACATGTCCCATATCAAAAGGAGACCCATTTTTCAAATCGTTTTCCCACTCATTCATATGGACTTGATACAAACTTCGAAGAGGCATATCTTTCACTCAAGGCTCGAAATATTGTAAATCTCACACCATTGGAAGTGTCTCGATGTCTTCTACACATGGAAGGATAAAGAATCATTTTTCTCAGGCCCTAGTAGGTGAAAAATGGAGAAACGTCTTCAGGCCTTTAATGCAGGATCTCCGCCTCAACAACCAGATCGGATTCAATCTATTCCGCTATATCCTCTTCCTTCAAGGCACTTGAACTGTGGATTGATGCAAAGTAAATATCGATTTGGGGTAGATTTTATCGAGGCATTGACGGTGCCAGTTGGGCTTCAACCTATTTTTCCCACTTCTCTCTCTCTTCTTTCTCTCCGATCAAATCTATAAATACTCTGGGCTGGATTCATTGTAAAGGGTTGGAAATTCTTTTTTTTTGTGCTCCCTTCTCCTTCTAGCAAAGTGATTTGTGGGGTTCAAAGCCTACCATTAAAATTGCAATATGTTTCTAACCTTTTAGCTACTTCAGAATGAATCGCATCAATCTACTGAGCAATAAAACATGTCTCGTGATCGATTTTATATCCTTTCTTATCTCTTTTGCTTTCATCCGGTCTTCCATTACAAATCGACTATCTCGTGCTTGTTTATTGTATGCATTTTGTTGGTTTGTGCCTATTAGCAAAATAAGTGTTCATCATTCCTTGGCGCATCACCTTGTAGTTTAGTCATTTCTTATTTCTTATACTCCTTTTACCCCTGTCTCCTTGGCAAGTTTTAGATTAGGTATAGAGATAGATCCTCTACAAATTCTCATGTATGCACCTAAACAGAGGAATAAGGAACCAACCCTTTAATCTGGAGAGATTTTCCATTTTGCAAGGTCCCACACCTTGGGGAAAGTTTAATGTTATGCAGATCACACCAAATGACTCTACCTTAGAAAATCATATCTGTAGAACTCATTTGGGGGTGTTGTGATTTTGCACTAATGTTTTGGCACGCTCGGTGGGACAGAGAAGTCTCCATCTTATTACAATAAGATTGATGTGCACTTGTTGTGATTCTAACTTCTAAGAAGTCTTAAAATTATACATCTGGTGACTCCAAAAGAAACAAATCCACTGGTTTCAGCAGTCCAAGCAAGTTCATGAGAAGAATACAAACACAGTCAAGAACCAGAGAGGAGGGATTATTTTGTCTATCTAGACTTATCCCAGACAGAGGGAGGGGAAGAAGAAGATCCTAGAGGTCTCTATCCCCACCAAACAGAGCCTTATCGACACCTCCTCTGGCAGGCCATTCTTTCAATCAAGAGGGGTGCTCAGGCTGATCAGGATGGCTCAGCCAAATCCTTATGTCAATTTCACCTAAGCAACATCCCACTCACTCTGAATGCACAAAATCTGGTCCCGATAGAAACATTAAAGAGCATCCCATATTTCACTAGGGAAAACCAGACTTCTCCTGGTGATCATGTCCAAGATATTACAAATGTCTATACAATCCACAAAATCCATGAGATGGACATTGCAGTCAAGTTTCTCGCCTCTTCACTCAAAGGTAAAGCTTCACAATGGTTCAGAGCCTTGAAGTAGGCTCTATTCAAAATTGGAACCAACTATGCACACTCTTCTTCATGACAGTTTGGATAAAAGGTGATAATTTGTCTTTGTTGGAGCAACTAACAACAATCAAGAGAGCCCCAAATGAGAAATCGGTGCATTTTAACCTCAAATTCTAGCGGACACAGAGACGGGACAATTCCAACAATGTTTATCCCACTAATGAAGGTGCCTTTTATACTTTCTCGTGTCTTTAAATTCGATATTTCTTTGTTGATCCATTCAATGGGGCACAACCTTACTGCAGCCTATAACCTTTCCATAGGAATGAGAACCATTTGATTCTGGGGCTGGTAAGATCACTCCTAGGCCACCCATGCCTCTGCACTCCCGAGTTAGGAATCATAGATACTAGCCAAACACCTACATTAGCTCCTATACCCACCCCGGGAGGTCAAAGCTCAGTGAGGCCTCCACTTCATCATCCAACACCTCTAAGGAACTCCAGAAGCCATGAAACAACTTTAGAACTTGAGGAATGAGATAGTAACCATTAAAAGAAAGAAAGCTTAGAGTTCTAAGCCATATCGATCTCGGAGTTCAATCTCGTGGTCAGACGTCAGACTAGATTCCCAGTGCACCAACAAAATAGCCCACAATCTCAAACTATAAATTAGATCCGTAACCAAGGATAGCCCCATTAGTTCGCTAGACCTTTCGGTCATATGATCGAAACACTGACTTCAACATCTAGGGTGTTGGTTAAACCACGAAACAAGTATGGCACGAGGATATGATTGGTGTTTTCCATGCAATAAGCCACATAACCAATCAATGTGTTTTAATGGCGCTATAAATCACACCTTGATGGTGTAAACCGCTAAAGATGGTGTCACAAGAACCTAGCCAAGAAATGGATCATCAACAAGGAGATCAACAAAAGGGACCTCCAAGTAAGACTATGCTTGTCAATTGGAAGGTGAGGACTTCGTGAGATGAATCAAACTCCCTCTTAAAGTATAGTTGCCCAATACACAATCTAAGAGGAGAAATATTGGAGAAGGACATTCACCAAGCTCAGGTGATCCTCAATCCTCCATTTCTCAACAAGGTGTTGGCATTCAAAATGCGATCCCCAATGTACAGAGTTAATCCAAGCCACCTTCCGAGACCTATTCGGGCACCATTTGTGGCGACCCACGTACAAGAAAAAAAATGTACAAGAGGAGGGGAAACAGAAAGATAGTACATTTAATATCATTGAACAGATGAAGAGAACAGGTGTGAACATTTCACTAAAGGATTCACGGCCATTCTAGGGTAGAGGGATCTATTGCAGATCGCCATGTAAAATTGGTGGAGTTCAAATCAACCCCACCCGAGTAAAGAGAAAGTGCTTACCAATGTGCCTTAACCTGAGAGAAACCATGGAGAACAATGAGGTAAGAATTTGAAGCCTCCTCCATTTTATGTTTCATTGATTATTGGAGACAAATTGGTACACAATTGTATGATTGATTTAAGGGCAAGTAGTTTAGTAATGCCAACTCAAATAGTTGATCGGTTGGTCTCCAATATAAGGTCATCTCTAAAGGAGTGAAAGTACAATTAGATGGGACAGCGGTGACCCTTTGTTGGAATCATCAAGGATCTGAGTCTCACTCTACATGCCTACCCTAATGTGACCATATTGCAGAACGTGTCAGTCATAGACTTGCCACCACATTTTGCGTTGTGTTTGTCTAGGGACTTCACTACCAAAATCGGAGGCTACTTGTTTGCTAACTGGTCACATATGCTCTTTAGAACAAGGTATGGGGTAAAGGCCACAATCATATCTGAACCTATTGTTGATTATCATATTGAATCCTATGTGCCTAGCCCAATCAATGTTAATTGCTCAACTTTTGATCAAGAAGACCTCCTAAGCACTTGTGAGGAGGAAAATACCAAGGTGGGATGTATCCCAGACTTGACTCTCGATGAGTGGGCCAAAAAAATACATGCTTTTGACCCCTATAAGGAGATGGAAGAATATGAACTAGGTGTCTATAGTCTCGTATGAAGAGAATCATCCTCCTCCTCGACCTAATTAAGCGAGAATATAAAGATAACAATGAGGTATGGCAATTATTCTTTGATGGTTCAAGGAGTAGACAAGTAGGCTGGAGGAGGAGCTATGATTGTTTCCCCCAAAGGTATGAAATATTATTTAGCCTTCAGATTTCAATTTTCCTACTCAAATAACACTACTAAATATGAGGCTTTGGTCCATGGTCTTCATTAGGCAAGGGAGCGAGGAATCAAGAACTTGCAATTGTTTGGCGGCAATAACTAGTTGCCAATCAAGTCGAGAGGACATAATTTTGTCAAGAACCACCTGCTCAAGAACTACAAGAGTAGGGTATGGGAACTCATGGAGGATTTCGAGGCCTTCATCGGTGTGTCCATACCCGGGAAGGAGAATGAAGCTACCGATAGGCTTGTAGCGCTTGGAGCAACCTTTGATGTGGTTGTGACAAGATCAAGAGAGGGATAGAGAATAGCCACATATCCATGTGGTTGTGAGACCGAAAGTTCCAGACAACAACACATGCTCGGGAAATTTTTTTGAAGATGATCAGTGAGATCATCAATTTTTGCAAGAAGAGGCTGAATTCTCTGACTAGAAATCAAAGCGGGTTAGAACAAGCAGTATGGTTATCAAATAGTGTAGCTTCCTTCAAATAAGACTCCCAAGGTTCTGGTGACATTGGAGTCTATCTTCAATCCCAATGATCAGTTTCGAAAAGAAAAGGCTAATATACAAATCAAGGGGGAAGATTCAGAGCCAATTCAGTTGGAGAAGGCAAAATGCTTCAAATTGGCAAAGTGGCCACCGAGCAAGAAAGGTATGAATTCTTGTAACTCTACCAAGAATTTCTAGATGTATTTTCTTGGAGCTATGAGGACCTAAGAGGGTTCAATCCAAAGTTATCCCAACACACAATTGAGCTAGATCTAGCTGTTAAGCCCATCGGGTAGAAGCAGAGACCACCAACCCTCATATTGAGCCTGGCATGAAGAAAGAGTTCAACAAGATGATAGAGGCCAATATCATATTCCCAATCAAACACTCAATCGGGTTACCAACTTGGTCCCGACCACGAAGAATATTGGATAGATTAAGTTACGTGTTGACTTTCGTGACTTGAGCACAGAGCGTCCCTCAAGGACCACTATCCACTTCCCTCAATGGAGCAAATTATGCAAGTGGTTTTGGATCAAAGAGATTCTCTCTCTAGATGGCTACTCGAGGATACGGCAACCGGATCATGGTGAAAGATGATCAGTTCAAGCCGCTTTCCACCACCAGAATGGGGCACTATGCCTACGAGAAAAATGCCCTCTAGATTATGCAATGCTGAGAGCCACTTTCGAAGGCAATGGATATGGCATTCAAAGGCGATCAAAAAAATAATCTTGATCTACCTCGGCGATATTATTGTGTGTTCTCTAGAAATTTTCAGGACCACCTTTTCCACCTAAGGCAAATGTTCCCGAAGGTGTAGGAGATTTGGGTATCCTTTAAACCTGAAAAATGCATATTTCCAGCCCAAGAGGGAAAGCTTTTAGGCCAC